>OZ018318.1:85032336-85464836 GCA_963969495.1 Ceratothoa steindachneri
GCTGGTCATTATTGCTAGCTGAGTACCGTTATAAAATCAGGTATCTAAACGGGTCTGACAATGTACTCGCATATAGCCTTTCGAGAAACCCAATTTCAGATAGCGATTAATAGTCGATTATTTTTTTTTTTGTGTGTATCTCTTTGTATGAATAATTATTTCTTGCCTGCACTCTGTATATGTTTGGTTTTGTTTTGTATATGTAAATCAGAGAAACTAGCGTAGCAGTAGTATTTTGTAGCCATTAGATACTAAGGTAAATTTCTAACGGTTTCGATAAAATTACCGATCCAATTGTTCGAGTTGAGGAAGATAATTACAAATTCCCGCGGTGAAGTTGATTTTCACATTATTCCTTATTTCATGACGGAATAATGTTCCTCGAAATAGGTAGGCGTGTGAAGGTATGGGACCTACATACTCGCATGCAGCCAGACAATCGTGAGAACGAAAGAAATTTGTCGTTTGAGTTGAGCTTCGTCTCCTCTCTTCCCCCTCACCCTTCCCCAACAGGCGACAGGAAGTCTGACGAAAGAAGGCCTATCTCACAGAGAAGCCTAAATTCTATTTGCCTTCTTTATGATACCATGGAGATTGTCCAGAAGGCGCTGCGATAAGCGAATTAGCGTAAATGGAATCTCTCTCTCTCTCGATTTCACACAGTCCGCGGTATAAATAACAACGCCGTTCATCCCTCTAGAGCAGTGTCCCAAACCTACTCGCGTAACCCTCACGTTGAACGAGAGTCGTTACCGTAACGTATCGACTGCCAACGCGCCGCCGAATTAACTTGGTCGCTGTCTCAAAGTGTTCCTGAGGTTAATCCCGCCTCGCAGAGTCTGTGACTAGAAGAATACGCTCTGTTGCTCAACGTAACTTGAGAAAGAAATAGGAACATCCAAATAGTTACTGGAAGTTACTATTTGTTAGTGTCACATCCAATTAGGAGTGAACTAACCGGAACTGCAGTAAGCAGCCCCGAACCCGTCATCTTATCCCCCCTCTCCCCGAGAACTCGTGTTAAAGGCACCCAAACCACCCCGTCTGGACCTGAGTAGTCGTCTCTCCAATCCATCACAATTAATGGTAATATGTAACCCAGTGTCCCTCTATTCTTAAATTACCTATTTAATTAACAGTGATTGATACTCTCATTGAGTCATTATAAATCTAGACGCTTAACGTCAGTGTTATCCTGCCCTCCTTTTTTAAAGAGATTCAAGTGAGTCATTCCCTGATATCATTATTTATAATTGCTGTCAACCCGGATTAATCCGTGCTAAATATTTAATCCTTATTTTTGCACGTTTAACTATCCTAATTATGATTTTTTTTTTGTGTAAAGTAAAGTTTATTTTTGTACGTGTGTTTATTTGTGGCTCCTCCTTTTTAACGTAACATTGGTAAGACTTTAATTAAGAATCCTTTCGGCTAATTTATTCAACCTGTATTATGCACTCTTAGAATTTAATAATCACAAAGACCCCCCCAGTAACAAGTGGGACTTATAGAGAGAATCTTTGTCGTGGCACAACCCGCCTCTAACCAGCTTTCGCCGGTTCAGTAGGAATTAAAGCCTATATATATATATATATATATATATATATATATATATATATATATATATATATATATATATATATATATATATATATATATATATATATATATATATATATATATATATATATATATATATATATATATATATATATATATATATATATAACAAGGACTAGGATAATTATTGGACCAGAGTTTGTGCAATTCTACGACAACCACCATTTGTTCAGAATCATATTCACGGGCACAGAGATTGCGACAAAGGCGAAGGAGAGAGGGCTACTTCTCTTCAACGCAAAGATAAGTGGTGAGCAAATCGAGTGGGAAGAATTCACCCCTGTGCAGATATGCTTCAGATGCTACCGACTCAAGCATCACACCACGAAGGACTGCAAGGATGTAGCCAAATAGGGCACGGCTGGCGTGGTGCCAAGCTAAAGAAGAGAAGTGCCCAAAGTGCGGACAAAGACTTGGGGGAATCGCGAAGTCCTGCCCCAGTAAAAAAGGAGATCTTGAAAAGAAAGGCGGAAGAGAAAAGGGCAGAAGGAACTAGGAGGGCGAAAACCTTGTACGCACAAGCGGCAAAACGGCCTTCTCAGGGAATATAGCAAACAACGCCGCGCAGATAACTAACTTAAAGATAGGCAAGGAGGATAAAAACTCAACTAAAATCCTCACTTGCATTCTCTATGCCCATGTCGGCAATCTGACAAACCCGGGCTGCATCGCTGAAGAGCTAAACATCATGCTAAAAAACAATAGCTTAGCAGAGATGTGGTTCCCGAAGATCCCACCATCAAGGAAAGTCCTCCAGATGCAATACGGCCCAGAGGAAGAGGCACCAGCGACCGCTTTCCCAAGAAATAAAGTAGAAAGAGAGGAAAATAGCGCGATCGCGGAATCACCCCCAGCCCCACAAAGGTCCTTAAGCTGGTACCCCAGAATTGAAGCGAGTGCGAAAAGATCAGCCAGAAAAATCAAGCAGGCTGAGGGCAACATCTTAAGCTCTGCTTCTTCATCTGAGGATGAATATGAGTGCTCCCAGACTCCTAAGATCCACGAGAGAGCAAAGAGAAAGAGCAAAAGGAAGAGTTCGTGTCAGAACAAGAAATATGATGGCGATGATAAGAAAATTAAATTCTACCTAAAAGCTGAAACCTTAAAACCTCCTTCCCCGAGGACCCAAAGATAGGGGAAATCATCGAAGGAGTCAAAACTAGAATACTGAAATGGTCTTATGATTCGCCAGAGCAGGAAGCGCTGATTGACACAGCGCTCATGGAGGCCGAAATAAAAATCTATAGGGACTCCTGCCTCGCCGCAAGCGAAGCAGAATTTATCAGAATTAGGATCGGAAAAAAACACACGTAACAAATATCACTAGAAGAAGACACACACACACACACACAAGCACCAGACAACACAAACATGAAAAACACGAACAAAACGTTAAGAATACTCACAGTTAAAGTCAATGCATGGGAAGGGAAAGACATTCCTTACGGAAACATATTCCGTAAAGTGGATCCCGACCAAATCCTTATCACTGAACACGATGTTAACACAAACACAAACAGAATCAAGATACCCAACTGCATAGTTATAAACGAAACCCACAGATATGAACGATATGATGGCACAGCCATCGCGATCCGAATCAGCATTATATACAGAACACTCCAAAACCTAGATGAGTCATTTGTGGCTGTAGAAATACTAACCCTGGTTGGAAACCTGACCGTGACGGCTGCCTATCTACCTCCACGACGTAAATACCTGCCGATCCTTAATTTTTACAACCTCTTCGGGCATGGGAAACTGACATTGCTTGGCCGTGAACTAAATGCTAGATGCGGTGCATCAAGCTATGGAAGCACCGACC
This sequence comes from Ceratothoa steindachneri, assembly GCA_963969495.1. Lineage (NCBI taxonomy): Eukaryota > Metazoa > Arthropoda > Malacostraca > Isopoda > Cymothoidae > Ceratothoa > Ceratothoa steindachneri. Next base: position 85,035,782 of record OZ018318.1, read on the forward strand.
AAAGGCGAAGAAACCTGGAACTGTTACTTGAAAGATACAGAATCCAGAGGTCCAGGGGCAGATTTCCCGAACTTCTTAACACAATGTTCGGCAACTAAACCAGACATTGTATTAACGAGCAAAAACTTCCCCTTCAACATCACCAATGAGCCCGGGCCAGTGGTACCGAGTGACCATATCTCGATTCTCACCACGATCTCGCTTGCTTTATTACCAAAGCCCGTTCCACTTAGGAAAAGTTACGCTTAAGCTAACTGGGAGCGATATAGAAAGATACTCAGTACATAATATCCAACTGACCAGGGAGACGCTAATCTCGAAGAGATTGATGAGGAGATAAACAAGATCACCAATCTCTTCATACAAGCCGACGAAAGATGCGTCCCGAAATCTCCTATAAATTGCTCTCACAATCTAGGTGGACGGACGATATGATAGAAATCGCCCGGGAACATAGAGAAATTTATGAAAAGGTCTGCAGGACAGGAACCAATCGGAAAAGGACAGCCAGAATGAGGCATCTATGAGAGGAACTAAAAAACAGAATAATTGTAAAACAAAGAACAATCTGGAATGGCATCATTGGGGGGATGGACAGGGAGAACATTCCTGTAAGGTTTTAGAATAACATCTGAAGAATTAGGATATTGACTCCCAGACCCAGAACTCAAATTAAAGATGGATACGACATCATTGAGGATCCAGTCTCTCGAGAGAAAATTTAGAGCTCACTGGAAGAGATTTTTGCTATATCCCCTGAGGAGAAATACGATTTCAATCAGGACTTCGAAGACCAATTGCTCGATGACCTCGGCACAGTGATATATATAACTCACCCACATCCGCAAGTATCTCAGGAAAGAGTGATGGTTGACCACGAATGCCCACTAACTGTCAAAAGTGACCTTGAACACCATAAGGTCCTTCAAGCAGAGGGCACCAGGCTGGTCTGGGATTACGAAGAACAACCTCGTAGATGCCCCAAGTCAAATTATTCAGGGTTTGGCGAATATAATGAACGTCGCCCTGAATACGGACTACTTCCCTAACGGGTAAAAGATGGCTTAAATCATTTTTATTCCGAAGGGAAATACGTGCCCAGACCCGGTGGCTAACTATCGCCTACTGTCTCTTCTTGAGATACAGTGAAAAATCTTCGAGAAGATTATAGCAGATAGGCTACAAGCTCAACTGAGCGAGTTAGGAGCACACAACCTTCAACAACATGATCTCCGCAGACAAAAATTGGTACAGATACCGCCCTGGCACTCCTAACAGAGAAAGTAGCATATTCACAAGCGAACGGGTTTCTAAATAGACATTATGTTGAGGGACGTGCAAAAGGCCTTCGATAAAGTCTGGCTGGAAGGACTTCCACACAAGATCCTGAACCTCCATCTAGGCCCAATCCTAGAAAGGATCCTCTGTGACTTCATCGTGGACTGTCTAATAATTGAGGGCTGCAGAGGTCCTGAATTCGAACTGAAGGCGGGCGTCCCCCAGGGAAGCTGCCTGAATCCTCTGCTTTACCTGGTCTTCACAATCGACCTCGAAGGGCCTGTCTCATTACTGAGGGCTACAGAGGTCCGGAATTTGAACTGAAGGCGGGCGATCCTCAGGGAAGCTGCCTGAATCCTCTGCTTTACCTGGTCTTCGCAATCGACGTCTCAACTCCGGTGTACAGGGACACGATGTATCTGCAATTCGCAGATGACATCACTCAAATTGTCTCATGATTGGAGAGGAAAGCAAGGGCACAGGCGTTTCGTACAATAACAGAAATCAACAACATTAGCCTGAACGAGAGACGATGGAAGATCAGGACCAACAGGTACAAATTCAAGGTCGTCCCGCTGAGCCGCGAGTTAACATGGTCCATCATCATAGATGGAAGGAGATACGGCTACTCCGCTGAAGGCACCGTCCTAGGTCTTAAATCACAAACCTTGGATACTGGAGACACCACACGGAGAAGCGGAACTTGGCAAGGAAACAAATCTCCAAGCTATACAGGTTTAGAGATCTTAGCTCGGCCAACATCAGGAAAATATATCTGATGTATGTCCGGGCTCAGCTCATTGTTGTAGAATAGGCTCCCGACGATATACTATATATATATATATATATATATATATATATATATATATATATATGTTCGTTGATGGGATTATTCTATATCTCGAGTGCATGGTAATCAGATGCTGAGAATGGTTCAAAAGGGGGCCTGGAGAGGGCTTATTTATCTCCAATATTCTTAGGAAGTGGAACGGAGCCCAAGGATAAATAATACTTCAAACATTAATAAAATAGAGTTTTATTAATTAATTTATCAAAACAACACACATAAAATATTTACATGACCAGGGATTAAATGGGAGAGACATAGGAAAAGAAAAAGGTCATGGGAATATTTCACTAAGTGGAGGATTAAGATTTGGAAGGATTTAAAACGACAAAACAAACAGGAAGGGGGAATCGTTAGCTAGAATCCGTTTAAAGCACAGAGTTGCGTTGACACAAAGTTAAATGGTTAAGGGGGATGTGTAGCTTACGTAATTATAAGGTTGTCGTGGCAGAGGAAGGCGATGGGAAAGAATCTTCGGTCCCACTGGTGGTTTCTTTTCCAGGAGAAGGGGTTCTTCGGGGGGTTTTGCTTAACGAGGGGGAAGGACTGACTTCGAGGAGTGAGAGCGAAGTGGGGCTCGGATGTACGAGCGATCCTTGAGACAGGATATTGAAGATGTTCTAGATGAACAATGGAGGTTATTGGTGTAACCAAGCGTTCTCTTCAAGAACGTTAAAAAGGGGGGAATTTAATTACCACTGACGTGCTTCCATGGGAATGAGAACCGTTTCTTGACGAAAGAACTTGAAAAACAATGGCTGTTCTAAAGTTGTTCTCTTTCTGAACAACAGGGGGGTTAGAACCGTTTCTTGTCGAACGGGTTTGAAGAACAATGGCTGTTCTAGGGTTGTTCTCTTTCTGAACAACAGGGAGGGGCCTGTTGACTTGGCGTCTCAAGGGGCACGAACCTTGGCACTCAAGGGATATTGTCCTCTTCTGGACAATAAGGGTTTTTTCGGGGTAGAGTTCCTCGGGTGCACAAGGGAGACCGGATCGGCGTGATGCCATGCGAAGATAATCGGGAACTGAGTCAAACGCGAAATGCTATCGCATAAATAGCCGGAGCCAGCTCATCTGCGTAGAGGACACTGGAGAGGGATGGGGACTTCGGTGGAATGTCCCAGTGGCGCTTGGAACAAGATCTTATCTTCCCATAAGCCTAATTCAATCTGGCGAGATCGACGCATGGAGGGAAACGGGGGATTGAACCTCCTTGATTAAACTTGGGAATGGTGGGCGATAACGCGCCTTCTACTCTCTCTCGTAGGATGCATGGCAGCCTCAGACCGTTCTATCACACTCATATGCCACACAGTGGTTACCCAAGCAGCAAGGAAATCCTCGACGAAACGGCTACAATGTGTCCAGAACACTGCATCTCTTCTAATCGACAAAGTTAGAAGGCGTGATCACCTTAGGCAAAGGGATTTGCACAGGAGGAAACGTTTGGAGCCTATCAATGTCGTCACTCAAAAACTTGGAAAAAAACTCTAGTCCACACTAAGGAATGGTGTGATTTCTGAGCTACAGGGAATAGGCGGCAGGCTTAATATACCTGCAAGGCTACGGGCAAAAGTCTCACGTCAACGTCTGTTCCCAAGCACAAAACTATGCACACAAGAAGACATTACACCAATTTATACATCGTCAAAACACAATAAAACATATAAGAACATTTCATCATTACATACATAAATGAAACAGCAAACACTACAATTTATACAACACAGGAAACACGAGGTAAATTGTTGGCAAATAGAGCAAACCACCTAGACTTGAAAGCTGAACCTTTGCAAAAATAAGAAGTACAATTAATCATTCCAAAACAAACAATAAGAAAAACACTAAAGATCATGAAATTGCACTAACATAGGATTAACAGTTCAAACAAACAACAAAAACAAAGGTAAAAAATAAATAAAAATAAAGCGATGCCCTCTTTACGAGGGAAAAATACCCTTCCCCCCTCCCTTTAATTTCCACCTAATATATCTTCCACTATACCAACTTCTACTAAAAAACTAAGTATATCATCTTCTTTCATTCAGTCTGATTCCGACTCCACATTTCATTGGTAAAGGAGGAAAGAACATATAAAGACGCTTCGACGGTGATCGAATAAGATCCAAAGCTCAGCAATTTAGTTTGGTCTTTACCAAACCCTAAAAAAAAGAGATGAATACGGAACAAGTAATCTAACATCTACAAGATGGAATAAACAAGGCAGTTAGAGGAATAGTAAGTTGTCAAAGGAAACTAATTACGGCGAAATACACCATGGTCTTCAATATATATATATATATATATATATATATATATATATATATATATATATATATATATATATATATATATATAAATATATATATATATATATATATATATATATATATATATATATATATATATATATATATATATATATATAAATATATATATATATATATATATGTGTATGTGTATGTGTTTACGTTCAGAAAAATTAATGCAAAACTATATAATTCCATAATTTCCTTCAATATTTTTTCATGCACACTTTTAAAACATTTGGGCCATTAATACAACAATGAAAATTGAATCAAAATATTATTTTTTTTTAAAGTTCGTCATCATTTTTTATGCAGCCACTATCCTAAATTTTACAAAATCACTTTTTTCTTAAACTTCTTATTTATCCTTGCTAAATTCAACCCGAAAAATTATATCCGTCTTCGCTTCTTATTAATCACATCCCATTGGGAAAATTTAAATTTATAATACCAGTGACATCTGGCAACACTGGAAGACCAGAGGTATATAAGAAAATGATCGCCTCTCAGTCAATCAGAATTAATTTTGATTCCATACTGTAAAATCATGTAAGTATTCTCAAGCCTAGTTTTATTTCTGTAGTAATGTATAACTTTAGATCTATATGGACGTTAATGCCTGTATTCATTCATGTCAGTGTGACGTAAAAGGAAATGAAAGGTTGTCAACGCTTCAAAAGACGTAATTAGCAAACTAAGTGAGACTATATTACTAAATAATACCAATTTCGACATTATATCGAATATGTACATTTTTTCAAGTATTGGACCAATAGAAAAGTATACAGAAAGTCTAGCTCGTAAACGTATATACTATTATAATTAGTATTCGGTGGTTTGAGAGGACGGTCATATTACTGAAGAGCAATGTGCTAATCACTACACGAAACAAACGATGGCATCTCGCCAGTTTGTGATGGGGGTTTGTAAGCGGTGGTAAAATTAGGGTAGTGAAATGTCTGGGATGTAGAATAGCGGAGTAATAAGGAGACTACTTGTTACGATTGGGGCAGGCAAGGCTCGCATCTCTCCTGAAAATGCATTCTTAGGATAATAAGAGTGGGGGAGTGAATTCATATTTGTAGTCCATGTGATCATTTTTGACGAACTGGTTGGGAGCGGCTTCCTACGTGAATCCCTCCAGGCCCCAGGCTCTTTTCAGTATCTTTGTGACGAGATACCCTTTTTCCAATGCTCTCGTTGATTATCGTTTTGGGGTGACATCCGCCCGTGTGCGAGATGCTTTGCTATTCCCCTTAGTCTTCTTTATCATTGTGTCGTTCACCTCTCATTCATCTGATGGGTAGTTAAAAAGCCATTGATGATTGGTTTCTTTACTTACTCTCTCTATCTGAATCTATCTGTCTCACACTCTTTCTCTCTTAATTTCTCTCTCTTTCTCTCTCTCTCTCTCTCTCTTTCTCTCTCTCTCTCTCTCTCTCTCTCTCTCTCTCTCTCTATATATATATATATATATATATATATATATATATATATATATATATATATATATATATTATCTCGTCGAGTAATGTGTCCTACCTCTTTAATATAGCAGTATCCTCCTCAAACCACTCGACTTACGTCTTTGCCCCCATTATCACCTTTCTTCTCCTTTACGTTTTTGCGAACAATTGTCTGTTCTTTTAGAAATATGAAATTCCTCTTCAGATATAAATCCCGTGTCGTTTTTTAGTCTTTTAATATTAAATAAAGTTGTTCTTTAGGTAGCCATATCCTCGATGGTTCTCTTTTATATGATATAAATGTTGCCCTCACTGATTATTTTTCAATGCTCTCGTTGATCATATAGAAAACAAAGTCATTCGTTATTTATTAATAAACTCCCTTATCGGTATTTTTCTTATAAGTTCCCTCCTTGATTCTTCCATAAAAATAAATCCCCTCATCTCCTTTTAGAAAATATACGCCCTTGTTGGTCCATCTTTTCAAACTAAATCCTTCGTTGGTACTATGTATAGTTTAACTGTGTGCGTCTTTCTTTCTGCGCAGGATGAAGGTGTGTTTTGTGGTTGTGGTGGCTCTGTTTTGCGGGTCGTTGGTGAGCGGCCAGTTACGAACCGACCTGGTGAAGGAAAGTTTCCCCACGGAGTCCGAGCTCAAAAAGATTCTCTCTGAACCCGCCACCGTTGAAGACTTGGTCAACTGCATCACCGCCTTCGACTTCGACAAGGCAAACTGCGACTCCAGACTCCAAAGGGCACACGGTGAGTCCTTGAGAAAGGGTGCAATATATGTGTATATTGGGGGAATGGAGGTGTGAAATGTCATTAACTTGACACCTACACAGCTGTGCGGATGGTAGGGAAATATATTAATTTCTGGAAGGAAAACATCAAGATATTGCTCTTACCTTACCCCTGCCATTTAAATGTATTAAATGCCATCTACTCACTCCATGAAAGGACAATTAGCTTTGCACTACCCTAGGAATTATGTCAACATATGTCAATTAATATGTCTACCGCCAAGGAAAATGCCGAAAGGACAACTCCCTACTCCCTCCAGGAAAATCATCTACATAGGACAATTACACTACTTCCTGACCATAAAATATCACTAAAAAGAATTACACCTTCACTTCTAACATAAAAGTTAGCATGGTTCATTCCCCCTACTCCGTGACATTAAAATACCAACATATGTTGGTGGGGTTAAAATTTTAAAGATCACTTCAACGAGGGCATAGCCCCAGAAAGTTTGTTAAGGAGATATCTGTAGAGAAAAATGATTAAGATGGAGAATGTGTGGAAGATATATAGCCGGCGACTCATCAACGGGTATCGGCGCGGGGAAGACACGCAATCGTCAAATATCATCTGCAGCATCATGATCACGCATGTTGCATCTGATACACATTTACGGGTATGTAACATAGGACAGATGAAAGTTGCCTCCTTCTTGCCTTAAAAGCTCTCCCGTTGCTATTCATTGCTACTCTTTCCGGCCATTTACTCGTCTTCATTATCACCGTTTTCCCGCCATTAAATCTTCTCTTTATTAGCTTTTTTCCCCCCAGTATTTACTCTTTTCTTTGCCACCGCCATTTTACCGTCATTTACTTCTTTCATTACCACTATTTTTTCGCCAATTACTTTTTCTCTATTGTCACAATTTTCCCGACATTTATTTTTTTTTTATTGCGACCGTTTTCCTGCCAATAACTTTTCCTCCGTTGCCACCGTTTTCCTGCCAGTTATTCGTTACCTTATTACCAGTGTTTTCCGGCCAATGCCTTTTCTTCATTACCTGTTTTCTTGCCGATACCTTTTCTTCATTACCACCGTATTCCCGCCAATTTCTCTTTTCCTCATTACTACCGTTTTCCAGCCATTTAGACTTCTTTTCTCTTGCGTCCGTTTCTTCTCTCTCAATAGACCAATGAATGATTGAGCAATTTTTTCCCTCTCATCCTTCTCTCTACTCTATTAACTCCTTGGAAGTCTATTAAAAGAGGGCGTCACAGTCGCTCTAACATAATCTACCTCAATATTCGCAGTCTTATGACTTCTGCCACGTTCTCTCTACCAATAACAGCAGAGGCTTATCAGGTGCAACGTGAGCAAGCTAGAGATTATCGTGTCCACGTTCCTCTCATGAAAACAGACCATTCATTTCATTTTTTTTTATTTTAAAGAGGCCTTAAGCTAAAGAGAATAGTTTTTAATAAGTGGTATAATAAGGGTAAAGTAAAATGTGTGATAGGTACAAAAATCGAGTGGACAACATAGCGCTGTAGAAAGAAATCGGGTGGAAGCGCATATCTCTTGGAAACTCCGTCTATTAGACCATAGAGGCTGATCTTAGGGTAACTCAGGTCAACATGTTACCACCTTGCTTTAGGTACTACCATCTATATTGCAGCAACCATTGTCTGACTGTCATCCTTTTTTTTCTGTCCAGCCTCCGCTTCGGAATACTTTAGGGGAGGTCAATCCTGCCGCCCACCCACCTGCACTCCGGAGGAGAGCAAGTTGGTCAACTACTTCGTGAAGAACCTCAACAAGCGTTATCCCACCCTCTACAGGAAGATGCTCGATGGTATCTTTGAACGAGAAACGAGTGAAGATTACGTACTGAAATGATTTCCCAACTAAACCTCGAACCCCATATCTCCCATATCCCGTCAGATCATATCTAAGGAACGCATCTCAACCACAAATGTAGTACTCATAAAGTTGGCAATACACCTTCATCCTCTTACAAGATGTTCATCCAAGGATGAACATCTCTTTGTTTCCATGATTTCTACCTGCTGAGTGAGAAGTATAATTTTTTTTAGGAACTTTACTAATATGAAATGTAAGGTTGTGATGTTTGTTCTCAATTTAACTGCGTTTTTGTATTCATTAGGATCATTTCTTACTCAATTCCATCTTCCTTAACCAGCATTTACAAACCATAGAGGGCATCATGCTAAAGTGTCGCGTTTGTGTCATGTTTCCATGTTAAAGATCGACCGAAGCAGGTGGCTGTTGCCCCTTCCAGTGATGTAGGAGCAGGGTCTCCTGGTCCTGGCTAAAATAAATAATAAAATGATATCAATTTTTTTTCTTAATCATTTTGTGATTCGTTTATGCTGAACTTAATAAATTTGATTTTTATTCGATCTTTTAATTTTTCACCGACGCCTTAGATGGGTATGGAGGAGTGGATTTAGACAGGTATGGGATTGAGTGAATGGATTGAGACAGGTATGGGAGTAAGTGAATGGGTCCTACGGGTATCGGAGTGGATGATTGGGTAAGATGTTTAAGAATGAGTTTAGACGGGTAAAAGAAGTGTGAATGGGTTGAGAAGGGTATGGGACAGAGTGAATTGGTTGATTTGAGTATGAGAGGGAGTGATTGGCTTGATACGGGTGTTAGAGGGAGTGAATAGGTTGATAGGGGTATGAGATTGGGTAAATGGGTTGATGCGTGTAGGGGAGTGAGCTATAAGGTAAATAGCCTAACATAATAATTGCTTTAACCCTTTCCTAATGAAGGCCATTTCTATAGACTCACACAAAGAGGACAAACCTGCATTGGTAATATTGGGCAACTCTGATGTGGTAATACATTGGTGAAAAAACTCTGCTAGGAATGGTAACACTGGGCTAACCTGTTGTGGTAATAAGCGAGAAACATGCTGGGGTAATACTGGAAAAACATTCCATGGCCAAGCAAACGCACTTATCAAGGGTCTTGATTGTACAAGTCAAGTAGAAAAGAAACAACCAGGTCACAAAAATATACAAAAGGACTTGTAAAGGCAAGTTACAGCCCCCCGTGCCCCCATTATCCACCAGCACCCTGTCAGGCACAACTTATTTTCAGAAGATATGGTCATTTTTTAAATGTTTTAAAATTACGCTCTAAAACTAATTAAAATATTATCCACGCATCAACGCCCCAAAACACCCATCCTTCCACCCTTCTATTTCCTTATCAAGCACAAAGCCTCGCATCATTTTAACTCACCATGCGACGGGGTGTTGTGTCCGGTAGCGCTCGTCTAGCCTGTGTCATTCCTGGGCAGATTCGCCCAAGCATGTTCCCTCCCAAACCTAGCATCTATTTGCACCTCTGTCAATCCTTTGACCACCACATACATAATCAACCCACTTTTAAACAGTCTTACATCCCTTCACACACCTTGACACGTAATCTACTAATCTTTAAAATTGATTTCAATCCACTCTCCTCCCATATCCATTCCAATACACCGCCAGTCGAGCATCTTTTAAGCCTTACTTCACGACCCAAACACTTCTTCTCCAGTGGTTCTTCAATCTATCTACCTTTCGCACCTCAAGCGCCCCTCTCTAATGCTCCATTCCCACTGCTTCCACAATAGATAATTTTTTCTCTTTACATAACATAGTTTCCCTTTCAAGTACGAACGTTTACTTTCTTGCAGCCCTTTGATAGATTCCACTACCCAAACCTTTACATATACTATCAATCTGATCAACTCTGAGACTTTTTTACCATTCAAAAATTCGTGACCCAATCTACTATCGCACTTATTCAAGGGTAACAACCACGGACTTTATCATCAAACCCTACCTCATACTTCCACTGAAATTATCTTCTTCGCTTTGACCTCGAGCCCTCGTCTTCTCACACAGCTAGTCAAAAACTTCGATTACCATTAACAAATCCCCCTCATTCTCAGCCACAACGCCCCTTTATCAGCAAATTCATAATTTCTGATATGTGGAAAAAGTTCGGATCCGAGAGAGTTATTGCTCACCCCCGTGCAATATACTGTTATTTATTATTATTGCCGTGTAAGATAACCCTTATTAATGAGCAATGAATGCCCTTTTCTCAGACTCTACAGAGGGAGGAATTCAGGTTGGCCCCTCCAAAATTCAACTTTCTCACTTTAACCCCTATAAAACTATTTCCATTCCCTTCCACTTTTTTACACCTCACATTGCCCTAAATATTTTTCGCATAATCATCTTTTACATAAGATGATGCAGCACTCGGTTTACATCCTCGAAGCCATTCATTTACTCAATCACTTCCTTTTCCATACACACATTTTACTACACGTTAAATGACTTTGCAATCTACTTTTTAGCTCATTGTTCACAATCACCCTACCATTCTTATCATTAATGTTCACGCATCATTTATTTTCTTGGTTAGCACGAGAAAACATGAGAACAGAGCTGAATGCCGATGAAAACAAGAGAATAGAACTAAAGGCCTGAGAGAACATGACAACAGAAGAGAATACTCAAGAAATCATGATATTTAGCGTTCACTTCTTTTCTCCTGTTTTCGGGATTCGCTACAAAATCGCAGAAAAATATCTTTCGCAAAATGCTGCGGAGTTCTTTTTGGCTTCTAGCTAAAAAATATCGAACAAAACATTTAGAAAGAGACTAAAAGACCAATGGTTAAAAGGCTACTATGCTAAGAAGAAGCCATAGATTTTGAAGGTCAAAAGAAAGAAGTTTTCATTTGGCCAAAGATCACAATAATTAGACACATGAACAATGGTCTAAAGTTATCTGGCAAGATAAAAGTAATTATCAGGTATATAAGAAAGACTATTGTATTGTTGTTTTACATGTCATTTGTGTAATTCCATTTAAATATATCTTGAAATAAACTCTTTCAAAGTTTTTACCTCTTTTGCAGAGGCATTTCTCCCTGCATGTGTGGCGCCGTCTGTGAAACATGGAGGTGAGTCTATAATGGCATGAGGCTGCATGTCTTCATCAGGCCGAATAGAAATCTTTGTATACCACATAAAAAGGTAATCCATGGCATATGTTTTTACAAGTTTAATAGCTATATTTTCAGAAATTGCATCACACAACTCCAAGAAATGAAGTTATATTTCAGCAGGGCATGCCTCTTGCCATACATCCAACGACACCAAGTATTGGTTTCGAGAAATGAAGAACACTATAGGGTGGCCACCAATAAACCCATATTTAAATCCAATAAAACACTTGTGGTAGGTGCTTTGAAAAGGAATAAGAAGTACCATAACTACAAAGTAAAGAGAACTGTATGAAAAAATACGAGCTGAGTATGGAAAGATAGCAACAAAGAATCCATGGATTGCTTTATACATTAGCCCAAATATGTACATTCACTTCTTTGCCTATGGTTTACAACTTATTGTCCCTAAGGTTAGGTTCTGCTGTGTAGGATTGATGTTGAACGAAAGGAAATTGTAGGAGAATTCCATTCTAACATTTCGTCTATTTACTCATCTCCATGTAGTGAAATTCTCTCAATAGAGCATGGGTGAATGAATACCCGGAACTTAATTTGTATAAAAAGTTTTGTTTGTATATATATATATATATATATATATATATATATATATATATATATATATATATATATATATATATATATATATATATATATATATATATATATATATACTCATATATATATATATATATATATATATATATATAAATGCAATATCCCGCAGGAAAAAATGAAAAGGTGTTTCCAAGTACTTTCGAACTTTATTAAGTTCCTTATCATATATATATATATATATATATATATATATATATATATATATATATATATATATATATATATATATATATATATATATATAACACAGTAATAGGGTTACTTTTATATGCGAAACCATGTTTCGACGAACATATCATGCAATGTCAGTCGCTGGTGGACAATTGAAATACAGAGGTTGCTTAACGTACAAACACACAAATCAGTGGGGCTAAGGTGGATGATGCGGGAATGTAGAGGCATTTTTGAGAAGCGGAAGTATGAATTTCTTGCTTATTAAGGTATTATTATTAAATTGGCCGTCTGAAGTATTAAAGTTGGGAATTTCTTTTATAAATGCCGATTCAATTAAGCGTCGATGTATATAATTGTGAGACTTATGAACTATTTTAGCATTTGTGGTATCAAATCTGTTATCATTGATACGCCATGATAACAGATTTGATACTTTCTTTGAAAAATTGAATAAGATCCACTCAACTATTACATTTAAAGTAGAATGGGAAGTGAACAACTCATTGCCGTTTCAGGATGTAAAAATATCTAAAATAAACGACAAAGCATATTGTTCTGTCTACCGGAAACCAACTAATTCTAATGTCTATATTCATTATTTCTCGTGTCACGATGTATCCGTTAAACCGTCTGTAGTTTCTTCCATGTTCCTTAGAGCATATTGCAGTTGTGATCCTTGTTTCTTCAAGACGAAATTAATACAATATTTCAAACATTCATTGAGCTGCAATATCCCCTTTGGTTCATAGAAAAGTGTCACTGTAAAGGCAGAACCATCTATTACTCCCCAGCGAATTATAAGGAAAACATATGTGACAAATATTATGTTACCTTTCCATACTTCCCCGACTTATTCAATTGCAAAAAGTTTGCATGGAGCAACAATATAAATGTTAGCTTTCAGTACGAGATTACGACCAGAAATAGCTTATCCAAAAATAGATCGATTGATAAATAACAGGCAGTTTATTTTGTTCCCTGCAAATCATGTAATGAAGTATATATCAGTGAAAGCAGCAGATTTTTCAAGAGAATGAATGAATATAAATATATGTGACGTGGTGCCCTCTCTTCGAGTTTATTTCTACATATGTCGAATGAAACTCATCAAATTGATATTGATAATTCTAAAATAGTATATAAGTCTAACAATTATATACATCGACGCTTAATTGAATCGGCACTATAAAAGAAATTTCCAACTTTAATACTTTCGACGGCCAATTTAATACTAATGCCTTAAAAGGCAAGAAATTCATACTTCCGCTTCTCAAAAATGCCTCTACATTCCCGCATCATCCACCTTAGCCCCACTGATTTGTGTGTTTGTACGTTAAGCAACTTCTGTATTTCACTTGTTCACCAGCGACTAATGATGACGGATGTTTCCGTCGAAACCTGGTTTCGCACATAATATTGGTCCTATTAATGTGGTTTTATCCCTATAGTTAGACGTACGCTACTGTACTTTTTTGTATGTATACATATATATATATATATATATATATATATATATATATATATATATATATATATATATATATATATATATATTAGTGTAGATGGGTAGCAGTCTTTGTTGAAGACCATGGTGTATTTCGCCTTAGTTAATTTCCTTTGACAATGTGGAGTCGGAATCAGACTGAATGAAAGAAAAAGCGGAGGACCTAAAAATCATATGGAGAGCGCGCATAACATCAACATAACGAGAGATATTCTAGTTGACAACACCGTAATTAAAAGAAAAGAGGGAAATAAAGCTACGCTCAACATCTTAGAAGCATTTTAATAAACGAAGAAAAGCCGGCCATCAATAGTCAAGCATTAAGTTGGAATCGAACATTAAAGTTGTTTCAGAATTTCACACACCGGATTGGCTCGTTTCCTCTAACGTTATGATCAACTAGGTGGAATAAATACCTCTTAAAATCCGTTTTCTTTCATTCGACCGCGCTACGCTCTGAATAGATATATTCCAGACTCACCTAGAAATCTTACTAAGTCCTACTTCACATAGCTTCAACTTTAAGATTTTTACGTACCCAAAGAAATCCTCTACGCGTCAAGACCACTGACCTTGCTTCTACCCAATAGTAGTGTCACGGGCGTACACGCAGCACAACACCTCGTTCCTGATAACTTCTCTGCTAGTCGAGGCCTGTAGAGACTACCGGTTTCTGTAGTGTCCGAACCTAGGAAGGAAGCCATAAAATGGGCACGAAGAAGGGGGCCACAGTAGCGCGTGGAGTGGACAGGACTGGCGAGTTGGCCCTGCTTAGACATTTTAGTATAGGTAGGGCAGAACAAGGTAGAACGGTGTGATAGCAATAGGAAAACTACTTGAATAGGAGATTGGTAGGCCCGGTGGAAAAGAAGCTCTCCCAGCGGGCCGTCATGTACGACCCTAGGGGTGAGAAAAGGGTGCTGCTCTGGGTCATAGAGCGCTACCCCAAACCGTCGAGAGAGAAAGTCTTTCGACCATTGGTGCCACCATTGGGGTTGCACTATGCCAATTGGTGGACCAATCCTATGGATACCTGGCTATATGCGACAGTAAACTAGACGTCGAAAAACTCCTAGGTGTAAGCTCCCACTCTAAACTTGAAGAAATCGGCTTGTCACCTGAGGTCCCACCACATGTGTCTGCCTAAAGGTCAATTATCTGCCGTCGCCTTGATCCTTGGATCGAGACACACAGTGCAGAAGAGATCAAGGCTGAAATCGAGGACAAACAAAATTAGGCAAAGGTTGACGAGATTTAAAAAATTACAAAATCGTGATGGAGGGGAGTACACCGACCTCTTAAAAGCAACCATCCAAACAAATGAGATGGATCCTAAAGCGTCAGAGGCAGGATTAATTATGTTCTGTACCAAGATCTCAGCCCCGTGAATTGAGAGAGAAACTTTTGTTCCAGTGCAGGTCTGTTTCTCGTGCTACTCTCTAGAGCAGCACACGACTAAAGAATATACATTCCAGGGCAAAGTGTGTTCAGGGTGCGCCGGAACCAGGCACGCCTGGAAAGAGTGTACCAATGGGGGCACAAAGAAGTGCCAAATTTTCGGAGGCCCTCACCGCACACTATCGATGTCTTGTCCCATGAAGAAGACCTTAGTAAAAGAGAAAAAGAGGAACTTGTAGAAAGAAAAGACCCGTAATGCGAATACCAGCTACGCCCAGGCGACGCAAAACAAAGACAAAGCCAAAACCTTACTACAGCTAGACCCATCAATGAACTTGGAACTGGTTATGTGCGTGATTTAAGCCCATTCTTTAGCATAGCCAAACCGGGAAGCTACGCCACTGAACTAAACAGGATGCTCACCCGAAATGGAATGAAACCAATGTGCTTTCCTGACAACTCCCCACCCTCGACTGAACTCTATCAAACCTAGACGGGAAGCAAGCCCAGAGCTACATCAAAGAGCTATTTGAAATCCAGGGACCCCCGCATGAATAAGGAGAAAATCCCGCAACACCCGAGACAATGGAGACCGATCTGCCGGTCCAAAAGGAGAGTGCTCAGCAAGGAGCGAGCCAATAAAGCAAGCCCGCCAAAGAGGACAGGAAGACGGTACTCAAGAAAAAGACCAAAGACATAAACATGAAAATATATGCCTCGCCATCGTCTCCAGTCTAGAGACTAGTAAAATTCAAAGACATAATCGAGGGAGTAATAAAAGGAAAGTTCAAGTATGACTGTGACTGTAACGCCTCCGAGGAGGAAATGCTGTCGGCTCTCAAAGGAGGAAGCATCGAAATCTGCTCCGAGTCATGCTTTAACTTTTCGCACGAACAATTTAAAAAGAAAAGGTCAGGGACAGTAAGGTCGCCAGCACGCGAAGAACAAGCAAAGGTCCAGAACACACAATACGAATAACATAGCTTATAACACAGTGTTTATTAGCAAAATTAAGATCTTTTCGCTAAACGTCCATGGCTGAGACAACAAAAAATTAGCATATAAAAACATCATCCGCGAAATAGATGTATACATAGTCCTAATCTTGGAACATCGCCCTAGCACAGATGCAAACCCCTTGAAAATATACAACTACAATGTTATTACGGCCAACCATTCAAATGAGAGATACGATGGCGTTGCAATAGCTGTACGAAAGGGCATCAGGTACAGGGAAATAACAGACCTGGAAGAATCGTATCTGCTAATTTAAATCAGAATAACCATTGATGACCTTTTCATAGCTGTGTGCTACCAACCCCCAAGAAGATCATATCTTCCCATCCCCAACTTCATCCGACTATTCAGAAGGAATACCTCAACCATCCTGATCGGAGACCTCAATGCCCACTTCAGAGAAGCAGGTTACACAACAGGAAGCTGGTTTGTGGAGTAGCTCACAGCCGATAACAATGTCAGAGATAAATCCGGATAAGGGACAGACTGCTACCTCCACTCATCATCACAGCGGGGGCCCCTTCCAGGACCATGGAGGGACATACAACAGTCTCTATGGAATGTTGGATGTGGTCACGATTTTAACACCCTCGGGTGGGCGGCGTTCTCAATAAGTTCGCGATACAATCACACCTCCAAGAGGATACCACTCGGATTCATATCATCCATTATCATCATTCACCCAAAGGCAAATTCCTTTTTCATCCAGCCGGCGGTTTATCGAGGGGGGATCCCTCTTCTCCCAAAAGGCAACTCAAAAAATATTTTTTTAAATAATATATAACAGAAAACTCATACACAAGAGTGAGTCCCTAAAATAACAGATAAAGGCCAAAAACATAAAAGAGTGCGCCCCCCTCCTCAAGGGGAGTTCACCACCATAATGCCGACCCAAAATGCAGCGAGGGTCCCACTAAAATGTCTAAGCGCCAAGAAAAAACCGGACAAAGGTAAAGTATGCGAGACCCTATTCGGCAAGCTTAGCGTGGTAGTCCTAAGTCTAATAGACACGCCGGCAGGATACGTCGCAATATGTGAAAGCGAAAAAGACGTGGAAGCTGTAACAAAGGAGGGAGGGATTAAACCCTAAAGAATATATACCTCCAACCAACCACGCCTCATTAGATCCAAGCAGAAAAAAGTGTGGTGTACAGAAGGCTGGAACCCTGGATCGGCCAGCACAATAAAGAAGAAATTTAGGAGGAGATTGAGAAGAACCAGCAATGGGTGAGGGTGACTGATATTATTAAGTTTAAAAACAAACAAGATAACACAGAGTACCACAATGTGTTCAAAATCATATTCAAAACACAGAGATTGCGACAAAGGGGAAGGAGAGAGAGCTACTTCTCTTCAACGCAAAGATAAGTGGTGAGCAAATTGAGTGGGAAGAATTCACCCCTGTGCAGATATGCTTCAGATGCTACCGACTGGAGCATCACACCACGAAGGACTGCAAGGAGAAGTTGTCAACCTGTTCCAGATGTAGCCAAAAAGGGCACGGCTGGCGTGGTGCCAAGCTAAAGAAGAGAAGTGCCCAAAGTGCGGAAAAAGACTTGGGGGGAATCGCGAAGTCCTGCCCCAGGAAAACGGAGATCTTGAAAAGAAAAGCGGAAGAGAAAAAGGCAGAAGGAACTAGAAGAGCGAACACCTCCTACGCCTAAGCGGCAAAAGCCACCCCCTCAGGAAATATAGAGAACAACACCGAGCAAATAACCTACCTAAAGATAGACAAGGAGGATAAAAACTCAACTAAAATCCTCACTTGCATTCTCTATGCCCATGTCCGCAATCTGACAAACCCGGGCTGCATCGCTAAAGAGCTAAACATCATGCTAAAAAACAATAGCTTAGCAGAGATGTGGTTCCCGAAGATCCCACCATCAAGGAAAGTCCTCCAGATGCAATACGGCCCAGAGGAAGAAATAAAGTAGAAAGAGAGGAAAATAGCGCGATCGCGGAATCACCCCCAGCCCCACAAAGGTCCTTAAGCTGGTACCCCAGAATTGAAGCGAGTGCGAAAAGATCAGCCAGAAAAATCAAGCAGGCTGAGGGCAACATCTTAAGCTCTGCTTCTTCATCTGAGGATGAATATGAGTGCTCCCAGACTCCTAAGATCCACGAGAGAGCAAAGAGAAAGAGCAAAAGGAAGAGTTCGTGTCAGAACAAGAAATATGATGGCGATGATAAGAAAATTAAATTCTACCTAAAAGCTGAAACCTTAAAACCTCCTTCCCCGAGGACCCAAAGATAGGGGAAATCATCGAAGGAGTCAAAACTAGAATACTGAAATGGTCTTATGATTCGCCAGAGCAGGAAGCGCTGATTGACACAGCGCTCATGGAGGCCGAAATAAAAATCTATAGGGACTCCTGCCTCGCCGCAAGCGAAGCAGAATTTATCAGAATTAGGATCGGAAAAAAACACACGTAACAAATATCACTAGAAGAAGACACACACACACACACACAAGCACCAGACAACACAAACATGAAAAACACGAACAAAACGTTAAGAATACTCACAGTTAAAGTCAATGCATGGGAAGGGAAAGACATTCCTTACGGAAACATATTCCGTAAAGTGGATTCCGACCAATTTTCATCACTAAAACACGACGTTAATACAAACACAAACAGAATAAAGATACCCAACTGCATAGTTATAAACAAAACCCACAGATAGTCACGATATGATGGCGGAGCCATCGTGACCCGAAACAACATTACATACAAAACACTCCCAAAACAAGATGAGTCGTTTGTGGCTGTAGAAATACCAATCCTGGTTGTAAACTTGACCGTGGCGGCTACCTGTCTACCTCCATGACGTAAATACCTGCCGAGCCTTAATTTTTACAACCTCTTCGGGCGCGGAAAACTGACATTGCTTGGCCGTGAACTAAATGCTAGATGCGGTGTATCAAGCTACGGAAGCACCGACCAAAGGCGAAGAAACCTGGAGCTGCTACTCGAAAGAGACAGACTCCAGAGGGCCAGGGGCAGATTTTCTGACCTTCTTAACACAACGTTTGGCAACTAAACCAGACATTGTATTAACGAGCAAAACTTCCCCTTCAACATCACCAATGAGCCCAGACTAGTGGTACCGAGCGATCATATCCCGCTTCTCACCACGATCTCGCTTGATTCACTACTCAAGCCCGTTCCACTTAGGAAAAGTTACGCTTAAGCTAACTGGGAGCGATATAGATACATACTTAGTAGATACCATCCAACTGACCATGGAGACGCTAATCTCGAAGAGATTGATGAGGAGATAAACAAGATCACCAATCTCCTCATACAAGCCGACGAGAGATGCGTCCCGAAATCTCCTATAAATTGCTCCCGCAACCTAGGTGGACGGACGAGATGGGAAAAATCGCCCGAGAACATAGAGAAATTTATGAAGAGATCGGCAGGACAGAAATCAATCGGAAAAGGACAGCCAGAATGAGACATCTAGGAGAGTAACTAAAAAAACAGAATAATTGAAAAACAAAGAACAATCTGGAATGACATCATTGGGAGGCTGGATAGGGAAAACAATCCCTTAAGGTTTTAGAATAAGATCCAAAGAATTTGGGCATTGCCTTCTAGACCCAGAACCCAAATCAAAGATGGATACATCATTGAGGATCCAGAGTCTCTCTCGAGAGAGAAAATTTAGAGCTCACTGAAAAAAGATTTTCGCTATATCTCCTGAGGAGAAAGACGATTTCTACCAGGACTTCGAAGACCAATTGCTCGATGACCTTGGCAGAGTGATATATTTAACCCACCCACGACCGCAAGTATCTTAGGAAAGAGTGATGGTTGACCACGGTTGCCCAATAACTGTCGAAGAGAACTTGAACACCCTAAGGTCCTTCAAGCAGAGAGCATCAGGCTGGTCTGGGATTACGAAGAACAACCTCGTAAATGCCCCAAGGCAAATTATTCAGGGTTCAGCGAATACAATGAACGCCGCCCTGAATACAGGCTACTGCACTGATGGGTACAAGGTGGCCAAAATTATTTTTATTCAAAGGGAAACAAGCCCCTAGACCAGGTGGCTAACTATATTTCGATCTCTCTTCTTAAGATACAGCAGCTAGGCCTGAAGCTCAACTTAGCGAGTTTGGAGCGTACAACCCCCAACAACGTGAGTTCCGCAAAAAATGGGTACAGATACCGCCTTGGCACTCCTAACAGAGAAAGTAGCATATTCCAAAGCGAACGGGTTCTATGTAGACATTGCGTTGAGGAACGTGCAAAAGGCCTTCGATAAAGTCTGGCTGCAAGGACTTCAATACAAGATCCTGAACCTCCAGCTAGGCCCAATCCTGGAAAGGATCCTTTGTGACTTCGTCGTGGACTGTCTCATGATTGAGGGCTACAGAGGTCCTGAATTCGAACTGAAGGTGGGCGTTCCTCAGGGAAGCTGCTTGAATTCTCTGCCTTACCTAGTCTTCACAATCGACCTCGAGGGCCTGTCTCATGATTGAGGGCTACAGAGGACTTGAATTCGAACTGAAGGCGGGCGTTCTTCAGTGAAGCTGCCTAAATCCTCTGCTTTACCTGGTCTTCACAATCGACATCCCAACTCCGGTGCACAGGGACACGATGTATCTGCAATTCGCAGATGACATCACCCAAACTGTCCCATGCTTGGAGAGGAAAGCAAGGGCACAGGCGTTTCGCACAATAGCAGAAATCAACAACATCAGCAAGTACGAGAGACGATGGAAGATCAGGACCAACAGGGACAAATTCAAGGTCGTCTCGCTGAACCGCGAGTTAACATGGCCCATCATCATAGATGGGACAAGATACGGCTACTCCACCAAAGGTAACGTCCTGGGCCTTAAAGTCACGGACCATGGATACTCGAGACACCACACGGAGAGGCGGAACTTGGGAAGGAGACAAATCTCCAGGCTATACAGGTTTAGAGATATTAGTTCGGCCATCACCAGGAAAATATATCTGATGTATGTCCAGGCTAAGCTCATCAACCCCATGGCTAGCAAATCCTCGATGAAAAGGCTAAAACGTGGCCAGAACACTGCATCTCTGCTTATCAACAAAGTCAGAAGGCGTGATCACCTTAGGCAAAGAGATTTTCACAGGTGGAAACGTTTGGAGCCAATCAATGCCGTCACCCAAAAACTTGGAAAAAAGGTTTGGTCCACATAACGGAATGGTGTCATTCCCGAGCTACAGGGAATAGGCGGCAGGCTTAATATACCTGCAAGGCTACAGGCAAAAGTCTCACGTCAACTTCGGTTCCCGAGCACAAAACTATGCACACAAGAAGACATTACACCAATTTATACATCGTAAAAACACAATAAAACATATAAGAACATTTCATCATTACATACATAAATGAAACAGCAAACACTACAATTTATACAACACAGGAAACACGAGGTAAATTGTTGGCAAATAGAGCAAACCACCTAGACTTGAAAGCTGAACCTTTGCAAAAATAAGAAGTACAATTAATCATTCGAAAACAAACAATAAGAAGAACACTAAAGATCTTGAATTTGCACAAACATAAGATAAACAGTTCAAACAAACAAGAAAAAGCAAAGGTAAAAAATAAATAAAAATAAAGCGATGCCCTCTCTACTAGGGCTCAATACCAACTTCTACTAAAAAACTAAGTATATCATCTTCTTTCATTCCGTCTGATTCCGACTCCACATTTCATTGGTAAAGGAGGAAAGAACATATAAAGACGCTTCGAAGGTGATCGAATACGGGACAAGTGATCTACCATCTACAAGATGGAATAAACAAGGCAGTTAGAAGAATAGTAAGTTGCCAAAGGAAACTAATTACGGTGAAATACACCATGGTCTTCAATATATATATATATATATATATATATATATATATATATATATATATATATATATATATATATATATATATATAGATATATATGTGTGTGTATGTGGGGGTGGGGGTGGGGGTGTTTACGTTCAGAAAAATAATGCAAAACTATATAATTCCATAATTTCCTTGAATATTTTTTCACGCAAACTGTTAAAACATTTGGGCCATTAATACAACAATGAAAATGGAATCAAAATTTTTATTTTTTTTTTTCAAAGTTCGTCATCATTTTTTATGCAGTCACTATCCTAAACTTTACAAAATCCCTTTTTTCTTAAACTTCTTATTTATCCTTGCTAAATTCAACCCGAAAAATTATATCCGTCTTCGCTTCTTATTAATCACATCCCATTGGGAAAATTTAAATTAATAAAACCGTTGACATCTGGCAACACTGGAAGACCAGAGGTATATAAGAAAATGATCGCCTCTCAGTCAATCAGAATTAATTTTGATTCCATACTGTATAATCATGTAAGTATTCTCAAGCCTAGTTTTATTTCCGTAGTAATGTATAACTTTAGATCTGTATGGACGTTAATGCCTGTATTCATTCATTTCAATGTGACGTAAGAGAAAATGAATGGTTGCCAAACGCTTCAAAAGACGTAATTAGCAAACTAAGTGAGACTATATTACTAAATAATACCAATTTCGACATTATATCGAATATGTACATTTTTTCAAGTATTGGACCAATAGAAAATAATACAGAAAGTCTAGTTCGTAAACGTATATACTATTATAATTAGTATTCAGTGATTTGAGGGGACGGTCATATTACTGTTGAGCAATGTGGGGGTTTGTAAGCCGTGGTAAAATTAGGGTAGTGAAATGTCTGGGTTGTAGAATGGCGGAGTAATTAGGAGACTACTTGTTACGATTGGGGCAGGCAAGGCACGCATCTCTCCTGAAAATGCATTCTTAGGATAATAAGAGTGGGGGAGTGAATTCATACTTGTAGTCCATGTGATCATTTTTGACGAACTGGTTGGGAGCGGCTTCCTACGTGAATCCCTCCAGGCCCCAGGCTCTTTTCAGTATCTTTGTGACGAGATACCCTTTTTCCAATGCTCTCGTTGATTATCGTTTTGGGGTGACATCCGCCCGTGTGCGAGATGCTTTGCTATTCCCCTTAGTCTTCTTTATCATTGTGTCGTTCACCTCTCATTCATCTGATGGGTAGTTAAAAAGCCATTGATGATTGGTTTCTTTACTTACTCTCTCTATCTGAATCTATCTGTCTCACACTCTTTCTCTCTTAATTTCTCTCTCTCTCTCTCTCTCTCTCTCTCTCTTTCTCACTCTCTCTCTCTCTCTCTCTCTATATATATATATATATATATATATATATATATATATATATATATATATATATATATATATATATATTATCTCGTCGAGTAATGTGTCCTACCTCTTTAATATAGCAGTATCCTCCTCAAACCACTCGACTTACGTCTTTGCCCCCATTATCACCTTTCTTCTCCTTTACGTTTTTGCGAACAATTGTCTGTTCTTTTAGAAATATGAAATTCCTCTTCAGATATAAATCCCGTGTCGTTTTTTAGTCTTTTAATATTAAATAAAGTTGTTCTTTAGGTAGCCATATCCTCGATGGTTCTCTTTTATATGATATAAATGTTGCCCTCACTGATTATTTTTCAATGCTCTCGTTGATCATATAGAAAACAAAGTCATTCGTTATTTATTAATAAACTCCCTTATCGGTATATTTCTTATAAGTTCCCTCCTTGATTCTTCCATAAAAATAAATCCCCTCATCTCCTTTTAGAAAATATACGCCCTTGTTGGTCCATCTTTTCAAACTAAATCCTTCGTTGGTACTATGTATAGTTTAACTGTGTGCGTCTTTCTTTCTGCGCAGGATGAAGGTGTGTTTTGTGGTTGTGGTGGCTCTGTTTTGCGGGTCGTTGGTGAGCGGCCAGTTACGAACCGACCTGGTGAAGGAAAGTTTCCCCACGGAGTCCGAGCTCAAAAAGATTCTCTCTGAACCCGCCACCGTTGAAGACTTGGTCAACTGCATCACCGCCTTCGACTTCGACAAGGCAAACTGCGACTCCAGACTCCAAAGGGCACACGGTGAGTCCTTGAGAAAGGGTGCAATATATGTGTATATTGGGGGAATGGAGGTGTAAAATGTCATTAACTTGACACCTACACAGCTGTGCGGATGGTAGGGAAATATATTAATTTCTAGAAGGAAAACATCAAGATATTGCTCTTACCTTACCCCTGCCATTTAAATGTCATTAAATGCCATCTACTCACTCCATGAAAGGACAATTAGCTTTGCACTACCCTAGGAATTATGTCAACATATGTCAATTAATATGTCTACCGCCAAGGAAAATGCCGAAAGGACAACTCCCTACTCCCTCCTGGAAAATCATCTACATAGGACAATTACACTACTCCCTGACCATAAAATATCACTAAAAAGAATTACACCTTCACTTCTAACATTAAAGTCAGCATGGTTCATTCCCCCTACTCCGTGACATTAAAATACCAACATATGTTGGTGGGGTTAAAATTTTAAAGATCACGTCAACGAGGGCATAGCCCCAGAAAGTTTGTTAAGGAGATATCTGTAGAGAAAAATGATTAAGATGGAGAATGTGTGGAAGATATATAGCCGGCGACTCATCAACGGGTATCGGCGCGGGGAAGACACGCAATCGTCAAATATCATCTGCAGCATCATGATCACGCATGTTGCATCTGATACACATTTACGGGTATGTAACATAGGACAGATGAAAGTTGCCTCCTTCTTGCCTTAAAAGCTCTCCCGTTGCTATTCATTGCTACTCTTTCCGGCCATTTACTCGTCTTCATTATCACCGTTTTCCCGCCATTAAATCTTCTCTTTATTAGCTTTTTTCCCCCCAGTATTTACTCTTTTCTTTGCCACCGCCATTTTACCGTCATTTACTTCTTTCATTACCACTATTTTTTCGCCAATTACTTTTTCTCTATTGTCACAATTTTCCCGACATTTATTTTTTTTTTATTGCGACCGTTTTCCTGCCAAAAACTTTTTCTCCGTTGCCACCGTTTTCCTGCCAGTTATTCGTTACCTTATTACCAGTGTTTTCCGGCCAATGCCTTTTCTTCATTACCTGTTTTCTTGCCGATACCTTTTCTTCATTACCACCGTATTCCCGCCAATTTCTCTTTTCTTCATTACTACCGTTTTCCAGCCATTTAGACTTCTTTTCTCTTGCGTCCGTTTCTTCTCTCTCAATAGACCAATGAATGATTGAGCAATTTTTTCCCTCTCATCCTTCTCTCTACTCTATTAACTCCTTGGAAGTCTATTAAAAGAGGGCGTCACAGTCGCTCTAACATAATCTACCTCAATATTCGCAGTCTTATGACTTCTGCCACGTTCTCTCTACCAATAACAGCAGAGGCTTATCAGGTGCAACGTGAGCAAGCTAGAGATTATCGTGTCCACGTTCCTCTCATGAAAACAGACCATTCATTTCATTTTTTTTTATTTTAAAGAGGCCTTAAGCTAAAGAGAATAGTTTTTAATAAGTGGTATAATAAGGGTAAAGTAAAATGTGTGATAGGTACAAAAATCGAGTGGACAACATAGCGCTGTAGAAAGAAATCGGGTGGAAGCGCATATCTCTTGGAAACTCCGTCTATTAGACCATAGAGGCTGATCTTAGGGTAACTCAGGTCAACATGTTACCACCTTGCTTTAGGTACTACCATCTATATTGCAGCAACCATTGTCTGACTGTCCCCCTTTTTCTCTGTCCAGCCTCCGCTTCGGAATACTTTAGGGGAGGTCAATCCTGCCGCCCACCCACCTGCACTCCGGAGGAGAGCAAGTTGGTCAACTACTTCGTGAAGAACCTCAACAAGCGTTATCCCACCCTCTACAGGAAGATGCTCGATGGTATCTTTGAACGAGAAACGAGTGAAGATTACGTACTGAAATGATTTCCCAACTAAACCTCGGACCCCATATCTCCCATATCCCGTCAGATCATATCTAAGGAACGCATCTCAACCACAAATGTAGTACTCATAAAGTTGGCAATACACCTTCATCCTCTTACAAGATTGTTATCCAAGGATGAACATCTCTTTGTTTCCATGATTTCTACCTGCTGAGTGAGAAGTATAATTTTTTTTAGGAACTTTACTAATATGAAATGTAAGGTTGTGATGTTTGTTCTCAATTTAACTGCGTTTTTGTATTCATTAGGATCATTTCTTACTCAATTCCATCTTCCTTAACCAGCATTTACAAACCATAGAGGGCATCATGCTAAAGTGTCGCGTTTGTGTCATGTTTCCATGTTAAAGATCGACCGAAGCAGGTGGCTGTTGCCCCTTCCAGTGATGTAGGAGCAGGGTCTCCTGGTCCTGGCTAAAATAAATAATAAAATGATATCAATTTTTTTTCTTAATCATTTTGCGATTCGTTTATGCTGAACATAATAAATTTGATTTTTATTCGATCTTTTAATTTTTTACCGACGCCTTAGATGGGTATGGAGGAGTGGATTTAGACAGGTATGGGATTGAGTGAATGGATTGAGACAGGTATGGGAGTGAGTGAATGGGTCCTACGGGTATCGGAGTGAATGATTGGGTAAGATGTTTAAGAATGAGTTTAGACGGGGAAGGGAGTGTGTGAATGGATTGAGACGGGTATGGGACAGAGTGAATTGGTTGATTTGAGTATGAGAGGGAGTGATTGGCTTGATACGGGTATTAGAGGGAGTAAATAGGTTGATAGGGGTATGAGATTGGGTAAATGGGTTGATGCGTGTAGGGAAGTGAGCTATAAGGTAAATAGCCTAACATAATAATTGCTTTAACCCTTTCCTAATGAAGGCCATTTCTATAGACTCACACAAAGAGGACAAACCTGCCTTGGTAATATTGGGCAAATCTGATGTGGTAATACATTGGTAAAAAAACTCTGCTAGGAATGGTAACACTGGGCTAACCTGTTGTGGCAATAAGCGAGAAACATGCTGGGGTAATACTGGAAAAACATTCCATGGCAAAGCAAACGCACTTACCAAGGGTTCTGATTGTACAAGTCAAGTAGAAAAGAAACAACCAGGTCACAAAAATATACAAAAGGACTTGTAAAGGCAAGCTACACCCCCCGCGCCCCCATTATCCACCAGCACCCTGTCAGGCACAACCTATTTTCAGAAGATATGGTCATTTTTTAAATGTTTAAAAATTACGCTCTAAAACTAATTAAAATATTATCCACGCATCGACGCCCCAAAACACCCATCCTTCCACCCTTCTATTTCCTTATCAAGCACAAAGCCTCGTATCATTTTAACTCACCATGCGACGGGGTGTTGTCTCTGGTAGCGCTCGTCTAGCCTGTATCATCCCTGGGCAGATTCGCCCAAGCATGTTCCCTCCCAAACCTAGCATCTATTTGCACCTCTGTCAATCCTTTGACCACCACATACATAATCAACCCACTTTTAAAAAGTCTTACATCCCTTCACACACCTTGACACGTAATCTACTAATCTTAAAAATTGATTTCAATCCACTCTCCTCCCATATCCATCCCAATACACCGTCAGTCGAGCATCTTTTAAGCCTTACTTCACGACCCAAACACTTCTTATCCAGTGGTTCTTCAATCTATCTACCTTTCGCACCTCAAGCGCCCCTCTCTAATGCTCCATTCCCACTGCTTCCACAATAGATAATTTTTTCTCTTTACATAACATAGTTTCCCTTTCAAGTACGAACGTTTACTTTCTTGCAGCCCTTTGATAGATTCCACTACCCAAACCTTTACATAAACTATCAATCTGATCAACTCTGAGACTTTTTTACCATTCAAAAATTCGTGACCCAATCTACTATCGCACATATTCAAGGGTAACAACCACGGACTTTATCATCAAACCCTACCTCATACTTCCACTCAAATTATCTTCTTCGCTTTGACCTCGAGCCCTCGTCTTCTCACACAGCTAGTCAAAAACTTCGATTACCATTAACAAATCCCCCTCATTCTCAGCCACAACGCCCCTTTATCAGCAAATTCATAATTTCTGATATGTGGAAAAAGTTCGGATCCGAGAGAGTTATTGCTCACTCCCGTGCAATATACTGTTATTTATTATTATTGCCGTGTAAGATAACCCTTATTAATGAGCAATGAATGCCCTTTTCTCAGACTCTACAGAGGGAGGAATTCAGGTTGGCCCCTCCAAAATTCAACTTTCTCACTTTAACCCCTATAAAACTATTTCCATTCCCTTCCACTTTTTTACACCTCACATTGCCCTAAATATTTATTGCTCATAATCTTTTACATAAGATGATGCAGCACTCGGTTTACATCCTCAAAGCCATTCATTTACACATCACTTCCTTTTCCATACACACAGTTTACTACACGTTAAATGACTTTGCAATCTACTTTTTAGCTCATTGTTCACAATCACCCTACCATTCTTATCATTAGTGCTCACGCATCATTTATTATCTTGGTTCCGTATCTCTCTCACTTTCACGTAGATTAACTTCCTCTTCCTGAATGGTCATTATTCTTCTTCGGTGTAAATAAGTAATCTGATTCCTTCTTACTCTGGGTAATCATTTTTTTCACTTTACCTTTTACCAACTGTGCATTCATCCCCATCTCCATGACATTTTCATCTGCCTTATTAAGTAGTTTCAAGTATGCCTTTTAATTACTCTCGACTGCACATTTGACGTCATTTCACCATTTGGCCATTTGCTTTCTCTTTTCACACCCGCAAACAGACCTTGCTCTATCCACTATCACTTCCTTATTTTTTTCACACACAGCTGGTCTATCCTCATGCTCACATTTCCATTCTCCTACTCTCAAGCATACTCACCTACTCTTCGCTCGTTCTCTCTTATTCAAATGCCTTTCACTTTTGATTCTCCGTTTCTTTTCACCTTCATCGCGTACATTTTCCACACACTATGGTTTGCTTTAACTTTGCAAAGCACATTCTTAGGGCTGGATAGTCCCATACATAAATAAGCACATACTGAACTGCCTAATTAGAGGTATTATGTATTTTTTATTTTAATCAAACACGTCATCTAAGGTGTAGGGACTACATACACACTAAATCCACTAATAGAAAATATAAGTCTATTTGTTTTTTGGTTTATGCCCGTGAACCCATAAGGTCATAAAACACGATTTAGGGCTTATAATGCTTCGACATAGCATACGAGAGCATAGCCATTCAAAGGAAAACTAGATAAACTGGTCAGGAACTAATAACTACGAAGTCTCCACCAAAAAATTACCCTCACTAAAAACAATCTAGAAAGACTCACTCTTGAAAAACGCCTCTTACTAATTAAGCTTTCCTCTGCCCACGAACCCCGTGTCCACTTCAAGTGAACCCATGTTACTTCACGCTTTACACGTCTTAAAACCTCTAAGGTGATAAAGGACATTTAGGTTTGTCACACTTTCGTTTACGAAACAAATCTTCAAAAAGTTGATTATCCAACAATCTCCCACCATCTACCATGGTTGGCGAGAAATCTCTGAGTTTGTCAAGGTTAAGAAACCCTATCGAAGGGGTGAAAGGGAAAGTATTGGGGGAACATCATTTTAAGGTCATCTTGACACACTTTGAAGAGCGTCATTATCCCTCACGTGTGGTCTTTTTTGTGTGTGCAGGTGTAAGGTTGTCAGGTGATAATATTATTAAAACAAACATATAATTTGGAAATCCAAGGGCAATTATGCATGGTCAATAATAGATTTAGTTTCCGAAGGATTAATCGGGAGGATACTGAAAACTTTCACCTGGAAATAGACAAATATGGCGATTACAAAGTGAGATGGGGAGAGAGAGAGGGGGGAAAGATAGGAGAGTAGGAGAGAGTAAAAAGAGAGATAAAGATGGAAGGATATATATATATATATATATATATATATATATATATATATATATATATATATATATATATATATATATATATATATATATATATATATATATATATATATATATATATATTGCGCATAGTTGAGGTAAATGAGAGAGCGAAAGTATAGTGGGATATTATGGGACTAGTTTTTATTTATAGGTACATAGAGTGAGTTTTGTGGAAGGGAAGATTTAAAATTAAATAAATGTACAGTTAGGGCTAAAAGTTTTCAGACTAATATGTTTCCATATAAGCTAATTGATAGAACTAATCAAACGTTGCATTTTATTTTATTATGTTTGTATGATAATTTAAAGGCGAAATATACACTTATTTAAAGCCCAAACCTATTTTATTAAATAGATACAGTCAGATATTCGCGCAGTCAATATTTACAATGATGTCTCTTGTTCTTCAGGACTGCTTCAATTCCTTTTGGTATCTTGGAAATCAAATTTGTGATGATATCTTCACTGATATCCCTCCCTTTTTGTTCAATTGGATGGCTTTTGTTTATCCACTTTCAGTTTTAATATCTCACAGAAATTCTCTATTGGATTAAAATCTAGCGAATTCTCGGGACAAAGTCCCCAAAGTTCGTTTATATTTTCAGTCAAGAAATTTATTATAGCTTTTTTTTTGTGACAAGGAGCGCCATCATGCTGAAAAATACAGTTAGCATCCCCAAATTGCACCTGAACTGTTGCGAAAAGGTGCTCATGTAACGCATCTAGCTACCATTTTAGTTCGTGGCACTGTTCTTAGATGAGAAGCAGCCCCAGATATGGAGAGTGTCCGGATGCTTCACCGTGGGCATGACACAGGACTCTATGACTGTATTTAAGAATATAAGACAATGATTAAGCAGTTAATTGCCGTGAAAATTATGAATATCTAATTTAGGGAAATTAGAACAAAAGAGGTCAAACATTAATGGTTGTCGGATAAAATTAAACATTTTATCAGCATAAAAAGGGACTTTTTAGGAGAATAAAAAATGGCGTGTCAATTAATTAATTTGGGGAAGCAAAGATAAAATATAAAATTAAATTGGCAAATAAGTAAAGGAATATCCCAAAGATTTCTTTCAATTATACAGACTAAGTCTAGAGATTAAAAAAGGTCCACTAAAACTACAGATAGAGAGTTAGGGAGTGATAGTGATACGCCGGCTAGGATATTAAATAAGTATTTGCTTTCAGTACTTACACTTAAAGATAATCTTGATCTTCAAGAGTAATGAGGAAGATAAATTAGAGGATATTTTACTTACCAAAGAGATAGTCTCAAAAGAAATAGAGATAATTAAATCTGAGTAACACTAAACTCTGATGAGATTTTGGGGGGGATTTTGAAGAAATGTAGAGATGTGTTAAGTGAGATTCTAGGCTGCATATTTATAAAACCGTTAGCGACTGGCATTGTACCAGTGACGTGGAAAAAAGCTAATGTGATACCTATCTTTAAGAAGGGGGGATAAAACTATTATGTCTAACTACCGGTCAGTGAGTGTGACATCAGTGGCTAGGAAAATGAGAGAATCTGTAATAGCGAAATCTATTTGGCATTACTTAGAAAAAGGAATATTAACACGGCTTTATTAGAGACAAATCATGTTTACTAACTTACTGTCTTTTAATAGAAAGTTTTATGATGCTGCCGATAGAAATGAGAATTACGATATTGTTTACTTGGATTTTAGTAAAGTTTTCGACAGAGTACCACACTTAGTAATTTTGAATAAAGTTAAAGCGCATAGGATCAATGGAAGGATTTTTAGGTGAATTCAGTCGTTGCTTAATAGCAGACACAAAGTGTTAGTATAGATGGGATTAAATCTGAGTGGGGGGAATGCTGCCTGGGTGGTTCACATGGGGTCGTTGTTGAAACCGTTTTTGTTCTCGATTTGTATTAATGATTTGGAAATATGTCTAAGTAGCGACCGGAGAAAGTTTTTTGGTGACACTAAATTGCGTAAGATTATAAGGTCTAACTCCAATACTGAGATATTACAATACGAATTGATCAAATTATTCCAATAGGGGGAGAAATGACAAATGGAATTGTAGTGTATTTAATATAAGTAGGTATAATCCAGGGCATAATTATAAATTGAATGAAAATTGAATTTAACATAAGCAAGTGTAGTGTACTTAGTATAGGTAGGTGTAATCTACTGCAAAATTATAAATTGAATGTGAGACGTTTCGGAAGGTCAGAATGCGAAAGAGACTTAGGTGTCATTGTAAGTTCTGACCTCCGGCCTAGAAAGCATTGCTGAAGTGTTATGGATAGAGCAAATAGGGTATTAGAGTTTATTGGGAGGAGCACGAAAAATAAGAGTGCTGATGTCATTCTGAAACTGAACTCGCATTAGTTAGTCCTCATCTTTATTCCGCGCTTTAATTTTGGTCACCCTATTATGGAATGGATATTTATTTGGTTGATTCTATCCAAAGAAGGATGACTAAGATGACTCATTGGTTAAGGATCTTACCTTATGGTGAAAGGGTTAGAAGACTAAATCTACTTACATTAGAAAATATATGAGTTCGATGGAACTTGATTGAGGTCTTCAAGTGGTTTAAGATTATATGTAGTAGGAGAGACATAGGTAAGGTTATTATTTTTAGTGAACAAGATAGGATACGTAGCAATGGGTTTAAGCTGGAGAAGTTTAGATTTATGAAAGAGACTAGTTGACAAATCGAGTGGCAGATGAATAGAAGCGATTTTCCAGAGGAGTTTTAAGAATACTGAAAACTTTCACGCCTTCTTCACTGAGCTTAATTCTTTGGTTCCATCAATTAAATTGACTCTAGAACTTGAGCAAAATAATGTTCTCTCGTTTTTAGATTTTCTTATCCAAATGACTCCCTGAAGCTTTAGATTTTCTATCTCTCTGAAGCCTACCAACTCTGGTTCCTACATTAAATTTTATTCTGGTCATAGGGATAAAGGAAAACGTTCAGGATTCACTTCAATGTTTTTCCGCGGGCTGCTGGTCGCCACCACGGAATCCTTGGGCATTCAAATTTCCAAGATCTCTGAAATGGGTAATAACCACTGTGACATTCACAACTTTCTTTCCAAGTGCCTAAATTCGGCTAAAAAGAAACTTTATAAAACCAAAATCCCTCCCGAATTGAATTTTTACCGTATTCTGATGCTTTTCCTTTCCTCCTCGCCTCTTGAAATGTAAATGTTTAAATATTTCAGTCGTGTTTAAGTTTTAGTCTACTATGTACAAAATGTTGGTTCACAGTAATACCAAGAATATAGGAGGAGTTTATTCGTCCAACTGACCAGTTTGACCTAACTTTACTTTGGGCAAACTGGAAAATCATTAAATTTACTTTCTCCCAACACATGTATAATATTAGAAGATGTGAAGGCAATAGTGCCTGTTTTGTTTATTTATCTGAACATGAACATCCAATCAATTTGAATTCTGCTAAGTTCATTTACTACTCAGAGGATTATATTAAAAGAAATATTGTTGAATTTCCCTACATTAACTCCTCTCATAACTCCACTATGTCCTCAGTGTCTTTAAACTTGATCCTGTCATTAAAAAGCTTACTCTAAATAAAATTGACCATGTTAATTCTTAGCCCTTAAATTTATTTACCTTATTATATTTCTTTTGTTTATTGAATAATATATTTATATTTGCGTATGCATATATCCATAGTTCTGTCACTTATATTTCTACATTTAACATACACTCTCTAACACTTTCGTATATTGGTTGAGATTTTATCTATATGTCTTTACCTTTTTTTGTACCTGCTTTTAATGCCTCTTCTCTGATAATTTACTTCAATTTTCCACTTCCACTTGGTTTTGTATCCTTTTGTTGTACGTAGGCGGAACGTTGTTTTTTTTTCTACTATGTAAAATATTCTTGCAAAGTAATTCTCTATGTATTCCTTGAAACTGAATTGAATAAAGTTCGAAAGTACTTGAAATGCGTTTTTAATTTTTCCTGTGGGATTTTGTGTATATATATATATATATATATATATATATATATATATATATATATATATATATATATATATATATATATACATATATATGTATATTTTAAAACACTAGTTTTTTAATGTAGACAATGTTTTTTTCTTGAGCATATTAAAAAAAAGTTGTTGTTTTTTTGTTAGGCTATTGCAATCGCACCATATTGTATTTTATATTATTTTTAAGGTAATTTCAGAATAAAGGGATTTTCCTTCATACCCCCTTCAAAAACTCGTAATATTCCTAATTCGAAAGCCTAACATTAGATTGGAATTCAAAAGGCGATTGCTAAATGTCGTTAAGCCTCTAGTTTTTCTACCGCGTTCCTTAATTTCAGACATATAATCCGCACCCCTAAATGCTTTTTAAATCAATCATATTTTCTTTAAAACTGATTAATGTGAAATGTCCATATCATATTTTAATTCAGAAAAAATCACATCAAGGTGATATATAATACACTATAATGTTAGAGAATGACTGATGGAATATTCTAGACTAATCCAGGACAGCAGGTTACTTACATAGCTAACTTTTTTGGTTGTTCATTATGGTATTAGACACGGCTGAAGAATCATTTCTACAATACTTTTGAAATAGCAACATAGTGAAGAGATCCGAACACTCAGAAGCATATATAGAAGCGTATAATTGAGCTGTACAACCAAGGAAATGGATATAGAAAAATGTGAGGGGGTGTCCTCGAAGGACCATCGTGAAAGGAAGCCCCCCTTCGGAATACCCCTTTCAACCCCTTCGCTCTAAACCACGTGATCCTTGGCGTGGGAAGTTTAGAATCTTCAAGAAGGAAGAAGTCCCGCGCTGAGTCACCCGACCCAGCTGTATTTGCTTTAGGGCGCTCCTCGCTACCACCTCCCCCGCGATAACACCAAGCTCTCACCCAATGCTTCCCAGTTATGTATGTCTGTTCCCCCACGAGCGCAGCCGTACTAACCCTAACCCAATATCATGAGGCAAACTTTACTGTCCGATCCAATTCGTTATCTCGAAGTATGTTTACATAGACTGACGTAGTCAATCTTCTAGGGATGGCCATGCCCTGGGGCTATCTATCAGACCAGCCACCTGGCTATTTAACTCTGAGTCCGCCATTCATCGAGAAGATTAAGAGTCTGCCAGTCCCTCCGTCCAGACTGTTTTGCCTGTTTTCCCGCGAAGTCCCGCAACCCCTGTTCGAGTCGTACCTCGGCGTGAAGATCTCACCAGTAGATCTCCCTTCGTGGAATCGTGAAGTTTTGGCCCCTGTTCAGAGGAAAGCTATCGACCCACCTTCTTCCCGGAAAACTTTGCGCCCCCCCCCCCTCTCATCTCGGACCCCCTTCAAGACTTCCGTTCCTTCGTGTCTGAGACTCCTTGCCGAACAGCAGAACAGTCTCGTGTTTGAGATTCAATCTCTCTGGAGCATAGAAAATCTATTTCTAAACAAGAAATACTCAAAAAACCCCATCTACGAGTCCTGCCCTTTAGGACTCTCCGAAGTATCTTCTCGAAGACCTGCGCTGTTGCCCTCCCCCTCTCAAATTACCACCACGCTCAAGGTAAAGCGATCTTGTGTTGTAATCCCCTGATATCGAGGAATTTGTTTCCCCTTTTATATATATATATATATATATATATATATATATATATATATATATATATATATATATATATATATATATATATATATATATATATATATATATATTTATATATATATATATTTATATATATATATATATATATATATATATATATATATATATATATATATATATATATATATATATATATATATATGGATACAATACAAGACAAATTAGTGTGATTAATGTATTAAAGTATTGCAAAATTAGACAACTGACTCTACTTCAAGTCCAGAGGGACACCTTATTCCTCGATCTGGAAGGCAACCTTCAAGGAGTCCTTCTAATGCGCCTAAAAAGATATATTTCAAAAGACCCCCTCCCCCTTTGTTCGTCTAGTTTACCGTCGTAGAAAACTGAATATTTGTTAAACATTTCAGCGTTATCTTTGCTAAATACACTTTAAAGATGGAAAAATACAAGACAAATTAAGTTGAAGGTTTATAAGCCTGTCTTTCCTTCGGAGGCAACAAATACACAAACCATATACCAGGACTGTACAA
Source organism: Ceratothoa steindachneri (assembly GCA_963969495.1). NCBI lineage: Eukaryota > Metazoa > Arthropoda > Malacostraca > Isopoda > Cymothoidae > Ceratothoa > Ceratothoa steindachneri. The sequence continues at coordinate 85,072,205 of OZ018318.1, forward strand.
TATACCATATACCAGGCCAACTTCATCAGGCTGATATTATTGACATAGTGGTCTTTCAACAGCGTAGTGCATCATACAATTATGTCATAATTGTTCGGAATTATCTCAACAATTGTTTCTCCGGTCCATATATTGGTTGTAGGAGATCTCAACCTTGATCAGTGCGTTCTCCCTATTTAAAGACTTTGATATTTTTGCCTGGCATTTCATAAGTCGTAAGTTTACTCTAAAGAAATTAGAAATGAGGCTGATCTTCGTATTCATACCTGGAAGAATAGCTCTTCCTACCGGTCCCAGTGTGCACCCTGTAAAATGGTGGCACCTGTAGCATGAGCCTACATACTGCAGTTGACATCTGAAGGATAGCTTGCGTGCCATCCCGAATAAAATATTCAGTGGAAGATCTTCCACCCATTTACACTACCTCTATATAATCACTTTCTCTTTAGATTTCTCATTACAAACGCGCTTCTGGAGCTGCCCTCACTGGTTTTCGCTTTAACTTAAAAAAATAAAAATATGGTGACATATTAATTTAAAAGCAGATCCTAAGGAACAAAAACGTTGATAACAGATAGATAAAAGGCTGGCCGGGATTGTGTTCATATATAAACAGATATAAATGATCATAAAAGGGAGGAGTAAATGTACATACACATACATACACAGGTAGTCTATTGGCGTATGTACGTATGACTCCATCATATACATGATATGGTAGGCAATTTCTCGCATTTGGCATCTCTGAATTACGCACCTGCGTGTTGTCTGCCGTAGGTTCACTCTTCTCCCTATCATAGTAGACTCACTTGTGTTTCCTATGTGACGGAAGCAGTATCATGGCTCAATTCAATCATCGAAAGGTTTGGAAAAGTCCTGCTATGCTGCCCCATATTGACACCGTGTCAATCCGAGGACGGTGCAGAGGATGAGGAAAGAGTTGTATAAGTCAGCCTGTGATAAAGAGAGGACGGTGGGTCGGAAAACATACCCAAAGCATTCTCACACGAAAAGAATCCCGGATATGTCGCGGATATCCACGCCATCATTGACCACGCTCCCAGCAAGTCAATGAGATCTATAGCCAGGGACAAGGAAGTGTTAAAGTCTCTCATCATGCAGTTGTTGCATGAAGACATCCTTCACTAATCATATAATATGATAAATGGCCAGCTTCTGTTACAGAAGATGCTGTACAAGCAGGTGGAAGGTTCTGCAAAGCTTGTGAACAAACTGAAGCATCTTCTTAATCTTGGCATACTATGGTTCTTCTCAGACGAGAAGAATATCTCCCTGGACCAAATGATGAACTCTCAAAATAACCGTTAGCTTTCTGTGTCCTCCAAAGATGTACCGACAGTCATGAAGGCCAAGTTCCTGATCCACATCATGGTGTTTGGGGTGGTCAATAGAAAGGGCCACTTTATACTCCCGTTTATGTTTCCGGAGGGCTGTATCAAGTGCCTGGAGGAGTTAGTGTTGCACTGGATACAGGAGGCGGCCGCTAGAAAGCTGTATGTGTGGCAACAGGACTCTGCATCATGCCACACACGACCCAGTCTTGGCTGTCGGACACTTTTTTGACCACATCCCTCGAACATCTGGCCTTTCAACTCCTAGAGTGCAACTCCCTGGACTATTATTTGTGGACCAAAAAGTCCCCATCTACCCAGTTAAAACGGCGGAGCGTCGAGAAGGCCTGCAGCAGGTTCCGACGACACCTAGAGGTCAGGGGTGAGGCTGACGGCAATTCCATTAAATAAAATGAATAATCATTCAAGTCTTTAACCTTGGTAAGCATATCTGTATAAATAAATCATCGGTGTTATTTTCTTTTATATTGAAGTTATATTACAAATTACCCGTCGCATCCTGAATGTATATATGTGCATACAAAAACTTAAAAAATGATCATAAAGCTTGATACGTAAACATAGGGGGGGGGAGGAATGTACATACACACATTTTTAAAAGTAGTCCATTGGTAGATGTACACGTGACCTCCCTCAAATTAACTCAAGGTCACGATGGTGAAACCCGCGACGTCTTTTGGCCTGAGGGCAAACGCACCAGGCACGTTCGCGGTCATTTACGCAGAGGAGAATGAAGAGTAGCATAATCCTGAAATCGGAACGAACCGGTCCTGTGATGAAAGAGAAAGACAGAGTTTCGTTAGGTTGAGTTTGGCTAGCTTAAGTTAGGTAAGGTCGTTTGAGGTAGGTTAAGTTATGTTATGTAAGTGTATTTAAGTTAGGCGATAATGCCTTAAATTACTAGATGAGGGCAAGGTATGCCTAAAAACGTAGAATAATTATAAAAAAAGAAAACGAATTAAAAGCTGTTTCTAGTTAAGCTATAGCAATTCTGTAGTCATGCTAAATAACAAAGCGGCAACTAAAGGTACCAAAATTGATGTCAGGTCACCACCTAGCATTACTTATCGTGCATTACATCTATCCGTTGAAATCCACTCACAATTCCACATCAGTTCCTCTAGTTTGCTCTATTTCTCTATCACCCTTTTGACAGAGCTCAAACGACTTCCTATTATAAAATCAGTTACCCTTTAGGCACCACTAAGAGTACTGGTGACCCTGCAGTCAATAAACTAATTCGATGAATGGGAATAGACAAAGAAATAAAAAGTGAGTGCACTCGTGAATAAATCATGAGGTGCATAAAACTCCTTTTAATGAGATTAATTACGGAATTCTTCTAGCAATTTTCAAGAAATTGTCACGACCAGTTAACTATAAAGAGAAGAGAGATGGCTTACACCTCAAAATGAAACCAAAATAATGACCATCTTCCCGTTTACTTTGACGTCCTTCCACTCAGTAACTCGAACTATGGACGCTACTTGATTTCATTTACCATAAAAAACAGGACTAATGACTACACTTACTACACTACAAGCACAAGTAGCATCAGAGAACGATTGCTATTATCATTTTACAACCAACCAATTCACCTGTAGTACCGTCGTACATCGACGCAAGACACATACCTTCCCGTTCGACCCAGAACTAGAGGAATCTTACTTTCCTCCTTTCAGGACGAGCTCTAAGTCCACAGCGATCTCTAATGATCAGTTTGACTAGAATTTATCCAACTCTCGTAGGAATTAGGGACTCAACGCTCGCCGCAAACTCGACGGCCCCATCGCAGCTGCCGAAGACCTCGTCACTCCCTCATTTAGTTAATCGTTCTGGTTCTCATTCATAATAGTACGCCTGGCCACCAGCGTCAACTCGGAGAACTCATCTACCAGTGATCAGTGTTGGTAAAATCCTACATTCAATCACCAAGTACGAAAGTGTGTTCCTCCTTGTAACTTTCAACAAGGGGAAGCAATTGGCAAGTGTGCGTGTGCGTCTCTTTCTCAACTCCTCCTTCTTCTCCTCCTCCTCTTCTACCTCTCGCTATCTCGCTCTTCTTCTTCTCTCCCTCACATTTTCCTCTTCCACCTCTCCCTCTCACTTCCATCATTTCTCTTACCCTCACCCACCCCAATCTCTTCTGAACTGAAGAAGAACTACCATCTCCTCTACATTGAATATGAGCAACCATCTCTGCTGAAATGAAACTAAGCTACCATATCCACCGAATGGAAGCTAGGCTACCGTCTAATCAGTAAGGAAACTGACTGAGCGAGCATTCACTCTCAACAGAATCTGAGCTACCATCTCATCTGAAATGAAACTTGACCTGTCATCTGCTACATACTGAAGCTGATATACCAACTCTTCTCAACTTAATCTGAGCTATCAATCACTTCCAAACTAAAAAACTGATCTACCATCTCATCCGTCTTGAAGCTAAGCTACACTCTCTTCTCAACTGAATATGCGCTATGATCTCCTTTGAAATGAAGCTGAGCCACCATCTCTGAACTAACGCTGAGCTACCATATAGGAATGAGGTACATATTTCTAAACTCATTTGAACATGAGACAGAAGCCTATTTATTAGTATTGAACAATATAAATCGGCATTTAAAAACGACGCAAAACGCACCGTAGAAGTCCAAATACCACGTACATTAGTGTAAGCAGAAATACTCCGACACAAGCTGCGTGTCCCTCCCGTATTCCAAATTCGCCCTTCGCCTCGAATTTCCCTGGCCCTTTTAGCGTCTTTGAGACAACCAAATTCGCGGGCGGTCGCACAGGAAAATGTCTGCCTCAAAGGACACCTGCTAGCCAACGAAGGTCCAAGTTTTCACGCCGTCTTAAACTGCGACGTGGAGCGAAAGTGTGAAAGATTTACTCTGTCTGGCAGCAGATGAAAAGGTCTTTAACGCAGTGATACGGATTTTATGAGAATTCGGTGCTCTCTCTCGATTCCTGCTCGTGAGGGAAATAAAAGGAAAACTTCTCCCTGGAGTCAGGAAGAAGACCTTGGACCTACGTCAAGTGTGTGGAGCTCGATCCACAAAAGAAACAGTTCACCCGTTGTAAAAAAGAAACTTCGGGGAATTTGTGTGTTGCCGTCACGGTACTTGTAGGTGCCAAACTTCTCGCAGGCCCCCCATTCAGAGTCTGAGGTTACACAGGACCTTCCTCTGCGGATTACCTTAGACGTAGCTAGGTAATCGGTTTCGGCTACCCACTCCAGGAGCCGAATAATCGGACAGTCACTTCGAGGAAGAAGTCCGATTTGAGCCACAGTTTGGCTCGCCTTCGTGATCCATCATAGGCTCAGTATATCACCGGTCTAGAATTACCTTCTCATTTGGTAACCTCGGACGGCCGGACTAAGTGCTATCATCGTCACCAGAAGAAAATCTCCACCATCATTCTCAAAAATACTTATGAACTCGCAGGTATCGTTAAAGTGAATTATCTCCTCTCCTAACTTCACCAGTTTATTCATTAACTAGAATTTCCATCCCGAGCCCATAACCTCGAGTATTACAAGTGATTAATTCAGTGTTTAATTTAATAATAATTATTCCATTCATTCTGTCTAGTGCCATTAAGACGCAGGCATCCTAGTGAGTAATTTTCAAGTATAGTCCCCACGACATTATATAGACTTACTTATTCAGTGCAAAGATTAATTCTATTTATACCTATATACGCTGTTTCATATTTCTAATTCATGTACATTAATGATTATTTTTGTTTCTGTGTTTTTAACTATTTAAGACGATCCTTTGGCAATTAATAAGCAATCCACTCGGCTTAAATCTTGATAGTACGCAGGTCCACCCATGACCGGCTTTTACTGAGTGAGGACACACTCAGGGTATCACTATCTTAATTTTGATCAAAAGAAAAGCACCGGGGTTATTCTTATTCACTGGAAGTGGCTACGGTAGGTGTATTGGATACACTTCACCTCCGCTTCACCTTGGTGCAGTAATAAAATATATGTTCAGGAAGTGGGACTGGGATTACCCACTTACTAAACCCCGACACACACAATTATTTGGCTTTTACCCATCGACAGGCTTAAGAGCCAAGTATGCCGCCCCTTTCCGGGATAATCTTCCAACACACGAAACCCGCATCGATTGAATAAGGTAGAGCAGGAGCCAACATCTAAGGTCATTATAATGGGCCTTAGGTCTCCAATGTAAGTCCCTACAGAGCAAGGCTTTAGAGGGTATGACTCGGCGGTGAAATATGCACTCAAACAACCGCCACCCTTTTAGCACCAAGCATATTGGGCATCTCCCTAAAAGTGTCCTTTTTTTTCATTAAAGGTTATTGATAAATAAAAGAAGGAAATTCAACGAGGGCCTTACCCATTGTAAGTTATTGAAAAGAGGGTCCTAGAAAAATAAAGTGAAAGTAAAAATGTGTGCATTATGCCTAGCTCAAGCTAGAAAAGAGACGATATTAGAATAGCAAAATGTAAGATGTGATTCATAAAGCGCTGTTTAGCACGGAGATCCTCGCAGAGCCTACTCCACTCCACTCCTTGTTAGGTCAATTCGTAATCACTTCTGAAGGTGTAGTCAGGTGTATAGTTCTGATGGCATCCGTAGGTGCGATGATCCTCAAGTAAATGTCTTATGTGAGAAATCTTGGAGCCTGTGGCTTCTTCTCTCTCACTTTTACTCTTTTGGCACGGCCTTGCTAAATCTTAAATTTCTCATCCCTAACTTCCATCACATTTCATGTCATTCCGAGGAGCGAGATTAGATATCAATACCTGACACATAGTAACCGAGTTACACGAAAGACTGGTTTCTTTCAAACCCATCTTTCTGCCTTAACTTTTAGCCACAGGGAAGTCAGTCTAAAAGTAAACGTTAGCAATAGTAACTTTAGGCTGATTTTAAACGTTAGCAAACAATTATAACTTCAGGCTGACATTCACTGAAAGCATTATTGACTTCAGGCTGATATTAAATGTTAGCATATTGATTTCAAGGAGACAGTAAACGTTAACGAGATAAACGTTTGGCTAACATTAAACTTCAGCCATAGACTGATAGTTGTCATTAAACGTTCTATTATCTAAGTTCAGGATGATATTAAACGCTAGCAAAGGTCACTTCAGGCTGACATTATATGATGAAGTAGTGAATTCAGACTGATATTAAAAGATATCAAAGTGACTTTAGGCTGACATTAAAAGTTACCGATAGGCACTTCGGACAGACCTTAAACCTTAGTAATATGGACTTCAGACTGACACATCCGCAACACTACGACACTTGATCGAAGAATAAATATCTTACGGGTTTTCTGCCTATGCTTCTGCAACCTTTTTCACTTCTAACATCCCCACTTAAGCCACGAAAATTTTTTGAGTGACTTTCTCTCAGAGTTTTTCTTTGCCAGTTTGGGCTATTTTTTATCCCTTGCGGGTGTTAGACTAGTTGAGCAGAGTTGCGAGCATCATTCAGATCGAAGGTCTTAAGTAGTCCTTTCTTTAAGTATTTTAAGGTATGAACTTTTCCACCATTTTAATTCATCTTAACGTTACTACTTTGTTTTTATGAGGGGTTTTGAAAGTAAAAGACACTGCGGCTATAAAATCTATTACAATGGTCATAAATATCAGTTTGTTCCTGCTCACTATTTGAGATGCATAAAGATGCGGTGTCTGAGGCGCGAGCTAATGGGGCGAGGTTCGACTGAAAGTCACGAGAGAGAGAACGAGAGAGAAAGAGAGAGAGAAAGAGTGAGAGGAAGAGAAGAGAGATGCGGAACACATCGAAAGAGTGAGAGCAAATAGCTTCGCGCTGAAGACCGGTGACTAAGTTCATACCTGCCTCCAGAGCTAAGTTCTTGAGCCAGCTCATTCAGAGTTGTTATTTAGGATTTGAATCATTATGGCTCGCGTCAGTTCATAGGTATTTACAAATATCTTTCAGGAAGAAATGCCCTCATTGTATATTTTAAATTGTGCTAACTAATAATGGTGTTTCATTTATCTTAAAGAAATAATTGTCCCTTGAAAAAGCTAAGTTAATTATTTACAAACGTTTCTATAGGCTTTCTGAAAGAAATCCTCGTTGGTTTTTCGAGTATTATTAAATTAGTAATATAAGAAATGAGACCAAATCCAATTCCACATTTTTGATAATCGACCTATATTTAGAGAAGGCGGGAATACTGCCTAGAAGAAAAACACAGCGCAGCTTAAATGATGATTTAATATGTTGAGGAGAGCTGCGTAACATTACAATCTCGTTTGGTAGGAATAATAGAATCTTTTGGCACTCGTCGTTCCCAAACCAAATGAAAGATGAAAGCCTACAAAATAGTCACAACGGGACAGCAATAGACCAACAGACCAAGAAATTTAGGAGATAACTGCAATGGTTTATCGATCTATGTTCTCGTTATCGATGAAATGACTGGATTTTATCCACGTGATCCATGCTCACGTAATCGAGAGATTGATTTCAATGTATTAGCCGTTACATATTCGTGGATTAAGTGAAATAGAGTAAGTAAAAGGGCACTGTTCATCTAATAGAGGGATTGACGGCGGCAGATTAACCGTTATATCTCTGGAGTGATAGCAATAGATTAACCTTTCTCAGTTTATGGGTTCAGGAAAAAACTGCGATCGTTACGCATCAGAGATACAAATAAGGGTTCTGTATACATGCTCAAAATTTTGAAATTCATAATTCCTCAAAAGTAACTATGTCACATATAATTTTGCTCTCTCTCTCCTTTAGTTTAAAGAAAATTTGTCGAGAGCTTCTTCCAACCATAAAATAATTTTGAGAACGCTTAACGAATGGATAATTACGTTATCAGAGAAAGGTCTTATAGGCGCCTTGGACAAAGTTTTTGGAAGCCAAATGACTCAACGTAACGGATTTAAGTAAAGCTCATCTAACTCAAATCATCCAGCCCTTAAAATCCTATTAAGAAAAGAGAAAACGTCCGAGGAACATTATATCGACATCGAACGAGTTTTCGGTTATTTTTATGAGTATGAGGTGGAGAATGATTGTGTCACGGTGACCCTCCTCCCTCCCCCACACAAACAAGTTAGATCTCTAAAGTTCATTTCCCTTAAGTGCTGGTTGATTCCACACTAACCAACAAAAAGTCCGCCATACAATCACACCTTGTGAGCCCCCCTTCATAGGCTCATCTCCTCATCATCATCATCCCACTAAGGCTACTCACAGTCGCAAAGGCGGTAACACCCTGGAGCGGAGGGGACATCAACAAAAAAAAGAACGCTACTGTAAACCCAACTTAAGAGTAAAAAGGAAGAAAGAAGCAGTTATTCTGGAAACCCAACAAAGAGGAATACATAGAAGAAGACTCAGAGCTCCATGGCCTCAACCATGGAGCTCACCAATACAACAAGGATTTCTCTTCGGACGCTGCCTGACCAAGAGAGACCATACAGAGGGACAGTCTTTGCACTGGTCTTTGGGACGCTAAATGTCTCACTAATAAAACTAATAGAAGTTGCAACGGGCTACATCGCAATTTTCGAGAAGGAAAGCGACGTCGAGGCGCTGACAAAAGAGGCCTCAATCGATGCCCTAAAAACTATAACCTCCAACCAAACTTTCCAGCTCAAATCCTTTACCCACCGAAGCATTATTTGCAGGAGGTTGGACCCATGGATCGGACACCACGGGAAGGAGGAAATCGAAAGAGAAATAGAAAGGAATCACAGCTGGGCCAAAGTCTCGGAGGTTGTAAAATTCAGAAACCGAAGAGAAAACGACGAATATAACCATGTATTCAAAGTTATATTCGCTGAAACAGAAATGGCAAGGAAGGCTAAGGAAGCAGGGCTCCAGATGTTCAACGCAAAGATAAGCAGCGAGCAAATTGAGAGGGAAGATAACATCCCAGTTCAGATGTGCTTCCGCTGCTTTAAGATGGAGAGTCACACCACCAAAGAATGCAAAGCAGAACAGGAGACATGCTCTAGGTGCGACAAGCTGAGCAATACCTGGAGGACTTGCAAGAGCCCCCGGGAAAGATGTGTCAACTGCAAGATGGGACACAGGGCCATGGCCATGGAATGCCCATTAAAAATCGAAATAATACAGCAAAAGGCCAACGGAAAAAGAGAAGTCGTAATTAAGAGGAAAAACGCCACATACGCCCAGGTCGCGAAGGCAGCCCTAAACGAGTACGACGCCAAGAAGGTGTACCTTAACATTGACAGCGAGATGCCAATCAAAATATTGATCTGCATAATGTACGCGCACGCGCAGAACCTTATGAGGCCAGGAACATTCGAAGATGAGCTAAATGCCATGCTAGCGAAAAATGGGATAAGCCCCATGGTCTTTCCAAAAAACCCAGTATCCGAGGACATCCTTCAAATAAGGTATGCCCCGACGGTACTCCTAAAAACCCAAGAGAAAGGCACACGAAAGACGATGGAAGAGAAGACTGACGAGAGGGAAACAGCTAATAACAGAGAAAACCAAAGAAGAACATAAAGATAAAATAGACCGAAACGATATAAATCTCAAGATATACGCCAGTGAAGATTTCCCGTTCCCGAGAAAAATAACATCAAAGTCTCCTCGAGGGAATCAGATCCGGCAGATACAAATACGAGTTTGATGCCGACGTAGATTCAAAAAAGTTGGAAGACGCAGTAATACTTGGCGACATAAAACTCAACGAGGACTACTGTGAAACTAGGACCCTGCAAGAATACAAAAAATACAGTGTGGAAGAAAAAGAAAGGACAAGAAATAACCACTAACAGACAGGACAACCGACAGACACAAACATGGAAAGGACAAACAACAGACTAAGTATAATGACACTGAACGTAAACGGATGGACAGGAAAAGATTTTTGAAAAGATCATAGCCGACAGACTTCAGAATCAGCTAGAAGAGAATGATGTGCTCAATTACCAACAGCACGGCTTTCGTAGAGGAAGACGAACCGACAACACGCACGCACTTCTCTCAGAAAAACTATCAAAATTCGGGGCGGAGGGAAAATACGTAGACGTAGTTCTCAGAGATATACAGAATGCCTTTGGCAAGGTTTGGCTGAGGGGTCTTCAATTCAAGAGTGTAAACCTTCGGCTGAACTCAGTCATTGAAAAGATCCTCTCCGATTATTTGATGGAAAGAAGAGCTCAGATACAGATTGAGGGCCACAAGGAACCGGAATTTAGTCTCGAGGCTGGTGTGAGGCAAGGTAGCTGCCTCAGCCTTCTGCTGTATAATATCTACACGATCGACCTTCCATCACCAATCAAGGGTGACACGATGTATCTGCAATTTGCAGATGACATCACACAGATTGTACCGAGCACTTACAACAACGACCTAGTGCAAGCTGCAGAGACGGCGGCGGAAATCGAAAACATAGACTCGGACGAACGTCTAAAAGTTCCTCATTATCCTAATGAACCGCACGATATACGAAGACATCTATGTTGGCGATCGAAACCACCACTACTCTCAGGAGGGCACAATGCTCGAGCTCGAAATTACCGTTAGGGGGTATAAGCCGGATCAACTTAGCAATGGGGGAACTGGTGAAACTGTACCGTTTCTGCAGACTGAGCAGGAGTAACTTAAGGAAACTCTACCTTTGTTACGTAAGACCAAAGCTTATATACCCAGCGGTAATCACTCAAACCTCAGGGATCATGACACTGAGATCTATGCAGGGGATACAGAATAAAGCCTCCTTGATTATTAACAACACAAGAAGACGAGAATGCATATAACAAAGAACAGTACACAGAAGAGCGAGACTTCAACCAATCAACACCTTAGTACAATCACAAGCAAAGGAGACATGGGACAAAGTAGAAACTGAAATACTGCTAAGTCTGGACCTGGACTTAGACATTGACATGGCAAGATTAAAACGTAAAATCACACGATGGACTAACTTCCAAAGTGGCAGGCGAACTGCTGCTGAGGAACTGATGAACGATTTACATAGATATCCTTTTTATACATTGTATGGCCCAAAATTCATTGTGAAACCCTATAATTACGACAAAAGCACCTGAAACTAACTCCAACTTATGACATAAATCCTTAATCTGTCTAATATTATTTATATCACTTATGTTGACAAAAGTTTTTTAATAAGCACTTAAAATGTACTAATTCAGCCACAATTGGAATATAAAGGCTTGAATGCTTCAAAAATATATAATTATTTAAAAAAAGAAAAAGAGAAAAAAAAATGTTTATGTAAAGTAAAAGGATGGACATATACATGCTGTATTATCCTTGAACTAAAAATAAACAGATTTTTGTTTTTTATTTTTTCTATTTTTATATAGGAATTGGTCTGAATGTGATAAAATTAAAAAGGATATGAACAAATTGTATGAAAGCTTAAAGTTAAATTAAATATAAATGTTAAAATTTGTATGAAAGCTTAAAGTTAGAATAAATATATATGTCAAAATTTGTATGCAAGTATAAAAGTTAGAAAAATTATGTAAAAACTTGTATGAAAGTTTAATGTTAAACCAATTATATGTTAAAAGTAGTATAAAAGCTTAGAATTAGAACGAGGTAAAATTAGGTATGAAAGTGTAAAAATTTGAAATATTATGTAACAACTGGTATGAAAGTTTAAAGCTAGTTCAAATATATGTTAAGAAATTTTTCTTTTGGAATGAAAGTTTAAAAGTTAGAATAAATATATGTCAAATTTGTATAAGAAAAAAAACAAAAACAAAAAAAACAAAACCCCAGAATATATATATATATATATATATATATATATATATATATATATATATATATATATATATATATATATATAAATATATAAAGAATATATCAAAAAGCAAGAATTTTTAAAACATTAGGATTCAAAAGAGAATAAATAAATAATAATAATAATGCAAGAGATGCCCCCAATCACCAGGGCAATATATCAACGGTGTGTTTTCACCAAACTATCTCTCTCAATATACAAAAATCTACAACTACTAAAGCTTTGAACATCCTCTTTTCCTTTGGACCGCTTCCTTCCTCTGACAATTAGAGACCAGCTCCTAATCCAGATCCCTTGGTCACTCATGGTGGGGTGGGACTCTTATGTGCGCACGGCTGATCTTAAAGCGTGGGAATCACTTCGTTCCAAATTGGCGAGGTAGATAGATATGAAAATTTCGGGTTTTTCCTTCGAGTACGACAGTAAAGCCGAACTCAAAATTGTTTGCGATGCGAGTAAGGCTTATTATTGATTACCTATCTATTTTAGTTTTCAAAATAAAGCCCACCTGATCATTTCCGCATAAACTACTAGGTGTTAACCTAGAGATAGGTCCTGCCAAATACAGAACCCTGGTGCCTTATAGACCTACTGCCGAACTCGTTGAAAAATACAGAGATCTGTACCAGCTACTAGGAGAACTTGTCGACGACAGAGTGTGTATCGTCATGGGGGATTTCAACACACAAGTTAACTGGGAAACCAGAGAACCGATGTGGTGAGAACGCACTACCCCTGGAGTTCGCGAACAACGAGTTCCTGACTAAATGGGTGAGAAAGACAACGAGAGGAGACAATATCCTTGACTTGGTTTTCACCTCTGAGGATGACATCGTTGAGGACCTCTCTGTTGGCGTAGAGCTCGGTGGCAGTGACCAGCGACTAATTAGATTTGTAGTCAAAGTCCCGAAGGCAGGGCCTGCAAATAGTAAATCGAGGAAACTCGATTTGAGAAGAGCAAACTTTTCAGGTCTTCGTGCTAGACTGACTGACGTGAGGCTAGAAGTGTGCGACGCTGTTGAAGACTCGTGGAACAGTTTCAAAACCAAATTCATGAGTCTTCAATTGCGTTTCATCCCTCTGAAATGCCCCGTCGCTCTTCTGTTCAACCAAAGTGGTTTAATCGAGAAATCGGCCAACTGCTTAGGAAGAAGAGAACTGTGTACCAGCAATCGAATATCTCGGGTGACTTTGACGAATACCAGAGGCTAGCCAGGAGAGTGAAGTCCAGCATAAGGGCGGCAAAGCGGTCTGAGGAACTCCGAGTGGCGAGATTCTGTAAAGAGAATCCCAAGGAGTTCTTTGGATATGTAAACAGCCGTAAACCAATCCGTCGAACGATTGGCCCTTTGAGGAATGAGGAGGGGGCATTAAAGCACTTAGATGCAGAAAATGCTAACCTCCTCCACGACTACTTCTCTTGAGTGTTTACTGAAGAGTGTGGTCCCATCCCCCAGCCAATGAATTCCTACTCGGGAGAAAAGCTGGAGGATATGGACTTCACCGAAGGGGAAATAAAAAAGAAGATCAGTCGATAAACTCATGGAAATCATGATGGTGGACAAAATGACGTCGTATTTAGAGTCACACCTGCTACTGAGGAGTTCCCAGCACGGCTTCCGAAGGCAACGGTCATGCCTGACGAACCCTATGAAATTCTTCCAATTCGTCTTCAGTGAGCACGATCGGGACAAGGCGGTTGATGTGGTCTACTTAGACTTTCAGAAAGCCTTTGATAAGGTACCATACCGCCGCCTTCTCCGGAATGCGCAACGCTGGGCATAGACGGAAAAGTAGCCGGCTGGATCGAGAACTGGCTAAGTGGCAGACGGCAACGGGTGGTTGTGAATGGACAGGCTTCTGACTGGGTGCCCGTTACTAGCAAGGTGCCTCAAGCTTCTGTCCTGGGACCACTACTATTCATCATCTACGTCAATGTCATGGAAGGTGATATGGTTGCCAAGATTTCCAAATTTGCCGATGATACCAAGCTTGGTATGAATGTTGCAAAGGATGGAAATACTGCCCGCCTGCAGGAAGATCTTCGGAAGATTGGGGAGTGGTCGGACACGTGGCAAATGCTTTTTAACGTAAACAAATGCAAAGTGATGCATATCGGCCACAGAAACTCCCAATCTCAGTATATCCTTAAGGGCACTGCTATTGAATCCACTGATACTGAGAAGGACTTGGGTGTAACAATCACTAGTGACCTCAAGTTCTCGAAACAGTGCATTGAAGCGGAGAAAAAAGACCAAAGGATGCTAGGCTATATAAAGCGCCAGTTTGGATATCGGAACAAGGAGATTGTACTGTGTTTGTACAACTCACTTTTCCGACCGCACCGGGAGTATACCGTACAATTTTGGAGTCCTTCATTGCGAAAGGATATCGCGAGATTGGAACGCGTACAAGCTAGGGCAACCAAACTGATTCCCTCTATCCGACATAAAAGTTATGAGGATAGACTAAGGGAATTAGATCTGTTCTCTTTGGAAACCCGTAGACTGCGTGGTCTGCTCATCGAAGTTTTCAAAATACTTCGAGGGTTCGACAATGTTGACTACAGGGATATTTTCATACTTGTTGAGAGCAGACCAAGAAATCACAGCTTTAAACTTGAACTGAAGCGTTACAACCGCGATCTGTGTGGAAAGTTTTCACGTACAGTATCTGCGGCAGTTGGAACGCACTTCCATTGTCAGTTGTCAACAGTAAATCTGTTGACTAGTTCAAGTTAAGACTAGACAGGGTCTTGAAAGATGGCCGTGAAAGGACGTAAAGCATTTGAGCAGAGATGTGCCTGCTCGACTGCTAGTCGAAGGGTACCCTAATTGAATAGACCGTAAGGTCTTCTAGGGTACCTTCTTTCCTTGTTGTTACTCCTTGTTGATGCTCAAATTGTTATTTTATGGCTCATCAACGACATAACCAAACTAAAACTCAAATCAATATTCTTCAAAATAATAAACTCTTTCGGGAGTAAAATTCAACTGAATATAAAATAAACATCTCATATTTTACTATGTAAATAACATTGACAATCTCGAAGAATTAATAACACGTGAAGTTTCCCTTATGAAATTATATTCAAAATTAAATATTTGACTACATGGGCCTCCCTGGTTAAGGTTAAGGTAAAAATATATGGCCAAAACTGTAAATGAAGTTTCTCAACGAGTCTTCCAAGAATTCAATTTTCTGCCAAGTATCCATCTAAAATTATGCTGAAGTCCCTTTACCGATTCAAAACTATTTTTGGCTTATATAAACTCTACTAAATAATTATCCTCGTACTAAAATTAATTTTAGAATTAAGAAAGAAGTGATGTGAATACTTCGTTTACAACTAAATTATACTGGCTCTCCATCATGTAGTTGCCATCATTTCTTAATGAGAGCAAATTTCTTGAATACGAATCAAATGAAAATGAAGTCGTAATACATAATTGCACTCATTCAGTAAAAACCTTAACTTATTTTTCGATCTGTTTACTTTAATAAGTAGCTTCAGCCGGATTTATAAATCAAACTTTAATGATTAAAGCAACATTAGCCAAAATTTGTTTGGTAAAAATCATCATCTAATCGGTTTAATAATTCGTAATTGTCACTGAAAATGCAAACATCTTAGGATCAATTCGACCCTCACTATGCTCAGAAGTATGGGCATCTTTGGAATCTTTTCCCCATTAAACTTCTGTATGACGTTGAGCTCTTCATAACCCCTTCTGGTTTAAAGGTCTCAAGTCCCTATCCGCGTGTTCAAGAAAACAATGAACAAAACCCTCAAACATTGTATGTAACTCGAGAATTCGATTCCTTTTATAAAGGCTACGTAGCCAATTCTCCTCCACAAGGAAAAATTTCTTTCAGTCAAAAAGATGACCGCGAAATATTTGGATGAATAATTTTAAGGATAAATTTAAGTAAACCGTCTTCAAAAAATATTACCAAAAAGGATACTATAATATAAGTATAATCTTGGAAACCTTTGATCAGTTTCTAAGCTTCACCCGCGCGGGTAGCTGTTAAAATTGCTCCTATTAATAATTTTTTTCTTTATTTCGCTCTAGTCGATCGTTAATTCTATAGCAACCTTTTGAGTGTAGGAGGTGATTGGCGAATAGCCGTACCTTTCACCATTTATTTCCCCGTTTTTCGAGAATTAATTTGATCAGGAAACGTCTTCTATCACAGCGTGGTAGGGCATAATGCCCATTCGCTCTACCTGGAAGATCTCAGGGAGGAGCAGTTTAGGGGAAGCCGTATTCTTCTTACATTCTGTGACATCTGATTAAACGGGGCTAATGTCCGGTTGTGGATCAACAGATTTGTCGTTATTTAATTGACTTTGAATTTATGTACCCCTACGTTCCAGGTATATCATTAAGTACGAAGTTTTCTCAAAGGGGTATTTTGTTTTCCGTATTGTGTTCAGCACTTTCACTACATGAAATTTAGTACAGACGTTGCCAATATCCTTTTAATATTACTATACATACTTCCAAAGAGAGAAAGAGAAAGAGAGTACTTATCTCTTATGAAACCAGTTGATATGTCTCACTGCGATCTAAGATTTTAAAAGCCAAAATTCCCCGTTTATTTTCGAGGTGTGCTAACTAGGGAAAGCAAAACTTTCCCCATAAACATAATTAAATAGCACTCATCCCCGGGTGCAACTTCCATTCGAGTCCTGTTATATGAACTGATCCATAATTAGAAAATTAGGAAAACCGTATAACTTTAGTTTCTGCCTCTATGAGTCAGTGAAGTGGGTGAAAAGCAAAAACTGTTTTGAACTACTTAATTTCACGATATTATTCTATTTGTATAGTGGTATGTAGATAATTGAGGCCCCTTTTTCAGGTCCCTCTTATATTAGCCTTATTGTTATGGGCAAATCATAAAGTGGTTTGTTTGACTATTCAAATATGAGTTTCATTCCATTGCAAAGCCTGCCCTATTTAAATACTTTATTTTGCTAGATTGGAAACAAATAAGAACATAACTCAAAAGCACATAGACATTGCAAAAGGTATTGTTTATTCAGTAGTGAGTAATATATATAAAAACTTACACAATTTTTCGCAAAGATTTATATCGGCACTTAAATCCTTAAAAATGGATTAAGATTTTCACATTACAAAAGCTGATAAATCTAACTCGTTTGTTATAATGAACAAAACAACGTATAAGGAAAAAATGTCCACCTTATTATCCGATAGGTCTACATACCTTCCGTTAAGTAAAGTGCAGGGCAATATTTCTTGGTTCAATATCGGTAATTTCATGAAGTCGTATCGGTGGAATCCGGTCCTGGAGGGTAACATTATTTATAAATCTTGTTGCTTTATTTTGGACCGCTTGAGCTTTTCTCATGAGTGTTTTGCTTGAAACATTCAGGGGAATAGCGGAGTATAGCAATAATTCTCTCACCAGAAGCATATATAGTTTCTTTTTGGTGTGTAGTGAAAGCAGCCTGAAACGTAACAGCGACGCTAACGCCCTCTTGGCCGCACCAATTCTTTTTCTCTAAAGTGCGCAGCATATCCGTTTGATGTCAATTTGAAACCATGTACTCAGCAATCACTGGAGTATGCGTAGTGTTCGTCTCACACCAGAACTTCTGCTGTTTTTCGTCGTCCTATTGGGATCATTTTAAATTTGTTGATATTTGTTTTCATCTTGTTTTGTTTCTCATATCTGTTTAGATTCTCAATTTCTCCAGTAATCTTGTTGACCACATCTCTAGGGTTGCGATAGTTACTGGTAACAATATGTGTTATGTCGTCTACCAGTTGAATATATTGCGCTGATTCGAGATTGGGATGACAGGTCGCCTGTGTACATTGCGTATTAGTATAAAGTAGAACTAAGGCATTCCCCTTATGGCATCCCTGTCTCCAGATCGAAGGGCTCCTCTACAATATCATTTATTTTTAAGATTGTCTGACGGTCTTCTAAGTAGCCACAGAGTATACGTTCTATATTCTGTTCCATCTCGAGATATCTGGTTTTTATTTTAAGTGCCGGGAGCATACCTTATCGAAGGCTGAGGACACATCGTGAAGCATCAGAACTACAATGTAGTCTCTTGCCTTGGCGATAAAAACTCTTTCACTAATCAGTGTTAGTGCCGTTTCAGTGCCAAGCTTTCTCCTAAACCCTAGTTGTTGATCATTATACAACTCTTTGGAATCTAAGTAATTCCTTAGCCTGTTGTTTCGGAGTTTTTCAAATAGTTTTCCTATGAACTTCAAGAGGGAAATGGGCCAAATCTGCTTATGTCCTTCTTTAGTTTTCCAAGTTTCAACGGGAAAGTTATTTTGGCCAGTTTGAACTGGATGGGGAAATAACTAGCATTAAGGCAAGCATTAAACAGCTCCAGTAGGGCCTCG
This sequence comes from Ceratothoa steindachneri, assembly GCA_963969495.1. Classification (NCBI taxonomy): domain Eukaryota; kingdom Metazoa; phylum Arthropoda; class Malacostraca; order Isopoda; family Cymothoidae; genus Ceratothoa; species Ceratothoa steindachneri. The sequence continues at coordinate 85,090,776 of OZ018318.1, forward strand.
TTGATGGTCTGGGGAGCGTTCAATAGGTGCATTTTCGGAATGCCAGTAATTCCTAGTGCTTTTTGTTTAAAGTTCTTGAAGGCAGCCTCATACTCCTCATGGGTGAAGGGCCTCCCTTCTTCTTGTGCGACACGGATTCCATCTACATAATGGTGCGGCATGAGCTCATCACCTAACTCCCTAATTCTTGCGAGTACATCCTTCTCGTATCTCTCATCAGAGCTCTCATTTTCCTCCTCGTTTATTCGAAATCGACTACGCCAATACTCTCTGAAGTTACATTCGATTTCACGGTCTTCTGTGATTTCGATGCCGTTAACTTTGATGGTGATTATATTCTTAGGTGGAGTGCCTTCCAGCTTTTGTAATTGGCTCCAAAATTTCTTGGGATCCCTTTCTCTATCGACTTCAGCAATAATATTGCCCCATTTTTAGCCTAGTTTCTCCGTGATAAGTTGCTTACTTTCCTTTTTTATTTCTATTAATTCCCTGTAGCGATGTGCTGTGTTTCCATAGATATTTATTTCGTTGGTAAGACCTCCAGTTGATGCATTTTTTCTCGTATATTAGTGTCCCGCCTTGGAGCTGGGAGTGCTTTGTATTCCGTCCAGGGAACAGATATGCGTTCGGCTTACACGATCTTTTTTATTACGTGTGTAAGCTGTTCGTCGATGTTCTCAAGAGTAGCACCTTCCATCTGGCCTATCTGTGTGTTCTGAAGATATTTCTTATATGCTGCACAGTTTGCTTGGCTAAGCATCTACGTCTGGGAATCTTTACCTGGATTGGAGACGTTGAAATGGTCGTTATCATGCTTAGGTGATCGGACGGCATATATAGGCCTGGAGTAGTCACCTGATTATTGAGAAGTTGGGATTCGTTAGTACAATGCCAGGTATAGTTGAAGACCTTCCTGTGTGATAGGTTGGAAAATCGGGGCCTTCTCGTTGTACAATTCCTTACCGATTAAAAGACTTAGCAAATCGACAGCACCGTTGTACGCCATGGTATATCCGGCTTCTCTGCAACGGGCGTTTGAATTTCCTATTAAGATGGTTGATGCTTCTCTTCTAAACAGCCGTATAAAGTTGTAAATTGGTAAGTATTTGCGCCTTTGGTGGCTGGTATCCAACTGCCACCACAATGTCATAGTATGTTATGCTAATCTTGATATCTAAGTAAGATTCATCTAGGTCTCGTATTTCTTTGAACCTAATTCCTTCTCTGATCGCGATTGCCACTCCTTCATACCTTTTCCTAGAGTGATTTGCCATTATAACTACATAATTGTAGATTTTTATATGTTCTCTATCTCGTTGTACATACCACTTTTAGTAAACCATCCGTTGATGTTAGGGAGAATATTTTGAGGTTTTTAGTATATCTGACGTTAATATCCATGTTTAACTCTTATTTGGTCGTTTGCTTTTTACTCCTTTTCCTCGTGCTGGGGGTCTAACCCTTCCCGACCTTTTCTTCTTAAATTGATTGTGACTTAAGTTGAAGCAAGATTCCGGGCATATCTCTATTAGACCTCGCCTAATTTTCTGAAGTAATTCTTTTTCATTAATATCTGCATCAAGCTCCCACTTATATTTTCCTTTGACTATTCCTTCAATGATGTACTCGGTGTTGGACAGTTTTGAAATTGATGCTGATGATGATCGATTTATCTTCATGCATAGTTCTTGGGATGTATAACTTGGTATGGTGGATGTTGTGAATCCCAATGTTTCTGACTCATCACTCACGCGTGTGTGGCTTATGTCCATTTGAGAGTCAGATCTTTCTGCAGTTTTTGGTTTATTCATTCGTGGGTCTCGAGAGGTGGAGCGGGACATTTGCACAGCTTCAGTCATTCTTTGGATTTGGGCATGAAGTAATTCGCCAGATGTTGGGTTGTCGGGTAACTACATCCGGCTGCCTGAGGCCATTGTGGATTAGCATTTTATTAAGTTCGGTTGAGTAGCTTCCAGGCTCCATAAGATTGTCGAAATGGGTGTGTAGAATGCACACATATTTTGGTCTATCTGGAGCATAGTCTTTTCTTGCCCTGTTCGCTTCGCCGCCTGTGCTTAGGTGGTATAGCTCTTTTATTTCTTTCTACAATCAGTATCTTTTTCTTATCTGTAATCATAGTCTTCTTTATTGGACAGGCCAATGAAAGTGTACGATGTGAGTTGCCGCAGTTGAGACATATTTTATTTGGATTTGTGCAAACTGTCCATGTGTGACCGTGTTCTGCACACTCCGAAAACACTTTTTCGTCAAATTACACTCTTCAGTGCGATGTTTCTCCATAGGATAACACGACAAGTAAACTTGTAAAGGGAGGAATACCTAACGTTCTATGCAGCTGTCAGAGACTGTGTTAAACATGACCAACCATTTCTATTGTCTGGAAGGTCACCTTAAAAACGTGTGTACATTCCTCGCCGTCCTGGTTTTTAAATTTATGTTTCTTCAATTTTTGCCCATTCCTTTTTTGCTTCAATTTCTCATCCGTTTCTACCTCTATAACCCTGTTTGGAGAGGTGCTTTCATGAGAAATCGGGGTTGAAGGAGAGTACTCCTTCATGTTGGCGTTAGGCGTACTCAACTTCATGGAGAGAAGAGTACGTACGGCTTCTATGTTACCTTCATCTCTCTCATTCTGCTAAAATTAAATAAAATTACGTGAGGACTTATCGTGTGCAGAAAGAAGCCGTTAACACTTGTCAATAATAATAATAAGTGGTTTTAGAAGGCGCCCTTCAAGACGTTGAAGCTCTTGCAGGACACACATGCATCGAAACAATACTTGATTGTATGTCTATGAAAGAAAGGTGTTAATTTTGGCGTTTTTTTCTTATTATTTTTAAACAATAAAATGTAGCGACAGAAATATTTAAAAAGGAAATCATTTCTGAAAAGCCACTAAACTTTAAAGAAAATTTATACAAGAAGTCTACATTTTTTAGCAACATTCATTCCATGTCGGTAGCTATATGCACCGCAACTTTTGATACATAGTCGTGAGATCAGTACTTTTTCTCAAAGATTGGTGTTAATTTTGTTAATTTTTTTTGTTTTAAATATGTGCCTTCAAAAAATATTTTCATTTTAAACTCAAAATTTTTAATCTCAAATTTATTTTTGTATTTTAATATCAGAAAACTCATTCAAAGTCGCTCGTCTAGAGTTGGAAAATATCCTAAACTATTTTGTATTTATTACTTGAATTTATTTATATTTATCAAAATATCAACATCATCATCACTCACTCACTCTATAATTTAAGAAGGGAATTTTTTTGAGTATTTGAATAATAATTTCATCTTAATTTAGTGATGATTTATGTTTTTTTATCAAAGTTATTTCTAATAATTCTTTTATAATATGAAAAACAAAATGGTGAAATTCAGAAATAAATATAAGTATCATGATATTTTGAAAGGGAGGGAAATTTAGTTAAGAGCTCCTTTTTAACATTATTATAATTGACGAAATTCAGAAAATCTATAAAAATTTAACTATGGCTGCTTTTTTTTTAGATTTTAAATTTTAATCTTAGTTGCGAAGCGCAAGCTCCCCCGTAGAAGGGAGTAGCGAAGCCATTGCCTGGTATATTATATATATATATTTATATATAATATATATAACATAGAATATATTCATTGAAGTCGAGAAGTTTGGCAAAAAAGGACAAGCTCCTCTCGTTAAACGACCAGCTTCATTCCAAGATCGACAAAGAAGAGAGGAACACCATTAAGTGTGCTCTATCAAGATAGGGCTAAAAATACGAAAGAACTTCCCAAACGAATTCTTAGTAAAAATCCAACTTGCAACAGAGACAATACGAAAACAAAGGCTCGAATACAAAATTAAACGAATCCAAAGATAAACGAAAAAATTTCAAGAAAAACAAAAACGGCAAAAGAACAAAGGCTCATATGCTGAAAATAAAAATAATATAACCAAAAGCAAATCATACTGCAAAATGAAAGCGTTTACCAGGCAACCTGTCACAAATCATCATCACCCTCACCTTACCACATCCATCTCTATTTTCTAATCATAATATTTCCTGACTATCCTATCTTTTCTCTCATAATCATCATATTCCCCATTTATATTATCCCATTCCTTATTTATCAATATAGCCCCAGATGATGACAATTGAAGTCCAAAGGTAGCTCGGGTCTATAATAAATAATAATAGGATGAAATGATCTGCTACACCCCCTTTTCCCTTAAGAAATAGTCACATATATATATATATATATATATATATATATATATATATATATATATATATATATATATATATATATATATATATATATATATATATATATATATATATATATATATATATGTGTGTGTGTGTGTGTGTGTGTGTGTGTTTGTATGTAGTATGATATTTGAAGTGCTCTGAAACTCGTATGTTGCCTTTATAAGCGGATGTCGAATTTCCTGGACTTCTCAAAGGAAAAAAAATTCTACATCCTGTTTACTGAATTTCAGGCATTATTTTAAAACCTTTCCTAGATAAGGTCAATTTCTGATCTGATTGAGAATTTACTCATAAAAATGCCATCGATTTTAAGCCTACTATTCTATCCAAATAGAGGCTTATTAGCGATTTTTCCAACGGTCTTGCCGATTAAAGGTTAGGCATAGTGATTCCTATCCATTTTTTTTCATACACAAAGAAAATCGATTTGTGGTGTCATATATTTTCTGACAATGGATTTTTAAGTTATTATAATCATGATGTTTCCAAAGTTAGCTCATTTTTAATCAGTCTTTGCATTCTCTTCTGGATTAGAAGGGTTCTAGGATCATTGGGGCAGATAAATTATTATTAACAAACAATTAACAACTTTTTATATAATAGTTATGCATCAAACGACATAAAAAAAAACTTTCGCGAGCTTTGTGTTCAAGGCCTATTAAAAATAAACGGCAGAACCTTGGAAAACGGTAATTGAGGAAATCAAGTTTTTTTATCACGGTAAACTTGAAGAGTTAATAGGACCAGCTCTAAATTGCAAAGAGCTCCTTTCGTGTGCGATATACAACAAAACCTAATTTAATGTAGGGCTCAAATGTACTTGTCATGGATTTAATTAATAACTCCATAGGAAAGTGATTAATTTATACTCATTTTTGGCGATTATTTAATTTAAATATTGAATTAACCAGGCTCCTACGAGTGTTCGGTATCATCTCCATTATTTACAAAACCTAAGTAGTAAGAACTTCTATTTGCAACGGATTTCTTTTTCGTACTGGTGAAGTCAAACTGCATCTACGCCATTCCTGTTAATGTGGCCATTATTGTTTTGGTTTTTTTAGTTTTAATCAATTACATGTTTGGAAGGAAATAAAGATACAGCTTTTTTGACGACGGGGAAACCTCACATATTATATTAAAATATTTAATTTCTGAGGGGTTCAAGTTAATTTGTTTTGTATGTTTATAAATGTAAATATCTTACACTTAGGGGCATCTGGCAGTGATTAAGAGGAAGATTCACCAATTAGTTTTGAATAATAACTTGAGAATAGATCAGCCAACGGCAGCATATTTACTTTATCAAAGACTTTCTATGAGTTAAATAAAAGAACGAAGTAAAGAAATAGTAAAAAAATATTAGAAAGTATGAAGACATGGCAAACCACAGTATCCTTCAATACTGATCTGGGTGGCAGCCCATGTTATTATAGATAGATGTTCGTATACAGAAAACGATATTTACTAGTACGTACAGAGTTCCTTTGTGGAAATTAAGAGGCTTTGAGGTTCAAGAGACTTTTACAAGAACTAACATCGCATAACCAGGCAATTTTTTTTCTTTGCACGTGTGACGGGGACTTCTTTCCACACGAGCAGAAGGAGGGTGTCCACAATAAGAGGAGACCACTACCCGGAGGGGCCCTATGGGGTCGGGCCCCAAGACTGCAAACGAGTTCTCCTCGGTATTATCCGAAGGGGAGGAACAAAACCTTCGAAGACAAGAATATCAACGTACTCCTCATTAGGCTCATCGATACGCCTACAGGCTACGCAACCATCTGTCACTCCATGCAGGATGTGGAGCCTAGTATTTCACAAGAAATACTAGTGCAGAGAACAGTCATTTTACGTCGTCTAGACCCACTCCTTATGGAAAATTCTTACAACGAAATTAAGCAGGAACTCACTTCGAAACAACCATGGGCAAGGATCACTAGAGTGGAAAATTTTGGAAAAGGCAATGGCATAGTGAAAGTCATTTTTTCCAATATCGAAATAGAGAAAAGGGCAAAAGGAAGGACTGCTTGGATTTTCCCTAAGGGTATCATCCGAGCAGATCGACACTGAAGAATTCATAGCTGTCGACTGCTGCTACAAGTGATATGCAGTCGAGAAATATCAAACCAAGGACTGCATGACCACTGAAGTTGCCTGTTCTAACTGTGCCAATTTGGGGCACGGTTAAAAAGAGTACAGAGAACAAAAAAAAAATGCATTAACTGAGGAGGGGACCACCGGGCCTTGGCCATGAAGTGTCCCATCCGCAAGAAAGCCATCCGTGCCAAGCAAGAAAGCCTCAAAAACAAAAAGAAGTAAGAATTAGAAGGAACTACGCGGAAGCAGCGGCCCGAAGGACGAAGGAACCAACACCTCGAAGCTGGTGATCCAAAAAGGGGCTGGAAAAATCATGGCTATGGTCACCTACGCTCATTTGGCAAATCTGGCTAACCCTGGCTCTTTCTCTGAAGAACCAAACCGTCTTCTGGAGATGAAGGGGACTAAGAAAAAGGTTTGGTTCCCATAAAACGCCCCCTCGGCAGAATTGTTGAATATTCAATTCATCGGTGTGCCTCAACAGGAACAACCATCAAAAGATGAACTAAAGCAGTGCCCAACGGAAGAGCCTCAAAAGACCAAGCAACGTGAAGAAGAAACTTCTGAAGGAAAGAAAGAAACGAAGAAGAAAGGGAAAAAGGGAAATAAGAAAAATAAAGCATAGGAAGAAACAACCGAACAAATAACCACGGATGAAGAAGAAGGACATGAAAATAACTACGTGGAGATCCTCCTCAGCGACAAGAAGGAGGTAGTCGAAAAAGGGTATTTCCTTGACGGTGAGGACGTGGGCCTCAAGGTATTCGGTTAGCCCCTGTGCCCGCCTCTAAAGGACGACCCATAACTACTCCTTCATGGCATCGCCGAGGGTGAGTACAAGTCGACCTATAGGAGAGCTTTTTCATCCGATGAAGTGTCAGCGCTGATTTTAAAAGGCAAGATGTACATACCGGCAGAGTGTGTACACACAATGAACATGACAACCTTGAAAAGTGTCAAAAGTGGTCAGAAGACATCTGAAATAAAATAATTAATGCGTAAAAGTGAAAAACAAGTCGAAATTAAGTGTTAAGTGAAACGAGCCACAAAATGGATTGAATAAATAAAAAAACATATGCGACAAAATGAAAATGTAATCAGTGAAAGTGAAAAATGATCAATGTGCGTATAATAATAGGAAAATAAGAAATAACCTACCTTTCCACGAACCAGAATGAAGTGAAAATCACTAAAATCGAAAGAAGGTGGTTTTAAACCTTGCTCGAAGACATTAGTTTTCGCGGCTATCTTGTTTTTTATCGGGTGATAACCACTCAGACCTACTCTTTTTGAAAAAAATCCCATCAAACCCCTTTCAACCGTAAGGGGGTGTGATAGAACGAGTTGAATCTGTGTTAAATTCAACTCCTATCCCATATTAGTTAAAACCTCGAGGAGGCCCACGTGCATCTTCGATTCGAGGCTTGTAGTCTTATCAACAGCTACCGGACGTCAATGTTTAAACAAGGAGGTTATCGCCCCCCCCGTTCGCCCCCATACGCCGACCTCGCCAGATCGAGTTAGGCTTATGGACAGATAAGGCATTTTTCTCCGGCCCAGCTGTGCGTTCCCTCGAAGCTTCCACCCCATTCTCCCCCACGCCAAGGAGATGTCCTGGCTATTTATATGGAAACTTTACCACTAAGATCAGATTGGAGATCCAGATTTTCGTCGCGAAACATCACCACGACCCTCTCTCCCTTTGTGCGCCAAGGGACCTCGACCTCGAGATTCACCATCACTTGTCCAGAAGGAGGACAATATTCCTTGAGTGCCAAAGGTTCGAGCCTTTAGTGACGCCAAGTCCCCAAGGCATCCCCCCCCCTGTTGTTCAAGGAGAACAGCATTAGAACAGCCATTGTTCGTTTTGAGCCCTTCGCCAAGAAACGGTTCTCACCCCCCCCCCTGTTGTTCAAGGAGAACAGCATTAGAACAGCCATTGTTCGTTTTGAGCCCTTCGCCAAGAAACGGTTCTCATCCCCCCCCCTGTTGTTCAAGGAGAACAGCATTAGAACAGCCATTGTTCGTTTTGAGCCCTTCGCCAAGAAACGGTTCTCATCCCCCCCTGTTGTTCAAGGAGAACAACATTAGAACAGCCATTGTTCGTTTTGAGCCCTTCGCCAAGAAACGGTTCTCACCCCCCCTGTTGTTCAAAGGAGAACAACATTAGAACAGCCATTGTTCTTGAGCCCGTAGACAAGAGACGGTTCTCATCCCCCCCTTTGTTCAGAAGAGAACAACCAAGAACAGCCATTGTTCGTCAAGCCGTTCGTCGAGTAACGGTTCTCCTTTCCAAGACGCCACGTCAGGATCCTTTTATCCCCCCCCCTTCGGCTGGAACTCGCCAGCGGACCGAATATTCCTTCAAGTACCTTCCACTGCACCCTAATGAAGTTACGTAAGCCAAGCGTCACCTTTTGAGTATTGATCCCTTATTTGTCAATTCTATCCTGTGCTTTAAATGGTTTATCGAACCATCCCATCTCTTTAACTCCATATTTGTTTTACCTTTTTTTGATCCCTTAAGTCCTTGGATTAGCCCGAGTCTCCACGACCCTTTCCATTCTGTTTGTCAATATTTTCCGTTTTTGTGTTTTGTTTATAGTTATTATTAATAAAACTCTATTTTATTAATGATAGCAATATTATTATCCTTGAGCTCAGTTCCACTTCTTAAGCATTTTGAAGATACATAATATCGGCCGCCAGACAGTAAAAACGCACTCTAAAGATAATTAAGGAAGTTCCCTCAACGAATAGTATATATATGGTATCGTCGGGAGTCATTCTACGACAGGGTCCTATAACCATCAATCTTCAGGTCGTGGGAGATTTCTCTGAGTAGGTAATTTTGGACTTAAGATTGAATATCGATTTTTAGATTATCTTTTTAAATATTATTTATTCCTCTTTTTCCTTTGAATGCGCTTTAATTCATTCTAATAAAAAGTAATAGAACTGAAAATTCACTAAAGTTAGCGCCATCATTTCTCCACACAATTTGAACGATTCGTTTATCAAATACTTTTTATCGCAGAATATTTCATCTCACTACTTGATAAGTTATGTAAAGAAGTAGATCATATATAGAATTCAGACTATCTCTAGCAAGGTTGAGGTCTGAATTCTACATTAGCGGAAGATAGGGGATTTGTATTCTCCATTTGGTTGGTTTAATAAGCTATTCATTAAATATTTTGAGTTTCTTCACCGAAAAAATCATAAAACATTTAATTTAAAAAAATATCTGATTTTAATAATTTCATGTTAAAATTAAATAAGATCTTTTTTATGTTAAATAAATAGATTTTTAAGCAACGCTTTAACTAAAGAGGTAGTTTTAGAAGAAGAATTGTAGTAAGCACAAACTTAATTCCATTTATTATTTGTGAAATGTTATTGGTTACACTAATGGATAAATAAAATTTCCAAGATGCGTTGCCTCTGATACAGCTGAAGACACTTTAAAAGTTAATCAAATGGATAAAACAGTTTTGCAAAGAGAGCAACAATTATAAAGTCAATGTGATGCCCTGTTTTCGTAAATAGTGGGCGGGAGGGGTTCTTCTTCAAAGAGAGGTCGATGAATTGCTCCTAGTCATTGTAAAACACTATGAAATATCGCTGGTATATTACAAGTTTACCATAAGGAGGAACTTGTTTTGTTACTAACACATTTAATTATTAAAAAGGCAATGCACAGTCAAATATTGGACAGACCGGCAAACTGTTTAACCGCCACTGAAAAATTAGCCATAATTTCATCAACAAATTACATATGAAAATAATAAGTACAGTCTATTAATTCGAAAAAAATAAATATGCAGAAGTATAGTTACATAGGTATATATGCAGATATTTACAATTCTATTCTAACGCAAAAAGTAATGGCCAAACATGGAAGAAGATGGTTGATAAGGATAACATTTAACATTCACCTACCAGTCAAACAGTGAACAAGGTCAACAGACACAAGTCGCGTGCTATCAAATATTTAAATAATTTTGAGAAAATTTTTTTAGTTAATAAACGTATTATCAATTAACAAACAAACCATCTGACCTTACGATCTTCAAAACTTTCATAAACTCATTGAAAAGTAAGGTGGTTACCATCCAACCGACCGACAGACGGACAAACATAGCAACTTAGAGAGTCGCGTCCACGTAACTAAATATGATTTAGTTCAGCCTTAATTGGAGCCGATTTCTTTAACCGTTTGATTCAATTCAAAGCAGAGCCATGTTAACGTCGGGTCCGAACATTGGATCATTACAGTGCAGCCAAAGCAACCAAATCGGGACTCCATCCAGTCACTAACCATACTTAAAACAAATATGAAGTAAATGCATAAAACAAGGGGAAAATTAGCTCTTGGACAATACTAAGAAAGTAATTTAGTTTTATAAATGACTTGGATGTATCCAATAAACTTTATTTTCCGTCTGAGCAAATTTCCTGCCCCTTTGATTCAGTGTATTTTGAAATCAGACCAAGAAGATATCCAATAATAGTATTTTTTATTCGTGATTTTTTACTCCCTTGCTACTGTTGTTACTAAAAAATGCATGGAAATCCATTCTTACCACATACTCAGCGAACAGAACCTCATAAATCTACCATTATAATGCCGAATCATATCTTTAGTCTGAGTGTGATCTGAATGACTAATTAAAAATGAAGTATTTGGGATAATCGAATGTAAAGCAGTTCTGAAAAAGGAAAAACTAAAAACATTCAGACGTTGTTTGTTACTCTATCCTTCGTCGATGTATTCAGTGGAAAGCCATAGGCTAAATTTTCCACCTTGTAAATAAAGTATATAATTGTAAGTGAATACAAAATTCTGCAAGATGAACTATTCAATGTGCGATTGCTACTCCATTGCATTGAAACCATAAAGAAATAACGATTGATTCAACGAAGATAATGCTTCCAAGTGATTAATTCGCCGTTCTGTATACATATTAGATTAGATGCCTTTGTTTGGCTGCTGCCGTCACTGAGTTGGCTCTTTGCAGCTGCAGTACCAGACAACGTGGTAGATGCTACCTCTACTTTGCACTTTGATGGGTAATAATTTTGCCTATTTTAAGAATGCTTGGATGCAAATTTGATGGTTTACAACAAAAATTAATTCAGCGGCATCTCAATTGATTGGATGAGCCGCATCATGTAGTGGCATCAAGCAGAACAGTACCGCATATTTTAATAGGATTTTCAGTTTTGGTATTGAGAGGACTCTTACATAGGTAGGTAGCTGAGCTGTCTTTAGAAGTATCGTTCTCTTGTATTTAAAACAGGGTTTTTAAATAATGAAAATTACTTTATTCTAATATACACCAGTGAAACTTTGACCATGACAAAAAAGTGGACATACCCATTTCGGTTCATCGAGTTACTTGTTCAGTAGGGTAACCAGGAAATACAGGCTTAGAAATGTTTATGGCGAGTAATTATATTACTATGAGGAGGTGTTGAAGTCTATTTACTGAACTAAGGAAAGGCTTTTACATAACAAGTTGTTAAAGTGTAAAAGCTAGGCCTGAGAATTTAGACCTACGAGTATCTCTGTAATGAAAAAGTATGGTCATTGTATTAAAAAAGAGAATAATTAGCTCATTAGACTACAATAAAAGGTGGTAAGGAGTAAAGTATGTAGAAGAATATAACGAAGTATTGGTTAAATTGGGAGCAGCGGTTAAACTGGAAGAAGACTAATAGAGGAGCAATTCAGAGTTATTATAGCACAGAGAATGAATGAAGGGTAAGCCAATAGACCTCCTTTTTTGAGGAGGTGACAAGTCTAAGCTACATTTGGGGGGGGGCAGATAATGGAAGCTGAGGAAGAGGTTGAAAGATTGTTGACATATAAGACAGGAATGACAAAATATAGAAGGCATGTAGCAGCTTAAAGAGCACAAGTGCTGCGGGTGAGGGAAGGAATCCACATAGGACAGTGGATAAGACTATCAGATTATTTGATAATACATCCATAATTCATCAATAGTGTCTCTTTCTCTTAGATTTTCTTTATAGTTATTGATTAGGTAGAGCTATTATCTACCAATTGTAATGCTTTTTAAATGCTTGCTTCTCAATGAGGACTTACCTGTTAACGTGATCTCCGGACTACGGGTTATTACAGCAAAGGTTGCCGGGGAAGATCAACGTGAATCGGAGATTCCATCCGGTAACTAACTACCCCAGATGTGGCTTAACTTTGCTGAAGTTGGAAGAGGTATACCTGACGAAGCAAATATGCCTCATAAAAAAGAAAGAAATCTTTTTATAAACTACATGCGACTGAATCTGTTCATATTTTTAGATGAGATTTTGTATGGTCGTCCGACACAGGAGTCTTGTATTGATAAACCCACTAAATATAATGTGTCCATATCAGTTAAGGAAAATTAATTATATTTAACTCAAATAATGTAGGCTTTCAATCTACCCACGGAACCATATTTAATTATAACGGTATTGATGATAATCTAGCTTGGATTAGGACAAAAAAGTGGACATATCCATTTCGGTTCATCGAGTTACCAGGGAAGACTGGCTTAGAAATGTTTATGGCGAGTAATTGTCTTACCATGAGGAGGTGTTGAAAACCATTTTTTGGTGCTGCATAGCCTTGTATGTGTGTATTAGTTCCTGAATTATTAGTGCCTGTTTTATTTAGTGCATGCTTATGGCCTGCTGCTAGCTACGCGTTTGTGAGTATTATTAGTTCGTATTTTCTTTTGCCCTCAGTATTAGTACTTCGTATTTTTCTTTTGCCCCGTTTATTATTATCTTTCGTGCTCTTTTCGTACTTCTTTATTCCCTATTATGGACTCCTCTCCGTTATCATCTACCTTTTCTTTCTTTTAGTCACGCGGTCCCCCGAGGTCTCTTGTTTCATTTCCCCCCTCCCCTAATTTCTCCCGCTGTTTACCTCAGCCCCAAATTCTTCTGGATTATTCTGCCTTTTATAGTTGCGTTGACACGTGCTTTGTACTTCGCCATTCTTGGTATATGTTTTTTTTTTTTTTTAGTAGATGTGGGTAAGGGAATCGATCCTCTCCTTACTTTCCCAGTTGAGACACGGGATGTTGACCGCGAAACATCCGGGCCAGGCACCATGGGTCAATCTCGTAACCACAGCCCCTCGACCCTCGTCCATATGAAAAGCAGAACGGCTTAAACTGCAAGAGCTCTCCTATGAGTGTGTATTCAATTTCACCTCAAGTACGAAATTGGAGACGCGTTTCTCTCAAGCTTGAAGGGCCAGCTGGACCGGAGGTAAGAGTTGCTGAGAAAAACCGTTGGAGTAAGAACCCTCCTGCATACCGTCCACAAGCCACCCACTTCCTACCCCTACCACAGTGGGGTGACAAGGGAAAAATACCAAACACTTGGGAAAAACGAGGTAGAATCCGTGAGTCAACCAGGCTACGAAATCCCCTGCAAGAGAGGCCGGGATACCAAGAGAAGGGACTATCGTCAGAGAACCCCCCCCCCACTATTCTCGACCTTGAAGAAGACCCACCCCGAGTACAGTCCCCACCCCTGAAGAAGGACCCCATCACCCCCCAAGTACACTCCTCGCCCTTGACGAATTCCGAAACGAAGGAGAAAAAGCTCCTCCTCGAGCCCGTTGCCCGATGGTCACACCAAAACCAAAGTTAACTTGGTTTAAGAACCAGGTTCAATTTATTCTGGTCAGAGACCCCCCCCCCCTCACTATCCTGTTGTAGCACAAAGAACCGTGATAGTCCTCGCCCTTGAGGAATTACGAAACGAAGAAGAAAAAGTTCCTCCTCGAGCCCGTTACCCGGTGGTCACACCGAAATCTAAGTTAACTTGGTTTACAAACCAAGTTCAACTTATTCTCGTCAGAGGAACCCCCCACCCCTTCTATAATAGTGTAACACAAAGCACCATTATACTCCTCGTCCTTGAAGAAGACACCCCCCGCGAGTATCGTGTGGTCCCCCATCTGCCACACTCGCCAAAGTCTCTTGTGACTGTCAAGTTATTCCATCCGCCGCCAACCACCTGGCCGAGGCACGCGTTAAAGAACCCACCGGATTCCTGAGGTGTCTGTGCTCATTGAGTTCAAGGTCAGACTCAAATCCTTCGCCGGAGGGACCAAGGTATTTAAACTCCAGTAGAGACAGTTAGTATATTTTTTATTGAAGTGAGTGATGGGTTAACCATCACTATAATGTCAAGTAGGTCAAGTTAAAAAGCTTTACCTAAGAACTTATTGAAGTTCTTATTGTGTATTTAAATTCGTAATATTTCTGTCGTTCATGTTTATTTTGTTTTTGTGTTTTAATTAAAGTTTTAGTTTGTTTTAACATTTTTTTTATTCTCTCCTTGAATCGCTACGTTGGCACAGGAAACCTTGAAAGTTTAATGAAGTCAAGACCCTAGATAATAATAATTAAATCATATATAGCATTCTTGGGGAGGTATAACGTTAATCACGGAGTAGTACGTAAACAACCCATACGTACGAACATCCTTCCATCACTCGGTCCTTCCTATACGAACGACATAAATGTTTGCTGTCAAGGTGTGGGGTGCTTCTTATACCACGACACTAAATATTTGGTCTCAGTGTGTGGGGTCCTTCTGATACTACGACATAAATGCTTGGTGTCAAGTTTTATGGGTATTGGAAGAACTTACTAGAATTCGTCTTGTATTCATTTCGAGAAGAGTAAAGGTGTGCCAACATTCGAGGAAAGATTAAAACATAATAAGATCGTTAAATAAATTTCCCGTGATTAGCTTGCCAAGGTTATTAATCAGCCAAGTATTGTGATTAAGGGAAGTTAGGCAGCGCGCTACCTGGTAAGTTGTTGCATAAGTACATGAGCGTGCAGCGGTGGGAGAGTGACGGACATCCACAAAATGGATTCGGACAAAATATTATACCAACAAGCCCAAATGCTGGGACTTGAAGGCAACGATATAGATGCCTACGCTCTGTAAGAACTGAAAATAGATATGGAAGAAGAAACAAAAGAAAGAAGAATACAGTGAGAAATAGAGGACGAAGAAAGAAGAATACCGAGGGAAAATAAAAAAAACGAAAGAATAATCCAGTTGAAAAGAGAAGCAAAAGAATTAAGAATGAGGATAGAAAGGGAAGCAGAAGAAAGAAGAATAAAGATAAAAGTGAAGTAGAGGAAAGAAGAATACAGATGGAAAGAGAAATAGCAAAAGCAGAAAGAGAAGATAGAGAAGAAAAAGAAAGAATGCTCGCACTTGAAAGGGTATCTATTGAGAATCAGATGGAGGTCGAGGAAGCTCTAGCCCACCCTGGACCTAGGAAAGGATCGATGATTACCCAGCCAAAGGGTGTAACGATGGAAGAAGTAGTAAGTAGGTATGAGGTACCAGCAGGTGTACCTAAGGAAGAACCTACGAGGAGAACCCAGTCAAATGGGGTGACGATGGAGACAGAGGGAGGTGTCAATGTGGTACACCCAGGTAAAACGATTCAAATGTTAGACGAGGATAATGAGTATCCCCTTACCCCAGTAGTCTTACCCCAGAACGAAACATCCACGGAGTTATCACTAAAACTCAAATTCGTAGTTAGCACCACGCCCATTAACGATCCGGTAATGAAAATGGTTTCCGAACAAATTACATCGAACACAAACTCGATCTCCCAAGGTACCTTATTAAAGGAGCACTATGGGACCCCCGCTCTCATCAATTATGTCCCACTGCAACAGCCCTCTAGCCATGAGGGTTAGTTTAAAAGTATTCAAGTACCATAAGAAGGGTAATTCGAATAGGTTGGAATACCATTACCATTGTGTGAAATACATGGGTAAACTCAATAGCCCGAACGGCCGACGCAGGCGTGGTAAAGTAATGGCCATAGAGCACCACTTTAATATTAGCTACATCAGAGGGGCCGATAAAGTATAGCCACTATAACCTGAGTCGAAAACCCCATTGAGGGTTATTTCAGCACCTAGTAAGCGTGAAGCCATGTTTTCATTGTTTTTCGTGTTAGTGTTATCGTTAGGATTTAAGTTCTTAAAATTTAGAAATGTAAAGAAGTAGCTTGTTTTTGTTTTTTGTTGCGTGTAATCAATGAATTAGGTTTTAGTTTTGTTTGAAAGTTAAATGGTGTTGCGAGTATATTAAATTGTGCAAGGTAACATGCCCCCTCCCCCCCCCCCCAGTAGGCTTGCGAGGTATATTTCGACCCCATGCCAGTGTACACGCGCGCGTGTGTGCTCAAGTTTAAAGAAACTTAAAGTAAGAGAAGGCTCAAAGACATGTAACTTTGCTGTACTCGATTAGGTTGAGTTAGTTGTTTTGAGTTCCCTGGAGTCCCCCCCTCCCATTAAGTTCTTCGAAGGTAGGTTTTTAGGGTAGTCAACCCTCTCCCTTCTCTCCCAGTTAAGACACGGGACGTTGACCGCAAAACATCCGGGCCAGGCACCATGGGTCAATCTCGTAACCACAGCCCCTCGACCCTCGTCCATATGAAAAGCAGAACGGCTTAAACTGCAATATCTCCCCTATGATTGTGTATTCAATTTCAACTCGAGTACAAAATTGGAGACGCGTTTCTCTCAAGCTCGAAAGGCCAGCTGGACTACAGGTAAGACTTGCTGAGAAAAACCATTGGAGTAAGAACTCTCCTGCGGCCCGTCCACAAGCCACCTCCCCTCCAACCCCTACCACAGTGGGGTGACGAGGTATAAATACCAAACACTTTGGAAAAACGAGGTAGAATCCGTGAGTCAACCAGGCTACGAAATCCCCTGCAAGAGATGCCAGGCTACCAAGAGAAGGGACTAAGAAGCAGCTCATCCTCGAGCTAGTCCCTGGTTATCAATCCGAACTTTAAGTTAAATTGTTCAAGTTCAACTTATTCTTGTCAGAGACCCTCCCCCACTATCCTCGCCCTTGAAGAAGACCCCTTCTCCCCCTCGAGTACACTCCTCGCCCTTGACGAATTCCGTGTCGAAGGAGAAAAAGGTCTTCTTCGAGCCCGTTACCCGATGGTCACACCAAACCCAAAGTTAACTTGGTTTAAGAACCAGGTTCAACTTATTCTGGTCAGAGACCCCCCCCCCCCCCCACTATCCTGTTCTAGCACCAAGCACCATGATACTCCTCGTCCTTGAAGAAGACTCCCCCCCCCCCCGCGAGTACCGTGTGTCCCCAATCTGCCACACTCGCCAAAGTCCCTTGTGACTGTTAAGTTATTCCATCCGCCGCCAACCACCTGGCCGAGGCAAGCGTCAAAGAACCCACCGGATTCCTGAGGTGTCTGTGCTCATTGAGTTCAAGGTCAGACTCAAATCCTTCGCCGGAGGGACCAAGGTATTTAAACTCCAGTAGAGACAGTTAGTATATTTTTTATTGAAGTGAGTGATGGGTTAACCATCACTATAATGTCAAGTAGGTCAAGTTAAAAAGCTTTACCTAAGAACTTATTGAAGTTCTTATTGTGCATTTAAATCAGTAATATTTCTGTGGTTCATGTTTATTTTGTTTTGTGTTATAATTAAAGTTTTAGTTTGTTCTAACAATTTTTTTTATTCTCTCCTCGAATCGCTACGTTGGCACAGGGAACCTTTAAAGTTTAAAGAAGTCAAGACCCTAGATAATAATAATAAAATCATATATAGCACTCTTAGAGAGGTATAACGTTAATCACGGAGTAGTACGTAAACAACCTATACGTACGAACATCCCTCCATCCCTCGCTCCTTCCTATACAAACGATATAAATGTTTGGTGTCAAGGTGTGGGGTGCTTCCTATACCACGACAATGTGTTTATTGAATTTGATGCTTTTTTCTTCATATCATATTCTTCTCTGCTCATTTTTATTTTCACTGTTGCTTTCCTAATTTTATTTTGTTATTGTCTCCATATAAAATCTTTTTCCATTTTATCCTACTTATATTTCTCCTCCCTCAATGATGGACAAAGCCCACTTCTTTCCCTTAATAGAGGGTTTAAGGTATCCCCCTCGGTTGGCTCTAGAATTAAAGCACTAGGAATCGCTCGAAATCAATCTCGTCCTATAAAAAGGGGATTTCGTTTATCTTAGGTCTTAAAAAAGTTATTTTTCATTAACCGTCTACCCCGTCTCTCTCACTCCCCCTTTCAACCTCCCCTCTATCAGTTTATAATTCGTCTATACTAAATGTTAGAAGCATCGCTAATAAAGTGGAGTTCATTCACGACCTCCTGATTAATTCGCGTATCTCCGTCCTTGGTCTCATTGAAACGTGGCTTGATAAGAGTGATAGCTGCTTGTCGCTAGTGACCTCTGATGGCTACGTCTACTCCCATAACGCCCGGAACAAACGTGACAGAGGGGTTGCTCTCATTTTTAGTCCCTTTCTGTCTCTGAATATCCTTCCATCCCCCCCCCCTCTTCTTTCTTTCGAGGCCCTTATCTCCGTATCTAATTATGTTCCCTATATAACAACTATTGTGCTTTACCGCCCCCCTAGCTCCTCCCTTGATCTTTTTCTTGACGAATTTAGTAACCTTTTCGCTAGTCTCTCCCGTTCGGGTCATCTTCTCATCTTAGGGGAATTCAACCTCTCTGTCACTAATCCAAACCTACCTGCCTTCCTTGAGATCCTTGACCTCTTCTCCCTTACTCAACACGTTTCTTCCCTAACACACTGCCATGGTAACATTTCAGACTTTGTAATTTCCGACTGTCAAATTTCCAGCTTGACCACTTTTATCCTGTCTAATGTTATTTCTAACCATTACCTTATTAACTTCAACGTCTCAACCCCCACTTCTTTGCCCTCTCGGCCTCTACTCATCCTAAAACCTTATCGACGGCTAGCCTCCATTGACATCCCATCTCTCCTTAATGATGTTGCCTTTAATTTGCCCCCTCCCGACGCTCTTACCTCCCCTGACCAAATCCTCTCTTCCTTGAAGCAATACCTCCTAACTTGCCTTAATGCCCACTCCCCCATTATTACTCCTTCGTCCCCTCGCCGTCACCGCGCCCAATGGTACTCGCTGGAACTCCTACGCTCGAGACAGTCTTTACGTGCCCATGAAAGAGCTCTTCCCGTGGCTGTGGGCAATGTACAACTGCTCTTTCGCTCACTTACCGTCTTGCGACATCTCTCTTATTGGCTAAACTGAAATCTGCTCGTAAAGCCCATTCGCGTACATTGCTAGCCGACAATAAGAATGACCCCCGTGCCGTTTTCTGCCTGCTCTCTTCTCTTACCTCCTCACACCAAGTCTTCACCCCCATCAGTCTCACCATCCTTTTGAAATTCTTCGCGGATAAGGTCATCAACCTTCGTGCCTTCCTCCCGCGATTGCCTAACCAGGCCTCTCACATTCTTCCTGATCCGGCCTCGCCGGCCGCTCAACGTACTTCCTGCCGTGACCGCCCCTGAGCTGTCTGCCTTACTCTCGCGCTCAAAAAAATCTGGCTTCCCTCGTGATTCGTTCCCCCGCAAGCTATTAATCAAAATATTGCCCGTCATACTCCCAATGCTCCTCCACCTGTTCAATACCTCCCTTGCCACTGGTGTTGTCCCTTCTTTCTTTAAATGTGCCCAAATCCGTCTGATCCTTAAAAAGCCAAAGCTTAACCCTTCCGCCCCAGCAAGCTATCAACCAATCTCGCAACTTCCCTTCTTCTCCAATGTCCTTGAGGGAGTAGTTGTTTCGCGCATTAATTCCCACATCGTTGCCTGTAATATTGATGAGACTTACCAATCAGGTTTTAAAGCTGGGCACTCTACCGAAACCGTTCTACTCAATGTTACTGATTGCTTACGTAGAGCTGCTGACCATTGCCTGCCCACTCAATCTGTGACCTCTTATCTATCTATTCTTCTATCTCAGACTGGCTATCGGCTAACTTCTTCAAACTTAACCCCTCCAAAACTGAAATTCTTCTGGTTGTTACCCCCGCTCTAGTATACAAAGTTAAATCCCCTTTTCCCTCCCCTCCTCAGGGTGGAAACTCTTTCGCTTTCTCTGACTCTGTTAGAAATCTGGGCGTTGTGTTCGATGAGCATCTCTCCTTCAAGCCACACATCTACAATATTAGTAAATCTTCCCTTTGTTTCCTCCGTAACTTCTTCCGCATTCGCTCTCACTTCGATCGCCAAAGTCTTGAGACTGCTGTCCACGCCTTCATTACCTCCCGCCTTGATTACTGTAACTCTCTTCTTATAAATCTACCATCTTTCTCTCTAGGTCCCCTTCAGCTAGTCCAGAACTACGTTGCCGACTACTCCTCCGTCGCTCTCGCTTTTCCCCTTCTAAGCCCCTGCTTCAGAAACTGCACTGGTTACCTGTCAGATATCGTTCTCATTTCAAGATTCTTCTCTTCACTTTCAAGGTCCTTCACCATAGGGCCCCCGCCCACCTTTCCTCTTCTCTTTCCCAATGTCTCGCCCCTCGGGCCCTTTAGTCATCTCATGCTCCTCTGCTGAATACTTCTCGCTCGTCCCTCTGCTCAATGGGCGACCACTCCTTCTCAGTCTGTGCCCCCAAGCTTTGGAATGCTCTTCCAGCCGTAATTAGATCTGCTGCCTCACTTACCACTTTCAAGCGACTCCTGAAAACGCATCTGTTCAGGATTGCTTACTTACCCACCTGATCTTAGCCCACAGCTGAACGTGCGCTCTGTGAAGGCCTCTGGCCTTGAAGAGCGCATTATAAGAAATTTATTATTATTATTATTATTATTTCGAACTACTTGTAAGTACAGCAGAATAATTATTGGAAGTAACGCCTCTCCCTTCCCGTGATGCAAACTTTTGGGCCTCCCCAATCCATTGATACAAAGTTTTGTGCCTTTCCCTTCCCTTGATGCGAAACTTTGTGCCTCCCTTTTCCCTTGATGCAAAATTTTGTGCCCCTCCGTTTCCTTGATGCGAACTCTTGTGACTCCCCCTTCCCTTGATGGGAACATTTTAGCCTCCCGCTTCCCTTGATGCGAACTTATGTGCATCTCTCTTCCCTTGATGCGAACTTTTGAGCCTCTCCCTTCCCTTGAAGCCAACTTTTTGCATCACCCTTCCCTTGATACGAACTTTTGTGCCTCCACTTCCCCTGATAGAAAGTTTTGTGCCTCCCCCTTCCCTTGATAAAAATTCTTGTGCCTCCCCCTTCCATTGATGCGAAATTTTTAGCCTCCCCTTTCCCTTGATGCGAACCTTTGTTCCTCTTCCTTCCCTTGATGCGAACCTTGGTGCCTCCCCTTCCCTTGATGCGAACTTTTGTGCCTCCCCTTCCCTTGATGCGAACTTTTGCGCTTCCCCCCTCCCTTGATTCGAACTTTTCTGTCTCCCCCTTCCCTTGATGCGAACTTTTGTGCCTCCCCCTTCCCTTGATGCGATCCTTTGAGCCTCCCCCTTCCCTTGATGCGAACATTTTAGCCTCCCGCTTCCCTTGACGCGAACGTATGTGCATACCTCTTCCCTTGATGCCAACATTTGTGCATCTCCCTTTCCTTGATCCGAACTTTTGTGACTCCCCTTCCCTTGATACTAACCTTCGTGCCTCCTCCTTCCCTTGATACGAACTTTTTAGCCCCCCCCCCTTCCCTTGATGCGAACTTTTGTGCCTCCCCCTTCCCTCGATGCAAAACGTTGTGCCCCCCCCTTCCCTCGATGCGAAACGTTGTGCCCCCCCTTCCCTTGATGAGAAGTCTTGTGCCTCCCCCTTTCATTGATGCGAAATTTTTAGCCTCCCCTTTCCTTTGATGCGAACTTTTGTTCCTTCCCCTTTCCTTGATGCGAACCTTGGTTCCTCGCCCTTCCTTGATGCGAAATTCTGTTCCTCTGCCTTCCCTTGATGCTATCTTTCCTGCCTCCCCCTTCTCTTTATGCGAACCTTGGTGCCTCCCCTTCCCTTGATGCGAACTTTTGTGCCTCCCCTTCCCTTGATGCGAACTTTTGTGCTTCCCCCTTTCCTTGATGCGAACTTTTCTGTCTCTTCTTCCCTTGATGCGAACTTTTGTGCCTCACCCTTCCCTTGATGCGATCCTTTGTGCCTCCCCCTTCCCTTGATATGAACTTTTGTGCATCCCCCTTCCATTGATACGAACTTTTGTGCCTCCCCCTTCCCTTGATGCAAAACTTTGTGCCTCCCCCTTCCCTTGATTCAAAACTTTGTGCTTCCCCCTTCCCTTGATGCGAAGTCTTATGCCTCCCCCTTCCCGTGATGCGAACCTTGGTGCCTCCCCTTCCCTTGATGCGAACTTTTGTGCCTCCCCTTCCCTTGATGCGAACTTTTGTGCTTCCCCCTTTCCTTGATTCGAACTTTTTCTGTCTCCCCCTTCCCTTGATGCGAACTTTTGTGCCTCCCCCTTCCCTTGATGCGATCTTTTGTGCCTCCCCCATCCCTTGATGGGAACATTTAGCCTCCCGCTTCCCTTGACGCGAACGTATGTGCATACCTCTTCCCTTGATGCGAACTTTTGAGCCTCTCTCTTCCTTTGATGCGAACTTTTGTGCTTCCCCCTTCCATTGATACGAACTTTTGTGCCTCCCCCTTCCCTTGATGCGAAACTTTGTGACTCTCCCTTCCCTTGACGCGAAATTTTGTGCCTCCCACTTCCCTCGATGCGAAACGTTGTGCTCCCCCTTCCCTTGATGAGAAGTCTTGTGCCTCCCCCTTTCATTGATGCGAATTTTTTTGCCTCCTCTTTCCTTTGATGCGAACTTTTGTTCCCTCCCCTTTCCTTGATGCGAACCTTGGTTCCTCGCCCTTCTTTGATGCGAAATTCTGTTCCTCTGCCTTCCCTTGATGCTATCTTTCCTGCCTCCCCCTTCTCTTTATGCGAACCTTGGTGCCTCCCCTTCCCTTGCTGCGAACTTTTGTGCCTCCCCTTCCCTTGATGCGAACTTTTGTGCTTCCCCCTTCCCTTGATGCGAACTTTTCTGTCTCTCCTTCCCTTGATGCGAACTTTTGTGCCTCACCCTTCCCTTGATGCAATCCTTTGTGCCTCCCCCTTCCCTTGATATGAACTTTTGTGCATCCCCCTTCCATTGATACGAACTTTTGTGCCTCCGCCTTCCCTTGATGCAAAACTTTGTGCCTCCCCCTTCCCTTGATGCAAAACTTTGAGCTTTCCTTGATGCGAAGTCTTATGCCTCCCCCTTTCCTTGATGCGAACTTTTGTGACTCCCCTCCCCTTGATTCGAACTTTTGTGACTCCCCTTCCCTTGAAGCGAACCTTAGTGCCTCCCTCTTCCCTTGATGCAAAATTTTGTACCTCTCCGTTCCCTTGATGCGAACTCTTGTGACTCCCCCTTCCATGATGGGAACATTTTAGCCTCCCGCTTCCCTTGATGCGAACTTATGTGCATCCCACTTCCCTCGATGCGAACTTTTGTGCATCCCCCTCTCCTTGATGCGAACTTTTGAGCCTCTCTCTTCTTTTGATGCGAACTTTTGTGCTTCCCCCTTCCATTGATACGAACTTTTGTGCCTCCCCCTTCCCTTGATGCGAAACTTTGTGACTCTCCCTTCCCTTGACGCGAACTTTTGTGCCTCCCACTTCCCTCGATGCGAAACGTTGTGCTCCCCCTTCCCTTGATGAGAAGTCTTGTGCCTCCCCCTTTCATTGATGCGAATTTTTTTGCCTCCTCTTTCCTTTGATGCGAACTTTTGTTCCCTCCCCTTTCCTTGATGCGAACCTTGGTTCCTCGCCCTTCCTTGATGCGAAATTCTGTTCCTCTGCCTTCCCTTGATGCTATCTTTCCTGCCTCCCCCTTCTCTTTATGCGAACCTTGGTGCCTCCCCTTCCCTTGTTGCGAACTTTTGTGCCTCCCCCTTCCTTGATGCAAACTGTTGTGCCTCCCCTCCCCTTGATGCAAACTTTTATGACTCCCCTTCCCTTGATGCGAACCTGTATGCCTTCCCCTTCCCTCGATGCTAAAGTTTTTTCCTCTCCCTTCCCTTGGTGCAAACTTTTGTGCCTTCCCCTTTCCTTGATGCGAACTTTTGTGCCTCCCCCTTCCTTGATGCGAAATTTTGTTCCTCTGCCTTCCCTTGATGCAATCTTTTATGCCTCCCCCTTACCTTGATGCGAACCTTGGTGCCTCCCCTTCCCTTGATGCGAACTTTTGTGCCTCCCCTTTTCCTTGATGCGATCCTTTGTGCCTCCCCCCTTCCCTTGATATGAACTTTTGTGCCTCCCCCTTCCCTTGATGCGAATTTTTGTGCCTCCCCCTTCCCTTGATGTGAACTCTTGTGCCTCCCCCTTCCTTTTAATTGATGCTGAATCAGCAGAGGTAGTACATACCAAAAATGTATTCCACTATCAATCTCTGGTTATTGAGAGTTCTGTATTTAAGGTCATGTATAGAAACGCATATGCGACAAAGCCTGTTTGCCGTTGTCAACCACCAAGAATGGCTTATTGGAGTAATTTCAAAAAGGGCCAGATCTAAGGAAAGTTCTCCTGTCCTTATGGTCTATGTGATCCTATACCTGTACGCTTGATCATTTATTGAATTAAGAGGATCTCCAATTGAGAGTTTAGTAAATGAATGATAGATTTTAATTCGGTTGCATAGTCTATCATCTTGTCAATATTACTTGTCCACTTGTTGGTAAACAAGGTCTTCCGATCCAGCGCTGCTACCGAGTGTCGCAGACGTAACTCGTTGGTGTTGAGGGCACAAACAAACCAACTCAGTTTACTGCCAAGCTTGAATTCTATCCAATTCATGAAACCACCCTCACTGTCAGTGTTAACATTTGTAGAATTACCTCCATAGGCCTTCATAAAATCTACAAGATTATCAGCAATAACTTCAGCCGTTTTTTCAACTCCTTGAGCCTTTCTCAGGAGTGATGTGCTAGAGATATCTTCTACCCGGTTCAGTGCACAGAGAAATATACTCATCTTTGAAGATGTTGGGAACTTACGATCTGAATTCTCTACATTTAGCATAACCTTACTTATTATATTTTGACGGCCGTCAAAGTAGTTGCAGTTAATTTCACCCTTCTTACAAAGTTTATCGAAATTCTGATCCAGGGATCCCATAGATTTTCCTTGGGCCCTATAGACTTTATTGAGATCAACTATAAGTCTCTTGCTCTCTTCAGTGATCAAGCCAGCATCCATAAAGGCAGCATTGTTGATGGCAGCTGTAGCGCGCTGGCCAACACCATATATGATGCTATACATAGCAACATTAGGTATTTCTAATCTATTTACCTTTTGTTTATTAATAAAAGTTGAAGATGTGTTTGTTATTTTAATGTCACTACATATCTTCCATCCTTTTCAACTTGAGTATCAGCTATTTGTCCTTCACTTTCATCAGCAAAGAAAGATATTTCAATTGATAGAATTGGAACATTGACCTGCTTATATTCAGCAACTCTTCTTCTTGCCGCTTCTGATTTTTTATATTTTTCTGTCATTCTCAGGTTGATCTGGCAAGTCAAGCCGATGTGGACCAATAGAATCAAACTTTTGTCTCTTACTTTAATGAAAGTAAGTTCCTTTACAGGGATCTTCATCTCGTTAGGGCATGTACAATTAATGTGTCTCATTTTTGCAACCATGGCAGCCAAATTCACAGCAAAGCACAATTTTATACTTGCAATTTATCTTGTCAAGTTTTGCAATGAAAGCCTCTTTGACATGTAGCTGAGCTCTCCCAAAAGATATGTTTCCAGCCTGCTCCCAGTTCTCTTAGATCTCATTTAAGATTGTGACTCGTGAATTTACAACGGGTACTACAAAAGAACTGTTCGCTCATTCCCACTTTTCAAGCTCTTTAGGCTAAACGTCCTTTGCAAGATTGGCTGCTGGGTATTTTCTCACATCTTCACTACTTTGTTCTCTGAGAAATACTTCCGAACATCACGCAGAGTTAAGAATGAATTCAGAAGGCAAAAACTCTCTAACACTTCTAATTAAGTTGATCATATGTGTGAATGTCCCTAGTCTTGACCTAATTTCAAAAGCCATTGTAGATCAATTCTCGATGATTAGGATGGTAGCACTGAGGGCCAAGTAATTTTCAGCACACTGATGCATATGTTTTAACATGTGAAATAAGAAAAAAACAGTAAATTAGATATAATTATCAATATAATAATTTTCGTATAATTTCGTCAAATAGTAGAACAGTCACAATTTTCAAGTAGCTTATTACCAAGCAGAACTAAATTATATTAAATTAACAAAAATATCTTTAGAATTCATAAGTTGTGCTGTATATTTTTACCCCCCTTCATTTACGAAATATAAATTTGAAAAAGTATCTCGGAATCACCGTATGGTGGACTTAGACTTGTGATATGGGACATTGTACTGATGGAAAATCAAATTTCGGGAATCCTGGAGAAGTCTCGTGCTGTTGTCATCAAATTATTTGTCTGGGCAGCTTGGTATTTCTCTAAATTCATGGTGCCATCACAGACAGTGCAACAACCCACCCCTGAACTTGACATGCAGCCCCAGACAATTATAGAGTGGCCACCATGCTTTACTGTTGGCACTAGGCATCCTCGATTCCACTGGCCTCCTGCTGACTCTAACATTACATGTGATCGATGACAACTGGAGCGTGGACTCGCCGGACCATAGGACATGTCCCTCCTGACGCATGGCCAGATGCGGTGAGTCCGTGCCCAAACCAGTCGAGGTTGCATCGGCTTCTGGCGGTCTTTACCTGACTTCAGGCATTTTGCACTTAGTCTACGACGGTCTGTTCTTACGGATCCATTAACTTGGCCGCCCTCTATCCATTTATGTAGCAGCTGGACTGCCGTTTTCTTACGATCCCGAAAGTTCATGTGATAAGAGATATGTCGTTACGTTGCGTACTGATCCTTTTCGGTAAATTTAGATCCTTACAAGATCATTCAACTCGGCCTGGTTAAACCGTTGCTGATCACTTTCACTTACAACTACGCTGGGGTTGAATTCGGTGTCTAACTGATCAGAGTGAATAACAATATTTTCAGAAACATCTTCAACTAATTCTTGAGATAGCAGACTCTTAAATTTTGGAATGAGAATTTCATTTGAATGTAGCACAGGTGGCATTGCGGTGTCGAAATTTAGGTACTCGATACAATGTTTATTTTTCTTAGTGAAACCCAAAGTCTTGACAAAGCAGAAGTAGCAATCCATTTCATGGTTAGTAGGCTCTCGCCACACCTGAAATGGAATAAAAAAATTGTGAAGCGTTGACAAAAGCGAATTTTATCAAAAGTTGTTTATGTACCTAAGTTACAATTACACTTAGCTAATTTACAGTACACCTATGACTAAGTTACATAGTTTTATGAAATCATAAACTTAACATCGGAACTCCAAAAGGTATTTTTGACTCCGAACCCTTTGTCCAATGTCGCAGTCTTTCAATTCATACAGTGCAGGTATTATTTGGAACCAATGATTCATCTTGATGCCCCAGTTTTATACCAAAATAAGCTATGTAAGCTCTTTTCACGAAGTCCGTTATATTTCTTCATTGATGTGGAAGTGTAGAATCTCCACATATGTAGCAAAATGAATGGGGAGAGTTTTTGCATAGGAACTTTCTAGTGCTTGAGTACATATTACTTGATTGTTTGTCAATTTGTAAAGGTATTTCAATTCCTTATTTTGAAAATCTAAAATATAAAAACAAACATTAGTTTAAATAGGTACTAATAGATAATTATAATTATAATGTGCAACTGCAAAAAGACAGCAAGTATTGAGAAAATATCCTTTTTATGAATATTATGAAAGAAGAAGTGTGTTGAACAAAATAAGTACCTGATAGAGCAAACCGGAGTAAATATTCGTGCTCAGCGCACCTAAATTACTTATAATTAACTGTTAAATCTAAGTTAATAAACAAATGGTTGAAATTTGTTAAATAGAGAAAAGCTGGGTATAAGAAGGACAGAGGCAAGCAAACATATTAGGCTCGAATGATTCAAGCTGTGAAGTCATTTGATATTTGTTAATTAATTTGCATATATAGATGTAACATTTCATGAGGCGATACTCACGAAACAAAAATGAAACTAAAGTTTGAGGCAACGTTTCGTCTAAATCACGAAACTCAAAGGTCAAGGGAAGAACACTGACTGGACGACACGCTACATCACGTAGCGTTCAATTTGCCTGGGTATGAAGCCTGATTGAGTTTAGGTTTCAGCACATAATATCCTATCTTTCCGGAGGCTCATTATAACCCCATCGCTCTGATATGCATATGGTGCGGAAAAATTGATGAGGTTGTTTTGTGCTGGGATTTTCAACGAAAAAACCCTGGTTAGTAAATTCTAATACACAAATGTGAATCTAACAATTGTAACCTCATTTCATTTTGTTTGCGGTCACTGGTCTATGAAGAGACTCCTCAAATTATATTTGCCAATTTTCCTAACCTAACATTTTTTATCTCCTCCGTTAAGAGATTTTATAAAATAAACTTTAAATTTAAATTGTTCAATTTCATTAGTATATACTCGTAGGTTGGAATTAAATAAAATATTCGTCATCGTTTTCATTCCTAAACTTAAATTCACATTTGATTATTGGACTGTAGGATCTTGACACTTACAACGGATGCAAGAAGGATACTATAAATATTCATGTATGCACAAGTATCTAGGGTCACGGGAATCCCTCTACTATTTGTAAGTTGGATATTTTTAATAGCATTCGGATATTACTTACTCTACACACAACAGGATGGTAGAAAGCGCTCCTTTTACACAACAGGATTTTATTACAAATAAAACTTTTTCAGCAGGATAACTAAATGAATTAATGAGGCTTTGTCCTGTTGCATGAAGTCGACCTAAATTGATTGAAGGCCCACACTACCAAACACGTGTCACAGAGTTCTTTGAGGGGAGCGACCTGGAACAAAGTAGGCGCCACGTGAACAGTAGTTGGGCTGAGAAGTTGCGGGCAGAGCGGGATAACGGCATAAGATAGAAAAAAATAAATAAAGAAAAAATTCTCTAATTTAGAGACCCTCCTTTGTGAGAAAGTTGAATATGCTTATGTTAATGTTAATGATAATGAAGGGTTAAATTTTCTAGCATTTGTAATAATGCCCTTGTAAAACATATTTCTTCGCCAGATTGTAATTGCTTAGCGAAGGTGGGGATCGAAAAAAGAGAAGAAGAGAACATTGAAATTTATTCTATTCAAAATATAAGATGGCGATAACCAACTTGATCATCGCCAACAAAAGGTTCTTAAAAAAAGGAAGCGGGAAGAATATGGTGAAATAGGGGAAGTGAAAATGTGAAAAGGATTCAGAGCTAGAATAAGCAACGGGAGACAGCTATTGATGCCTTAGACCAGAGCTTATTAACCGTTGGGGCGAGGGGGCTCCCTTCAGGTTACGATACAAATGTGGCAGAGGTGCCCGATGCTACACTTAAAGATGGTGTGTTTTAGAGAGAAATTAGATTTGCTTATTCAAATGCCCTAAATATCACGCCAATATAAGTGATTTTTCCAAATATGTAAATTTAAATCAAAAGTATAACCACTATGAATCTTTTATTGATATCCATTGTATTATCCTTTTAGCCAAGGGGTAGCCAAGGGTTAAGAACTACTTGGTGCTTGACTAATGGTGCGATAAAGACTGTTTTATTTGCAAGGGGCTCTAGAACTACTTGATGCATTGCACAGGATACAAGAACTACTTTATGCATTGCAAGGGTTGTGAGAACTACTTGATACATTGCAATGGGTGCTAAAACTAATTAATGCATTGAAATGGGTGTTAAAACTACTTGGTGCATGGAAAGGTGTGCTAAAACTACTTGGTGCATTGCAATGGGTGCAAGACCTATTTGGTACATTTCAAGTTGTACTAGAACTACTTTCTACATTGCAAGGGATGCGGGAACAACTTGAGGCATAGCAATGTATGCGAGAATTTGCTTGCGCATTGTACGGGATGCGAGAACTATTCGGTAATTACAATTGGTGCTAGAACTACTTGGTGCGTTGCAGCGGTGCTAGAACTATTGGTTCATTGTAATGGATGCTAGAACTACTTGGTGTGTTGCCCGAGTGCTAGAACTATTTGGTTGGTTGTAATGGATACTAGAACTACTTGGTGCGTTGCAGGGGTACTAGAACTATTTGGTTCATTGCAATGGATGCTAGAATTACTTGGTGCGTTGCAGGGATGCTAGAACTGAGTCGAAAACGAACCGGAGAGAAAAATACATAAAAAGAAACTAGAGAATAAATAATGAATATAAACAAGTGTAGAATCAATTAAAAGAACAGATGATGCCCGGGCGAACCCACATCCGCGAATGACAGTGCAGAATTTCAGTTCCAAGAAATCGGTCTTACCCCGTTTCCTTTGTTTGGTTTTCTGCCATTTCATGCCCTTCACTAAAAGCATTGAGGCAGAACCATTAGATTACTGTGGCTTACTAAACAAAGGCCACTACAACCATCCAAAAAGTAAACTGGAATTTGTATGCTTATCCATGTGCTAATCACACTTAATGTGGCTTAACCTAGCTAAGCTAGGAAGTATCATGCGCGGATTTATGTGGGGTTGTGGGCTGGAAGTTCGGGCAAAGTTGCTTTGAGAGAGATGGGTCGAGACACACTTGGGTTGTTTGTTTTTTGATTATAAGAAATATTCACAAAGTAAATAAGAATATTTTTAATTCTTAGTGAATGGGGAATACTAAACAAACCATACCGGGAAGACATTTTGGTGAGCTAGTTGAATGTGAATATTTTTCGTTAATTTACTATACTAATGACCTAACCAGACGAAAGGAAATGTAATCTGACTTAAATCTAATCTAACCACCTAAACCTGATATAACACAACATAACGTGAATTAACTTAACATAAATCTTACCATACCTATCTTAAACTAAACCCTATGAGAAGTAACGTAAACCTATATGTAACAAAACCATGAATACCATATTTTAAACCTAACTATAAGTATCACTATATGAACCTAACCAAACCAAACATATCATAATCGAAACCTAACCAGACAAACCATGACCTAAACCTAACCAGAACATGCATATCATAATAAAAACCTAACCAGACATACTATGGACTAAACCTAGTGTAACCATAAATTTCATAAGCCAAACCTAACCAAGCATACCGTAGCCTAAACCAAATCTAACCATACAAATCATAATAAAAACCTAACCAGGCATACCATGGCTTAAACCGAGCTTAACAATGCATTTCATAATCGAAACCTAACTAGACATACCATGGCCTAAATATAACCAGAACATGCATATCATAATCAAAACCTAACCAGGCATACCATGGCCTAAGTCGAGCATAACCAAACATATCATAATTGAAACCTAACCAGACAAACCATGACCTAAACCTAACCAGAACATGCATATCGTAATTAAAACTTAACCAGGCATACCATGGCGTAAAACTAGCGTAACCATAAATTTCATAACCTAAGCCTAACCAGGCATACCATGGCCTAAACCAAACCTAGCCATATATATCATAATCGAGACCTAACCAGACATACCATTGACTCGTTTCCTATTTAAAATGCTTCATAAGGTTGGCCGCGTAGATATCGATCATTTAGTGAAAGTAAGTTGAGGTGTGTCAGCCATTCATTATACGATCTATTTCTAAGTTCAGGAATTAATTTAATTGTTCGACGCTAGACGCCTTTCTTCTAATATTAATTTGTCCTTCTGGGTGTATAGAGACCATAATTGTTTTGCATACTCAAAATAAAGTCTTATAAGTTCTTTGTATAAGAGAAGAATACTATATTTCTATTTAAATGCAAAATATATAGCTTTGTATTATAAAAGCCTATTGGTCTTTAGTGACATTTCAGTGCATTGTTTCGAAAATTGTGGGATCAGACACCTGAAATCTTTTTCAAATTAACTGTTTAAAATTTGACCAACAAGATCATAATCTCTAGTGAAATTATCCATCTCTATGTGCATTAAATTATACTTGTCAACGTTGAAATGCATCTAACATCTTTCAGAGCATTTTACTAGTCTTTTAGCAAGATATCAGTTGATAGGATATTTTGTGTCATCAGCAAATTTCGAAATTTTACACAATAAATTCACGCCAAACTCGCGTATATAAATATTTTTTTTAAAAAGCAAGGTGCAGATAATAAATACCTGAGAGACTCTCCTAGTATCTGGTACCCATAATGAAATAGTTCCATTAGCAACAACTGTCTGCCCACGGGTTTTCAGCGTCTTCAATCCATTTCCGGACGCTGCCCCCTATTCCGAGCGACTTTAACTTTATTAAGTCTTTAAGGTAGAAAGGTGTAAACAGCCTTTTGAAATCGAAGTAAACTCATATACACCTTTATTTTAGCCAAACCTAGTGATCATTTCTTGAAAAAGATCAAATAAATTAGTTAAATATGAGTCCGCCTTAAAACCCGCGGTGTGTGGCATTTATTAAGTAAGAGTTTATCAACGACTAAAGTAAGAGAAAAGGGGCGATAATTTTCAGAATTATTCTTTAGGCCTTTTTTGAAAGTTAGTGTTACATTTACCGCTTTGAACTCTTTAGAACTATTGCCTCGCTAATAATATTTTTTAGAAATTACACAATATGTTCTCAGCAGTTCGGTTTTTTATTTCAATTCTTGAAGGTTGATCCGGTTATTTGGAAATTATCATTCTCTTAATATAAACTAATTTCATTTTGGGTCATGTCAATATTTGATATATTAGCGGCTTCGGAAACATTACTACGTCTTGTATGGTGTGTTCTTGGTCTTCAACGGTAAAACATTCAGAAAAGGCTTATAATATCTTCCCGTGGTTCGGATCGTCACTATTCACACCCTCGGCATGCTGAAGAGACCCAATGCACTCTTTAACAGGGCAAAAACAGTTTTACAGTTTTTTGTCTGTTCTCGTTTTACATGAAGGGGTAGGAGGAAATTGGCCTACTGCAACTCAATCAAGCTGATTGGGATTCACTTGGGATTATATAGATGATAACAACTAAGGTACTAAGAAAATAAACAAAATAAACTTATGGAGAAAGTTTTATCAATTAGTCCCATAAAATATATATATATATATATATATATATATATATATATATATATATATATATATATATATATATATATATATATATGTATGTATATATATATATATATATATATATATATATATATATATATATATATATATATATATATATATATATATATCGGGTGCCCCCCCCCCTAAAAATGACGCATTTTTTAAAAAATAATATTTCGTAACCTCATAACATAACATAACATAATTTCACGGATGATAAAAGCCACAAGGGCCTATTCATGACAATTTTCATATGCAAGATACTTTTAATCTTCCCTTTTCGGATGAAACAAACGGAATTTAGGAACCTTCTATAGTTTTCTCGCACTTAAGAAAAATAACAACATGGATAAAAAAAACACAAATAACCCGTTCTAACCTTCCCCCCTCACCTCCCCCACTCTCTCTTCTTAACACCTCTGTCCCTCCCCCAAAGGACATCCAAACCAAGAGAAAAAATCTCTACCCCCTCTCACTCCCCCCTTAATAAAAGGACATCCAAATCAAAGGAGTAAAACAAATTTTAAATCATGTTCTTAAAATATAGAGCTATAGAAGAAGAAGAAGAAGAAGAAGAAGAAGAAGAAGAAGAAGAAGAAGAAGAAGAAGATAAGACGCTCGATCTGTTTCTGTGGCCATAACGTTGTTCGCTCATAACTAACGGTCAGTCACGTGTGAACGTAAACTGCCGGGCTCGTGCGGTGAAATGACTTTTCATTTTAATTATAAAGGGTGTTCCATTAAGACGGATCGCAGTTAGCAGTAAATATACATTGCAGCGAAGTAGTGTTGAAAGAGGCAGAAAACTCAATATATATTTTGCTGCAATGTATATTTACTGCTAACTGCGATTCGTCTTAATGGAACACCCTTTATTATATGATAAGGAGAGTGCGCACCTCTCCTGAATCTACTTTCAACCTAAAAATAATAATAATTAGCAAGCAAAGATATTTTTTGAAAACAATATAAGAATTTCAAACAATGTGCATCAGTATTTATTTATTTATTTATTTGCGACATATATATATATATATATATATATATATATATATATATATATATATATATATATATATATATATATATATATATATATATATATATATATATATATATATATATATATTGGATCCAATCGCGATGAAGGTTATAACTTCCTTCTATGAATTCCGTAGGGTTCCTAGACTCAGTTAAGCGTTCCAGGATTAGGGAACTGAGACCACTAACCACTTTGTTGGAGAATGGGAGTAGCACTCAGTGACTGCTGGCTTCCCGTCTCTTTGCCGCTTCCTCTCAAGGTCAGATGGCGCTCGACTAACCATGACCAAGGAGCTGAAAATGAGAAAGCATCTTTAGTCACATATTTACTGCCACACTCAAACATTCCTATCACTAACACTCTCACGACCTTGTACTTTTTTACTGCTTAATGTTGCCCATTGGTTCCGATGATGACCTCTCTCCTACTCCCGTCTATGTCTTTCCCGGTGACTGTACAGGCCAATCTTAGATAAGCATCGCCTGTCACAGGTAGGACATTGTAAATTTGGAGGAGATTTGGTTGATGGCTCTTGCTTCCTCGCATGCTAGCGAGCACGCTTCTCATATCGATGGTTTCGTCGGTTTTCATTAAGATGATTCACTTCCTCCTTGATAAGTCTTCTCTAATTCAACCTGTTTGAAGCAGATTCCTCTGGAGTTGAAAGTTCAGCCATGCATTTCTTCAGCGATTTCTTGATGTTCTCTTTGAATCTGAGCTTGAGACCACCCGCTGCCCTCCTTCCATCATGAAGCTGACCATACAGCACTCTGCGGGGAAGTCTTACTTTAGGCATGCGTATGACGTGACCCAGCCATCGCAGCTGTTGCTCTTGGTTCTCTCCGGTATTGATTGAAACGTGTGGTATTTTGTCTTGACTTGAGATATCAAGGATCTGTTGTAGGCAACTTATATGGAAAAACTCTAGAGACTTTATGTTTCTCCTGTATACCGTCCATGTTTCAAAGCCAAACCAGAAAGATTTTAGACATACCGCATTGTAGACGGTGTCGTAGAAAAGGCTCCCGACGATATACTTATATATCTATTCTTTGTGGGGATTATTCTATATTCGAGTACGGGGATTTAATCAGATGGCCGAGTATTAGTCTACGTTAATAAATAGGCCTGGAGAGGGCTTATTTATCTTCAATATACTTAAGAAGTGGAACGGAGTCCAAGAATAAATAACATTGCCAGCGTTAACAAAATAGAATTTTATTAATTAAACTAGCAAAAATAACACATGGAAAATATTTACATGACCTAGGATTAAAGTGGGAGATGCACATGAAATGAAAAGGTCATATGCTAAATTTGACTAAGCGGTGGATTAAGATTTGAAGGGATTTAAATGACAAAACAAACAAGAAGGTAAAGGGTCGACTTAATCCGTGTTAAAGCACGGAGTTACGTGGGCAACAAAGTTAAATAATTAAATGCAATTCGTAGCTTACGTATTTATAAGGTCGGCGTGCAGGTGAAGGCGATTTGACGGAATGGCTTCAGTCCGACTGGCGATTTCCTTCCCAGGAGGAGGGGTTTTTAAGGGGGTTGTCCTTAATGAGGGGGGAAGAACAGACTTCGAGGAGTGGGAGCGAAGTGGGGCTCGGAAGTACGAGCGATCCTTGAGACAGGATACCGGAGATGTTCTGGATGAACAATTGAGGCTATTGGGGGTAACCAAGCGTTCTTTTGAAGAACGTTAAAAGGGTGAATTTAATTACCACTGACGTGATATCAGACGAACAAGAACCGTTTCTTGTTGAACGGGCTCGAAGAACAATGACTGTTCTAAAGTTGTTCTCTTTTGAACAATTGAACAACAGGGGGGGTACCCTGCTGATTTAGCGTCTCGAGGGGCACGAACCTTGGCACTCAAGGATATAGTCCTCTTCTGGACAATAAGGGGGTTCTCGAGGTAGGTAGAGAGTTCCTAGGTACACAAGAGAGACCGGATCGGCGTGATGCCTGACAAAGATAATCGGGATCTGATTCAAATGCGAAATTCTATCGCATAAATAGCCTGAGCCAGCCCCTCGGGGTATGGGGAAATGGGGGACTTCCGTGGAATGTCCCGCTAGCGATTCGAACACTCTTATCTTCCCATAAACCTAACTCAATCTGGCCAGATCGGCGCCTGTGGGCAAACGGGGGATTGAACCTCCCTGATTAAACTTGGGGCGGGGAAAGATAAGACTCGGAAAATGTTCGAGGCGATGAGAACGCCATGCTCCTCTTTTCTGGCGGGATACACGTGGGAAGCAGGAGTACAAATATGTGATAGAAGCAAGGCGCGGCAGCCTCAGGCAATTCTATCACAGACGGTCTTTTTAATGCTTAATTTCAGGTTTTTATTCTTATAGACTCTTGTAGAGAGTGGGTTGACCGAAAGATGCTGCTGCTTGGCTGATGTGGTGTTGTATTACATTATCCAAATGTGTGTCATTGGAAAGGTAGCTTCCAAGGTACTTAAAAGATGGAACGTTTGCTAGATTCTCACCAGCAATTTGAAACACTGAGTGATTGGGAGGCACTTACCCAGACCACTGTATGAGTATTTCTGTTTAATTAATATTTATAACAAGGGCTAATCTGGTTATATATATATTTATATATATATATATATATATATATATATATATATATATATATATATCAGCAGCAGTTGCTAAGACATATTGCAGTGCCTCTGATGAGCTAGCCTCCATATCACAGTAGTCTACATACTGTAGGTCCAGAATGTGGTCTATTGAGAGCTTGGTTCTTGTCTGAAATTTCTCAATGTTAAAAAGGCTGCCATCCAGTCTGAAATTGATGGTTATTCCGCTTCTTTCACGAACAGTACGGTGAAGTAGAGTAGTTACGCATCTTAGCTATATGTTGAACAATACTGGGGCCATCACACACCCTTGTCTGAACCCAGAGTTAACAGCGAAAGTGGTTGACTTCAGAATACCCATTGTCACTTTGGCATACATACCTAGATGGAGCTGTCTTATAATCTTCACGAATTTTGGTAGGTGGCTAGAAACCCGCATAAACTCTCAGAGAGTTTCCCTGTTTACGGTGTCAAAGGCGTTAATGAGGTCAATGAAAGCCATAAACATCTTTGTTTTGCTCTATAGACTTTTCTTGCAGTTGCCGGGCTATGAAAATCCTGTCATCTCTACCTCAATCCTTGCAAAAGCTACATTGCTATTTCGAGAGTAGATCTTTTGTGATCAAGGATGTTATTCTCCACAACATAATTTTAGAGAGAACTTTCCCAGCAACTGAAAGTAGTGATACCCCTCTACTGTTGCTACAAAAGATTTTGCTGCCATTGTTTATTTTATATATTGTTATGATATTAACATCCTTCAACCGTTGGGGCACTTGCTTCTTACCCCAAGACTCCAGGATAAATTTGTAGAGGTTATGTTTAAGCAAGTAGCCCCCTACTTTAAAATCTACGCATGCATGTTGTCAGGGCCTGTCTGTGGATTTGTTGTCTTTGAGTAACTTAATTGCCCAGAGCAATTCATTGAAGGTATGAAGAAAATCTATTTCGTGTGTTAATGGACGCTCATCTAATTCAAGTAGGGGAGTCTTAACGGTTGGGTTTGCTTGATTTCGTAGGTGTTGAAAGTGCTCGCCCCATCCTTGGATTATTTGATTTTTTTCTCTAAGTAGTGTAGTCAAATTAGTTCTTTTTACTGGAGTAAATAACCAATTTATCTTTTGGACCAAAAAGTCTTTGCCCAGCATCGTAGAACTGGTGCATATCATGATAATCTGCGTATGCCTCAATTTCTTGTCCACTTTTAGGCCACCAATTATTCTGTAGATTCCTCAATGTTGTATGCATTTTATTCCTTGTGTTCTGCCAGTGCATTTTCAGTG
This sequence comes from Ceratothoa steindachneri, assembly GCA_963969495.1. Taxonomy (NCBI): domain Eukaryota; kingdom Metazoa; phylum Arthropoda; class Malacostraca; order Isopoda; family Cymothoidae; genus Ceratothoa; species Ceratothoa steindachneri. The sequence continues at coordinate 85,129,176 of OZ018318.1, forward strand.
GTTAAGAGCTTAGGTGTTTTGGAGAGGCAGTCTAAGTTTTATGCATACTATCAAATAGAGGAAGGATGGTTTCAATATTCTCATCAAACCAATCTTTGTGTTTTTCGGTTTGAATCCTAAGTGACTTTTCTGCTACTTCTGCTACTAAAAGCATTCTAGCTGTTTTGTAATGAGATTCTCTTTTCACTTAATCTCAGTCAGTGCTACAGATATGGCACTGCGAAAATTATTTCTAAAGTTCTTCCTTATAAGATTGTTAGTGTTAAGTCTCTTTATATTTGATTATTTTGTCGATGCATAGCAGGGGATGGAGAGTTTTAGAGTAGATCTAATTAGCCAACTGTCTTTCCATCAGAATGTACTCCTCATTGCTTGCGTGCAAAGAATATCTTAAAGATATTTTCTCTTAACTATAACATAAACAATGAGATGCCAATGTTTTGAACGTGGGTGCATCCAGGAAGTCTTGTGTTTATCTTTTTGTTGGAATATATTGTTGGTGATGGTTAGCTGATGTGTATCACAAAGTGTCAGTAACCTGAGCACATTGCCATTCATTTTGGCACTCCATGACTTCCAATGCCGTTGTCCCATATATTACTGTTTATAGAAGTCTAAATACCTCCATGCATTAGTACATACATAAATACACTAACATAGCTGCGTGTCCCCCCCCCCCCTTATTCCAAATTCGCCTTTTCGCATCGAATCTCCTTCGCCCATTTTTGCGCCTTTGAGATAACTAAATTCTCGGCCGGCCACACAGGAAAATATCTGCCTCAAAAGACACCTGGCAGCCGTCGAAGGCTCGAGTTTCTTCGCGCAGTCATAAACCTGCGATTTAGCCGAGGAAAGCTCAGATGGCGCCGAGGTGTCAATGTTTGGCATGTCCTGGCGGCAGACGAAAGGTCTTTTCGCGCGACGATAAGAATTTTATGAGAATCCAGTGCTCTCTCTCGATTTTAGCATTTGAGGGAAATAAAAGGGAAAATTCTCCCTGGAGTCGGGCAGAATATTTTGGACCTACGTTGTGTGTGGAGCTAGTCCCACAAAAGGAAACAGTTCGCCCGTTCCAAGGAAGAAACTTCGGGAAATTTGTTGTTGCCGTCACGGTACTTGTAGGTGCTAAACTTCTCGCAGAGCCCCCTCCCCCCCTTCTTTCAGAGTCAGAGGTTACACAGGACCTCCCTCTGCGGATTACCCTAGACACAGCTAGGTAATCATTTTTGGCTACCCACTCCAGGTGCCAATAATCGGAACGGACACTTCGAGGAGAAGAATTCCGATTCGAGTCACAGTTCGACTCGCCTTCGCGATCCGGCCTAGGATCATTATATCAGGACACCGGTCTAGGTTTACTCCCCTACATTTGGTAACCTCGGACAACCGAGCTAAGTGCCAACATCGTCAGAAGAAGAAGGCATTCACCGTCATTCTCCAAATACTTACGAACTCAAAGGTATCTTTAAAATGAATTACCCCCTCCCCTAACTTTACCAGTTTAATCGTTAACTAGAATTTCCATCCTGACCTCATAACCTCGAATTTTACAAGTGATTAATTCAGCGGTTTAATTCCCTAATATCCTTCATCTAACAAGCATGTCTCACTGAGTGTTGCTAAGTCAATATTATATTTTTTATAGTTTAGCTGCGACAAGGGCTGTTCTTCTCTGTTGTCTGTCCGATTGGTCTGAGTCTATTAGGGTTCTGACATTCTAAATGGCTACCTTAAGAGGCGAATGTTTTTCTTGATATTACGACCATTATATGGGATGTCCCAGTATGAGCGGCTACCAACCTGAGTGAACAGCTGAGCAAACGATTTTTAAACCACCTTTTCTAGGCCCTTCCTCATTCCGGGGTGAACAGCGTGGATCCTAAATAGTTCTGCACAGGCACACAGGTGGCTGTCAAAAGTGACTGCAACTCCAGTCTCAGCCACCAGCGATCATAATAGTCCTGTGCCGCCGACGTACATGGGCCAAGCTAAGAGCACCCCAAACCATCCAGTTCTTGCTCCCGTCACCCAGCACTATATCGCCGTCGAGCCTTAGACAAGTCAGGAAATAATATTGGGATAGCAATAGAAAGAAAACCAGGATTTTAGGGTGCCTTAGATGGCACCAAAGTCCTGAAGCATGCTCTTGGTGCTAAACATGGGGAGCTGATGGCAAGGGGGGCCTAGGAAGATCAACAATTGCACAGCATTGCAGGGTCTGCTGGTACCCCAGTCTGTTGGCGTGCTCTCCACGACACTTTCCTCTCAGGTGTATTTCCCTAGCTCTCTTTCTCACCAGACAAACCCACGATGCAGTTGGGTTGGGTGCAGTGGTTGGTCAGTGCCAAGGCATCTCCACACGACGATGGGCCTTCACACCGTACCTCTGAGGCTCACTGCTGCTCCGAGATCACTTTCTGGTTCAGCCTTGGGCAGTCAGGCACCTAGTTACCATGTGTGGCCACGAGGAGGTACACCAGGAATTTTGATGATGGAGAGGCTGTGTACTGGTAAATGAAGGTTTACTCATTTGGCTTCCATTTTCACCACAAGGGCTAGCCAGCGTCAGTAGACTGTAAGTCATACGGCAAGCAATTAATTTTGTTAGTTCTATTGAGAGTTCTGTACTGAAAAATTACAGGATTTACTCAATGATATGAACATTTACGAGAATTTAGCTTCCAAACCTTGTAAAAATAAAACGGACATCTTCAACAAAACTCTCGCCAAATTGCTCAAACGATCCAACCCAGACCTTCTTCATCATTTTAATCCTACCAACCCATCACTTCCCCATATGTATGGTCTGCCAAAAACCCACAAAAGAGGAACTCCACCCCGACATATTATATCGTGTATTGACTCTTATGCATACAAACTCTCGAAGTAGTTAGCCTTCCTTCTTGCTGACGCTGGTGGATTGACCTCAGCTTCACACATAATCCATTCCTCTGATTTCATTGAAAAATTTAGGCAAATAAATATAAAAGGAAGCCGCTTAATAAGCTTTGATGTAGACAGCCTGTTCACTAATGTCCCAGTTAACCAAGCTCTTGATGTTCTATCTAAGGGATTAGATAATCAAAAATTAAACCTGCCTCTAGGCAAAAGTAAAATTAGAAATCTTGTTAAACTTTGTGTTACTGACAATGTATTTATCAGCGATATTGTTTTTTTTCGTAAAAATATGGTCTTAGCATGGGTAATCCTTTATCGCCCATATTATGTAACCTTTTTATGGAACATTTCGAAGTATCATTACTCCCTTCTGTGATTTTCCATTGTAATTTTGTATAGTATAGTAATGTAGATGATGTCATATCGATTTGGCCTATAAAGAGTTTAAACTTATTTGACAATTTACTTAAAAATCTTTTCTCATCATGATACGAGCATATACATTAAGCGAGCTGTTGCATCAGGTATGTTTTTGAGAGCACGCAGGATATGTGACCCTTTTTTTCTAGAAGACGAGATATATATATATATATATATATATATATATATATATATATATATATATATATATATATATATATATATAACCTGCAGTTTCCTTGAAAGTTTATCTAAAGCCAAATCTACTCATTACCGTTCCAAGGATAAAAACAAATTCAGTAATAGGAAGTGCCTATCCCTCCGTTTTTCTCCTCTCCTCAAAGGAGTGAACAAAGTTATTTCTCCAGGCCTAACCACATTTAAATACCTTTTTTCTATCCTTAAATCTTTAACTTCGACCAAGCCCGTAGATCATCCAAATGAAGCTGGTGTATATTTACTCACGTGTGGATCTATAAACTGCCCTCATTTTAACATAACGAATTTATGAACATAAAAGTGGTCAGACGAGGCAGTATCACATCCAGTATTTTTAATCATATTAGCAATTTCAACCATCAAATTGACTAATCAAAGGGACAAATCATATATAATTGTAAAGATTTCCGTAAAATCAAAATAGTAGAATCTATATTAATAGGAGAAATTCCTAATTTTAATTTGTCAGATAGGCAATTGAAATGCAGGCCCCATTCCCGTGACCTCATCGTAAACAGCTTACTCAACGATCTTAGACTCGCACCCCCTGATTAATGACCTTTTTCCCCGTTTTGTGTTCCTTTGTGTTTTTTTCTTTTTGTTTGTTCTGATATGTACGCAATTTATAGACTTTTGTAACAATTTCAGTCTCAGTATACGACTAAAGAGGGTATGATAAACTACATACTGAAACTAGACTCGTAAATTAAACTTTTGGCTCCTATACAGTGGTTTCCCTATCATATACCATAACTCCCTATTGAGTTATTTTACTTATATATATATATATATATATATATATATATATATATATATATATATATATATATATATATATATATATATAAGACCAGGCTACACTCACCTGGTCTTTTATCCAGTTTAATTTAACGCTCAATTACCAATCAATTTTATTAATTTCTCTCATCTGAAAATTACGCCTGTAGGAAGAGATGGAGATTAATGGAGGCACGATATAAGTTTATCAGGTCTCCACTAGGATCACCGTCTCTCTTCATCTTCGTTCCATGCATACTGGAAAATAAGAAAAGGGAATAGACATTTGGGGAGGTGATGGGAGACGGACTACTACCTACTACTACAATGAAATCTAATTTCCTCGAGCATATGTTGAAGTGTTTTATGAAAAGTGAAATGTATAGAAGTTTCTCACTAAATATCGAAAAATTAATTTCTTAATGTATTTAAAGGAGGGAGCGGGGGAATACTGATAGTGATGCGTATCTTTCTATGGTACACATATTTTTACTGCATTTACATCAAGTATCAAACATGTTAGGATAGTGAAAACCTTGTGTATATGTATTCCTAGGTAAACTCTACTTACTTACATATGTTTCCCTGGGCAAGGTACATATTTTATGCAAGCAGCACCATTATCTCCACCGACCAAACGGGCTTCTCCCAGAGATCCAACCGTCCGTGTATCTGAAGGTTTTGTCTCAGTTTAACTTGTGTATGGCATCCTTTAAATATGTCTTAAACTGCGTTTAGTTTCATGTAGCAAAGGATAAAGATGCCTGTATTGATTTTACCAACGTTGTATTTGCATGCGCGAATTTGGGTGGGGTGATCATTGGAACCTTACCAAGGCTATCCATGTGTGACGTGGAAAAGATTATTTTCTGGCTTGATATCATGTGAAACAGTGTTGAGGAAGCGGTTTAGACACAGATAAATTTTGCTATGTTAGGATCACCACTTTGACGGAACCACTTTATATGGGGGACTAGTCACTTCTTTGGCGGGATCACGGTCACTCCGAAGGTAGGAGGAAACCAGGTTTATGGGCGAGGGTGAGGAAACCCATGAGAGGAAGTAAGTCGCCAGATTGAAGCGTTAAAAATGACGCGGAGTGAGTTGATAGTTGGCATTAATCTCGTATCTGACTCTAAATGATACTCAAATAATATACTGGCTTGGCTTGCCTCACCGTAGGCTTGTGGTCGAGAAAGGACTGAGAGGAATCACGTAAAAAAAGTAAATGCTTAAGTCAAATAATCAAGACAAGCAAAACAAAAGTGAGGCTCGCGTTTACACGATTACGGTCAAGGAAACTTTCACTACCAGTCATGAAAGCGAGTGTTACGAGAAAAGACTTAGGCGGCTACAACGGGGGTTTCTCTACGCTAAACGAACAGTAATTAGTTGTTTACTAAGTGTGAATGAATCTCCTTCTGTCGAATTCTCCATTTTTCTTCTATAAATGGTATAGGAGATGTGGTCTCTTTTCGCCACTGAGAACTCAATGCTTTTAGCTCCGCCCACTGAGCAGGACTTTGCTAATCCAATTTTCCGAAGGTCACCGGTTCATGGCGCCTACAAGTTCACGCTTTGTTGATAAAAATTTTATCATAGCTGAGCCGCCGCCAGGTGTGTCGGCTTAATTCCTTTTCCAGACGAGAAATGTTCCTTTTATTACTTTGTCACCAAATTTTTATTGATATCCGAATTCACGGATTCCCGTTTTGTTTCCTGGGCAGTTTACAAATATATATATATATATATATATATATATATATATATATATATATATATATATATATATATATATATATATATAGATATATATATATAGATATATATATATATATATATATATATATATATATATATATATATATATATATATATATATATATATATATATGCGAAGAAATTTGTTGCAATTCTTCCTATTCCTGCGAGGCACTTTGCTGGTGCAATTTTAGTGCCAGGGTCATTCCTCTACAGGTGAAATGGTTTCGGGAAATGGAATTCCTTTAAGTATCTCTAAATTGTTTCGTCTTGGACTTTTGCAGTTTTGTAGAAGATGGTAAGGGTTTTGCATATAATGGCATGGACGGCTTAGATTTCACCTACTATAGAAAAGTTACGTCCCGCGGATGTCAAAAGAATATTTTTTTGGCATGACCTTTGTTTCAAAGTATGAGTATTTTATGGGAGTGCTACGAGCGCATCCAGTGGCGAGGTAAAATGCGTTGTTTTATAATTTATTGATATGTGATGAAGCGAGTTGATTCAAGATTGGAGGCTCTCTCTGGTAGCAATAAAAAGCAAAATTTAGCTTGTTTTAATTACCATGTATACAATGCTGATAGTACGAGAGAAAAGAGTGCAAACGAAATCTTAGATAATTAAAATAATATTTAGAAGTGTTTCATCTTTTTTTGCGATTTTAACAAAAACCCACTTCACGTTTTAGTGGGTTATAGTTTATAAATAATTCTAGGCGCATTTATTGTTTATAAAATGCTTTGGAATTGTATGTAGAACTCTCATTGAAACTAATTTTCTCTCATAAGTCCCTTTTCGATGTCCTTGGATGGTACTTTCGGTGATATTCAACAACTTTGGGTAGATGTTGGCAGGTCTCCCCATTCATAGTAATAACTGTATTAAAGGCATGAATTAAGGCGACTCCTTTCTCTGTCACGTCATTGACGACTTTCAACCCCTCTTCATCCACCAACAACACTAACCTTAAAGTATTTTTCGTCTGTCCAGGTTTACAGTTCCTTGATAGATAAACTATCATTGATTTTCAAAAGCTCGAAGAGAATCTTGAATCCTGTGGAGGAAAAGTTATAGAGGTTGGTTGGTGGAAATGGAGGAAGTAATAAGTATTAGATCAAGCCTTGTTCGATCTTCAGTAGTTTCTGTGGGGAAATTCCACGTGGAATTTCTTTTCCAACACGGAAGTAAAGTCCATGCGCTGGAGAAGATTCTAGAATTGGGTTAGGCTTAAATTAGTAAGCCCCTCCCCCCCCCCCCTCCACAAGCGGTAGCCTCGAACCGCGTCCACCACGGACCACCTTTACGTGGGTTAGAATCCCCTCGGCGTGAAGATTCAAGGCCATGGGAGGGTAGCGCTTTTTCCATTACCCCCACAGGGAGAGTCTCGGATACATAAAGGGCTCGTCTTCCATGTGGAAGACACAGAGTTGAGGAGTCTCGCCCAGGCCCAAGAAGATTCCCCTAGTTCCAAGTCAGGTGCTAACAACAAAGCAAAGTGACGGCTGAACATTTTTTGTGTTGGAATTAGCCCCAGCCAGTGAGGTAATTCTATTTGACGATCGCTACCGATCGATTTTTCCGACTCCACTTATCAACTCCTGTCGAAGCCCTCCTCGTTCCCCCTTCGTTTTCGGCTGCCGAAATACTGTTCCCTGGACCGAACGTTAACTTCCCACTCAGAAGCTCCGAGCACCCTCGCCTCACGTTTATGGCCTGAAAAATACATCCGTGAAGCCTTACCCTGACGTCTCACCCGGAATCCTCCGTAAGCCAACACCTCTCCCCCTTCAGTAATCCATTTGAGTTAATCCTCCCCATTTGAATAGTCTCCTTCTGTAATACATTAATTTTTAACTTCAGAGTCTGACGCATTACTCTTATTTTTTATGTAAATAAAATTATATTTTTGTACAAGCCTCTTTAAATAACCTTGAGCTTTGCCATTGCCCAAATTTTGCCTGACCTTTTTGCACTCTTTCTCGCTGTTCCGCGCGTCGAATCTCGTGGCGTTCCGTCCCTTGTAGGTTCTCCTTTAAGTTATTGGTCCCTCCCCCATAGATATAATATGGTATTGATATAATGCAATGCCATACCACGACAGTTTCTTCCTCAAACAAGTTAACTTATGAGTTTGGTGTGACCACCGGGTAACGGGCTCGAGGTGGAGCCTTTTTCCTCTTCTTTTCGTGATTCCTCAAGGGCGAGGAATTTCGCTGGCTTTTACGATGCACCAGGGTAGGAGGAGTCTCTCTGACGAGAGTAAGTTGAACTTGAACAAGTTAACTTAACGTTCGGTTTGATAACCAGGGACTAGCTCGATAATTAACTGCTTCTTAGCCCCCTAGGTAGCCCTGCCTCTCTTGCAGAGGACTTCGTAGTCTGGCGACTCGCGTATTCTACCTGTCCAGTCTTGGTAGCCCGGCCTCAATCCGGAGACTTCGTAGCCTGGAGACTGACGAATTCTACCTCGTTTTTCCCGAGTGTTTCTTATTTATACCTCGTCACCCCACTGGGGTAGGGGTAGGAGGGGGGGGGGGCTTGTGGACAGGCCCATGAGGGTTCTTATTCCAACGGTTGGCTCCCGTTGGCCTTCGAGCTTAAGAGAAACGCGTCTCCAATTTCTTATTTGAGGTGAAATTGAATATACTCTCGTAGGGAAGATCTTGCAGTTTACAACCTTTCGGCTTTTCATAGCGACGAGTGGCGAGGCGCTGTGGTTACGAGTTTGACCCACGGTGCTGGGGCCGGATGTCTTTGCGGTTACCGTCCAATGTCTCCACTGAGAGAGAATGGGGGAGTGACGATTCCCCTACATACGTCAATTATCCCCTGGGGAGAGGGGAGGGGAGATGAGTGCCCACCTTTAAGCCTCTCTCCTAGGGCATCAGTTTTCAACGTTGTGGCCATTCGGCGTTATGGTTTACGTCGGAGAAAGTTAAATTTTCTATATTTGGCGAAAATAGACCCAAATAATAGAAGGGGACAGTGAGCCTGTTCATAGATTTTTATTCTAAAGGCTATCCCACCCTCCTTTGTATATATTACCGGACTACGAAATCTACTGAGGGTAATCTTTTATTACGAGAGATCTCGAGGATTGTTTGGACAGCCGGGCAAAGGAGGGGGGTTAAAGTATCGGACCATATGGAACGTAACTGTTGACGCTGTGTAACCAAACTAGCGTCTGTTTGTCCTCGCGATATTGATTTCCCCACACTACCGTTTTTAAAATTAAATTAACTTACGGTTGAGTGTGAACTTCTCTCATTTCAGCTTTTTACTCGATAAATAGCAGAACGAAACATCTCTACATTAAGTTCTTCCATTACTTAATTTCTCACTTTCTCACAGTAGGAAATCAGGTGTACCCGAACCTTTTCGATAGTTAAAGTATCTATCGCTTTAGAGTGAGCGACATCGAAAAGGTTTTGTAGGTTATCAGAGGATTCGTTCTGATTCATTCGTTGTCCATTTTTGGCGCGTCGCGGCTCGAAGAGAATCATGGATCATGGGGATGAAATTTGTTGCCCTGTGATTCTAGTGGAATGCGGAATACAGGTGTATAACCTCTCTATTTGAAAGAAGATGGGGACTATCGATATACGGTATGGGATTGCGAAAGAGATAGATGTGACTTCCGATATGAGTAGGTGCTTTTGATAATAAAGAAAATAATAACAATAAATAAAACAGCTTTAAGAATTGAAATCTATTATAATTCAACATAGATCAAATTATACATACACAATACATACGGTGATTCGACTCACAAAGACGATTTTCTCTTGCATCATCAGAGCAGGTGTGCTCCTGAAAATAGACACGTACACCGCGATTAATTTTAAAGGTGGCCACACTTCTAAAAATGCTGCCCCCTACTCGTTCATACGGGTCTGCACTGCACAGAGAAGCGGTCGAACACGTGGCAGATACCACTTAACTTACAAAAAAAATAAAGTAACAAGCATTAGGTATGAAATCCCCAGGCTTACTACTTTCTACAACGAAAAGCTCTAAAAGTCACAGCCGTGGAGAAAGAATATTGTTGATTAATAGTGACTTAAAGTTCTCCAGAGAGATTGATGCGGTAGATAAAAAGGCAAAGGACTATTAGGTACATTCAAAGGCTCCTTAGTTTTAGGAACAAAGAAATTCTAATGCCCGTGTGTAACTTATCGGTGCGACCTCACTTGGAGTACGAGGTCCAGTTTTGGTTCTCTAATTTTCGAAATGCTATCAAAAAGCTAGAAATGGTGCAAGCCAGGGCCACGAAACTGATCCCGTGGATTAGGTAAACAGATTATCAGACGAGGTTATAAGAGCTCTGTCATTTCTTGCTAGAGAGAAGTAGAACTGTGGTAAATTTATAGAGGTATTCAGAATTCATCGAGGCTTCGAGAATATTGATCACCAGAAGTTGTTTACCCTTCGACAGAATAGGAGTAGGACCTACGCTTTGAAGCTGGAACTTCTACGGGTAAGGACTACTTCAGTGAAAAAATACGAGTAGTTCACATATAGAATAGGCCAGGTATGAAATGAGCTACCAGCATAGGTAGTTAATAGTTCCAATGTTGAGCAAGTAAATATTGACTGAATGATTTTTAATGTAGAAAATATTGCGCATGTATATATAGGTTATTACTATTTTTTCTTAAAAGTGATGATTGTTTCCCATTCCAAAGCATAGTATGGTGACTTTTCCGCTTTTCCTACCCACAGATGTTGGTAGGAGAGGTAGGGGAGGAGAAACTTCATATACAATATGCTTTTTCTCAGGTTGAATGTTAAGGTTTTCCCTGAATAGTACCTCCTTGGTATACATAACAATGACTTTTGGAGTATTACTAGACTCTTCTATTACAATTAAACACTAAAGCTTATATCTAAAAAATACCTATCAACGATAGACTACATAAAATACTGAACAATCAACTTTAATTCTCAACTGCTCTTCATCAGGATATTTGTTATGAACTTCATTAGCGCATGCGCAACCGCCGCTTTAAGTCCTCATCCGGTGTGTGTTGATTCCTGACTGCCACTTCCAATTGAACTGCGGTGTGATAGAACGGTTTGAGGCCGCTTAATTTCAACCGTTATCACGTTGTTTAGAAACACGATGCTACCCACGTGCATCTTGGCCTTGAAGCCGGGCGCATTATAGCCGCCACCTGAGTCAATGTTTAACCAAGGAGGTTTATCTTCCCCCGTTTCACCCCAGCGCCGACCTTGCCAGATTGAGTTAGGCTTATAGGCAGATAAGGTATTGTTCTCAGGCGCGACTGTGCATTCCCTCGAAGCCCCCACTCCATTGTCCCCTACGCCAAGGGAATGTCTCTACTATTTATACGGAAACTTTACCACTAAGAGCAGATTGGAGATCCAGATTTTCTTCGCGAGACATCACTACGATCCAGTCTCACCCTGTGCACCAAGGGCCTTCTACCTCGAGATCCACCATCATTGTCCAGAAGAGGACAATATCCCTTGAGTGCCAAGGTTCGATCCTTCAAGACGCCAAGTCCACAAGGCTTCCCCTGTTGTTCAGAAAGAGAACAACATTAGAACAGCCATTGTTCTGTGAGCCCGTTGACAAGAAACGGTTCTCACCCTTCCCCCCTGTTGTTCAGAAAGAGAAAAACATTAGAACAACCATTGTTCTTTGAGCCCGTTGACAAGAAACGGTTCTCACCCTTTCCCCCTGTTGTCCAGAAAGAGAACTACATTAGAACAGCCATTGTTCTTTGAGCCCGTAGACAAGAGATGGTTCTCACCCCCCCCCCCCCCTTCCTGTTGTTCAGAAGAGAACAACGTAGAACAGCCATTGTTCTTCAAGCCCGTTCGCCAAGAAACGGTTCTCATTCCCAAGACGCCACTTCAGGATCATTTAATTCCCCTCCCCCCCCCTTCAGCTGGAACTCGCCAGCGGACCGAAGATTTCTTCACGTCGCCTTCCTCTGCACAACACGTGTAATTACGTAAGCTGAAAGTTACCTTTGAGTATTTAACCCTTTTGTCAACCCTATCCTGTGCTTTAAATGGTTTAGCGAACCATCCCATCCCTTTAATTTTTATTTGTTTTACCTTTTTAAATCTGTTCCAAATCTTAATCCTCGGATTAGCTATATTTTCCACGACCCTTTCCATTCTCTGTTTATGTCAATATTTTCCGTTTTGTGTGTTGTTGATAGTTTTGATTAATAAAACTCTATTTTATTAATGATAGCCATATTATTATCCTTGAGCTCAGTTCCACTTCTTAAGCATATTGAAGATAAATAATATCGGTCAACCCAGACATTACGCACTCTAAATATAAATGAATAATTCCCTCAACGAATAGTCATATATGGTATATCGTCGAGAGTCCATTCTACGACATGCGTTCTCTGTCTGCCTTGCCAAGAGTGTCTCAACTCAAGCGGCACGAGCGCCCGCTATATATGAAGCATGCAGGCGGTGACTCAGCCCTGATGCATTGCGTCATTTTTCCCCCACAAAATGTTGCAACCAGAAAGGTTCGGGACAGGAAGACGAAAAGTTGCATCAACACTATATTCAAATAATATGAGACACCTATAAAACTTTTTCGAATTCAATATTAGTTTTTCTACGTTTTCGCTGTGAAAATCAGTATTGGGAAAATTTCCGTTAATTAACCATGAATTTGAAATTATACTCGTATCAACTATCACACCATAGTGTCCAGGCTGTAGATGCAGAGGAAGTGAGGGACAGATGTATTACTCCTATGCAGTGGCAACTCGTAGCTAAAAATAGTGGGGGTGCTTTATCAGAATTCTTTTAGCATTGTTTTAATATTGTGTAAAAGCAAATAAACATATTAAAAGAAAGTTACAGGTATACTTGATAAAATACTAAATAGAACAAAATCAAAAAAGTTTTATTTACTAATATCCTAAATTGTTACAGTTCAAGCTTGATCCATTCATTTAAAAACGAAATCCATCCTTCTTGTATTAATTTGCGCGAAAAGATTAATTATTTTCTCCTTGATCTCTGCAGGAATACTGAGAAATTTTTTATCCATTAAAAGCAAGGCACGTGCATTTAGTTTTTCAGAATTCTTAGTGCTCCTTAGAAAAGTTTTTATTTTTTTAATGTTGAAAAGCAGCGTTCTGCCTCTGATGTAGTCGTAGGAATTGTCAAGTGTATTTTTATGAGATTTTGTAATTTCACTAAGAACATCATCTAGATTATTTTCCAAGATAAATTTCAGCAGCTCAATTAATTAATTAATAAGAGAACCAAAAAAAGTATGAATTAAATTCGACACTTTATCACATTCAAGAATATAAACACGTTTTTAAGCACAACACACGCGGAGTAAAAAAGAAACACTACCTTCTACCAGTACACAAGGATCGGCAGTGCGTGAGACACAGTGTTCTCTCTCCATAGCATGCAGCTTCCTATCGCGGACATGTGAGCATTTGCACAACAGGCAAACACCGCTTCGCTAGAACTGTGAAGCGCACAGTTCTATACAAGGATTTTTGTATTTTTTTCATAAATTAGGGATGGCTACTCACATTTAACTCAAGGATTATATAATGTACAAGTATAAAGAAAGAATTAAAGAAAAAATGACATTATATTCAATATCGAGTGGAAATAGGAGGTGCTGCCGTTCCGCAGTGCCTATACACGAGCCGCTACTCTTAAAACTAGGTAGCGGGAACAGCCAAGGTACCTAGTCCATAAAATTTGTAAGAAGGGCTCGTTTTAAAGAAAGTGACGACGTAAATGGAAGTGAAAGTGTGTGATAGGTATACACTATACAGTCAAAAATGTCAGAACAACCCATGCGAAGTTCCACGTATTATGAAGAGACTGATTTTTCCCAAACTGTGATGGTCTAGGATGTGTCTCCTTCTCCTTTTAGAGTGACGCCATGCAGCCCCATATGTTTGATCAGTGTCTTGGGTTCGACTAAGAAGGATATGTGGAGCTTCTGGAGATTTTCGTAAGACCCTGGCTGGAGAGGGTTGCTGCTGGAAAGCCATACCTCCAGAAAGAGTCAGAAGTGGTTGTCGGGGAATTTCTACCACTTCCCCAGATCCACTTTCTGGTCTCCTACATCCCCCGATTGTAATCAAGGAGGTGTTCCGGAGTTGCCCTGGGGCCGTGGTAGAAGCGCGCGCACGAGTCAATTCGTTCGCCCTTGATAAGCCCTCGTCTTTGACCCGCCAACTCCTGCCAAACTGCTTGACGCAATTACTTTTTCCTCTGGAATACTCACGCTAAATAATAATAATAACAAGAATGATAATAAGAGTAATAATAATAATTTTAGTAAGAATATAATAATAGATCTATCTACCAGATACATTTTGAAAGTGGTTGGTGATGAACGTGGTAAAGCTAGGTTTGCTGAAAAGGTGTGGTATATAAATACAGTTAAAGAGGAGACTACTTAGTGCGGTAGAGTGGACGCACAACTCACTTGAATCTCTTCGCCCCCACAGTTGCGAAACAAATACCCATTTGGGAATGTTATTCTTATTGCTACTTAAAACAAGGATATTTAGCCGCAGATCCTTCTGCAATCATTGGGGCCTGGAGGGCACGCAATTGTCCACACGTTAGCTGTAGCATAGTTGCCCATGCTACATTTATCATCCCATCCCCCTTACTGGGCATTTAAGAAGCACAATGAACACTTGTACTCGCGACTTTTTCCCCACCCATGCACAATACCCCTTGAGGTGGGAGGGTCACACCTACAGACGTCCTTGGCACCTCCCACAGATTGGTTTGCTTGCCCTAAGAATCCCCCCCTCCCTCCCCTTTGCTGGATAAGCATTGAATCAGAACCCCCATATAGTTTCGGCTCCTCATCAGGAGAGGTCAGTTTCACGCAAGGGGCAAAACCCATTCCCCAATAAGGAGGGGGGGGCAGAAGAGAGGGGGAGGGGAAAGTGGCACTGTTAAGGGGGTAGTAGGAGATGGGGGAAGGACGTTGAGGGGGGCGAGTCTCTCTCACTACACGGCTGACACAACCTCCTTTCACTTTCAGCTCAACATCCACACACACACGTACATAAGGAATAAGAGAGAGGGAAGTTCTTACATACATACACACAGTCACGCATTCACACACGAACAAACAGCATGAGTTTTTTGGCGCTTCGGAGAGGGGGAGAATGTGTTTTAGCACTTGGAGTTGAGAGACGTCTACACTGGTGGTGGTTGTGTTGTTATCATTGTTGTGGTTGACCATACAACTTCGGTGGCGGATTTGACAGCAACTTTATCCACTCCATTTCATTCCAGTGATCAAAATGTAAGTTTGGCACTAAGTAAAGATCGATAGAAAGGATCCCTATTTTCCATCTTCTTTCCTGTCACTTACTTACACGGCCTTAATCAAATAGAAACGGCGCTTCTGCTTAGAACAAGGTTAAGCCACATCGAGGGTGATTAGTCGTTTGATAGAGGATCTATTCGGGCCGCTGCCATACGCTGCACTACTCCTAGTTCGGATCCCACGATAAAATGCGTGTCCCTATTCAATATCAAAATGTATTTTAATTGTCTGGAGATCGGTAAAAAGAACATAAAACCACTAATCAACAATATATATATATATATATATATATATATATATATATATATATATATATATATATATATATATATATATATATATATATATATATATATATATATATATATATATATATATATATATATATATATATATATATATATATATATATATCAAATGCTTTGAATTAAAATAATGTTTTTTAATGATTCATTCATACGTGCCATAAATTTAAATTCTTTCACGCTTTTAATATTGATTTAGAAAAATGACTTTTGTATGCAGTTTGAAGATGAAAAATGAAAGTTATTGAAACGTTGCTAGATTGGAAATAATGTTTTCTATGTTTGGCCTTATGTTCGTCATTATATCATCATATACAAGTATCTTTCCGTCTCTTCATATATATATATATATATATATATATATATATATATATATATATATATATATATATATATATATATATATATATATATATATATATATATATATATATATATATATATATATATATATATATAATATATATATATATATATATATATACATATATATATATATATATATATATATATATATATATATATATATATATATATATACATATATAAATATATATATATATATATATATATATATATATATATATATATATATATATATATATATATATATATATCATCATTCACTAATATTTTCATCTTAGTTTGGTTATGACTTATGTTTTTTTTATCAATGTTATTACTAATAATTCTTTTATAATATCAAAAAACAAAATGATAAAGTTCAGAAATAAATATAAGTATCGAAATTTTGTGAATTTTTTAAAACCCAAAGAATTACAAATGGTGAAGTTCAGAAAATTTATCAAAATTTAACTATGGCTGCTTTTTTTTAGATTTTAAATTTTAATTTTAGTAGCAAAGCCATTGCCTCATATATATCTATATATATATATATATATATATATATATATATATATATATATATATATATATATATATATATATATATATATATATATATATATGGGAAAGAGATAAAGAGGCCGTATTTGTGTGATAATGAAGGTTGTTTGCCGTAAAGGTTAGCTTGGACAGACATAAAATGCGGAATGCAGATGAATACTTTTTTTATGAACGAAAGCCTATTGAATGAAGTGATGACTTGACGCATTTGCTCCTCTGTGATCGTGTGGTTAGGTAGGCCAAAGGTAAAGTATTTATGCACTCGTATAATTGTTTCTTGAATGTGTGTGTATAAATCTCACCCTAACTTTAACATAAACCTTGGATTGTTCGTCGTCGACACATCTATTAAAATAATAAAGTATTAAAATAATTTTTCAATGAAGTCTGGCTCCTATCACCTTTATTCCACAATTTAAAATTAAAGATCTTTAATTCGCCGTTCATTCACTCAGTCTGACCTGTCAATATGTCCTATCCATCTCCACTAAAGAACATATATGCATTTTAATATATATTTCACCCGTGTTTGTATCTTTATCAAGGTGAATTAATCTTTTTTGGGAGTTTAGAGTCATTAGATGACAGATTCTTCCATAAAGTCAGGGTTATTAGCATATTGTACTGACGTGGACACGGGTACTCTCATGTCAAAAGATTGATAGCAGTGTTCTTAAATGATGGATTATTATGGAGGTATTTGGCAAGACATCTCTCCGCGTTGGCCTAATTCGACCGATGTCATTTGAGCACTGTTCAAGTGATCATATTAATCTCAGGTACTCTGATCTCTGATAGTGATAGTGACTACCAAATAAGTCACTTTGATACTAGGAATTAGCAACAAAGGGAAAGCCGGAAAAATGATAGATTTTTAAACCACCTTCGTTTTGCTCACTACATCCTATTATCTTCCTCAATTAAGAATTACACTCAATCCTAACAATCATCGCAAGACAGTCTCGCAGACTGACAATGAACTTTTCTATATGTGGCAACTATAATTGAGGATTAAATTTTAAAGTAGCTCCAAAAATAATTTTACTTTCCACTATTTGACTCTTTATAATACCATAAAGAAGGAAAGTAGAAGGTAAACTTTACCTAGAGGATAATCGGAAAGCTGAACTTACACCTCAACAGCAGCATTATCCAATCATTAAAACGCGTAACATTTAACCAATGCACTTTGACAGTTATAACTTATATAGAAGTGATTCCTTAAACACTAAATATTAAAAGCTCGCCGATCCTCAGGAAGGCTGAAAGAAACATTGAATGATACATGATAGAAATGGCAACCAGATACTATAAAAGCACCACGTAGGGTCGATATTTCTAATGCGATTCGACCGCAAGTCTCGGTTCTGCGCCTCCTCCCAGACTGTCTCTTTTCTCTGAGGTCGAGAGTGATTTTGTCCATCTACCTTCGCTTCGGCCTTCCTCTCTTCCTTCTTCCCCGCACCTCCATTCCCATGACTCCCCTGCCCTCATATTCTCCATCTCTTCTCATCACATGCTCATACCATTGCAGGCTTCTCTTCTGTACTCTTTTTGATATTTCTCCAACTTTTGTTGTTCCTCTTATCTTTTCATTCCTGAGCTTATCCAACTTTGTCACTCTACACATCCATCTCAGCATCCTCATCTCTGCTAGATCCGTTTTAATCTCCTGAGATTTCTTCATCGCCCAAGTCTCAGCACCATAGATGATCGCTGGTCTTCCAACAAACTTATAAACTTCTTCCGTAACCTTCATGCTCATTCGGCACTCACATAGTATCTCTGATACTTTCTTCCAGTTTTTAGTCGCGTGCGTATCTAGTCGCCAGCGAATCTACATCTCACTATGTCGGTCGGTAGGTCCCCGTTGTCTTTTTATTGTATTTATAATAACATCATAACTATTCGTACAATTCTAACGAAATTTTAAACCCTTATGTTGTTTTACATTCTCTTCCGAATGATATAATTGTCAAAATCCTCCTAAGGTTAGCCCAAGAATTATTTTGTTTGGGCAATAACATCATATCTATTTGGCCGATTCTAACGAAATATGAAACTCTTATGTTGTTTTACATTCTCTTTCGAATGATATAACTTCCAAGGTCCTCCTAAGGTTATTCTTTGAATTATTGAAAGTTTTGAAGGTCATAAGGTTATAAATCAGAATAACTGAGAGCACGTGACTTTTTGGTCAGCAGAACTTGTTTCCAGCCAGAATGCACCCTATGAGTAATTTCTGCATCTAAATCACCATCCTCTGCAACTATCGATCATAGGTATTTAAACTTGCTCACTCTATTCAGTTCATCTCCTCAGGTACTCCGTCTCCTTCATGTTGATCTTGAGCACTCTATCTGCCAAAGAAATTCTCGATTGATTTAGTCTTCTTTCCATCTCATCCGTACTTCTGCAGCAAAGAACGATATTATTTGCAAAAAAAAACAAGCACCAGGGAGGCTTATCCTTAGTTCCTCGAGCCAACACTCCATGATAAGATCAAAGAGATATGGGCTTAAAGAGGATACCTGATGTAAGCCTACTCAAGATAAAATCCAATCTGTCAATCCTATATTATCGCTCCTGTATACAACCCTGTATGGTTCAAACATACTTTTCTGGCACTCCATTCTCCCTCATGTCTCTGCACATCTCTTGTCGTGGGACTCGATCATACGCCTTCTTCAGGTCTATGAACACAATATGCACTCTCTTTACTTTTGGTGTGCTTTTCTATAACTTGCCTTATTGCAAATACTGCATCAGTCGTCCCTGTCTCTAACATTAAGCAAACTGCTCCTCTCGTTTAAATTATTTTTCCTTAGCCTTCTCTCTAAGAATAAATGTTCTAAAATGTAAATGATCCCCAGCCAATTGACAAGGGAAACGATCGAAATAGACAAAAGATATTATAAATTGAACCCTTTATACATAATAAGACTCAGAAGACGACAAGCGGGAGACATTGAGGTGAAATTTCATCAGAGGAAACATTGATGTGGCCAACTCGAACTCTCCTCAGGTTTCTTGGAAACTGATTGGGAATGTTTTTATCCAGGGCTAAAATCCTTGCCTAGGAGTAGGACCCTACTCCATATACCTCCAATATTTCATCAATTAGGTTGAGGAATAAGTTCTTGCGTTTTTTTTAATGTTGTGTTGATTTAAATTTTGTTGACGTGATTTGTGTACATATTAAGAAAAAATAATAAATAATGAGAGCAAAATTTGCAAATGTTAGGCTACGTCTTTTAACAGCGTAGACTATTAGGCTTTTGCTTAGGCTACGTCTTGAAGTTGAGTAATAAGTCATTGCGGTTTATTTAAAAGTTGTGTTAATTTAATTTTTGTTCTCTACCCCCAAAATGGAGTGTCAAGTTGAAAGAAAGGCGCATTTTCGACACTAGTTCTTATTCATTTTCAATCGAGACGAGAACAATGCAAACGCAGCCAAAGCTCGTTGCGATATTTGCGCTGTGTACGGAGAAAAGGCTTTATCAGAAAGGACAGCTCAATGGTGGTTTTCACGTTTCAAAAACGGTCATTTCAATCTTAACGACGAAGAACGTTCTGGTCGCCCCATTAAGTTGGATGAAGATCGATTAGAGAATTGGCTGTACAATTAACGTGTGATCAGAAAACTGTAGTGAATCACCTTCATTCGATGGAGAAAGTTAAAAAAAAACTTGGTGCATGGGTTCCGCACGCTTTGACCGAAAGCAACAAACTTCAACGCTTCACGATTGCCGCAGGTAGGATTGCTCGTCACAAGGCTACTCGTGGATATAAGGACAGATTTCTTCACTGCATCATCACTGGCGAAGAAAAGTGGTGTGTTTATGTCAACATGAACCATCGTAAACAATGGCTTATCCCCAATAAAAAAAAACACTTCCGCGATTAAAGCAAGAACTTCATCCACGAAAGACGATGTTCTGTGTGTCGGGGGATTGTGAAGGCATAATTTTTTATGAGCTCCTTGCGAACAACGAGATTCTCAATGCAGAACTCTACGTTTAGCAAATGTATCGACTCTCCGAAGCAATTGGCGACAAGCGACCTCATCGACGTTATGGAGTCCTTCTGCAACACGACAATGCTCGTCCTCACATTGCCAATATGACAAAAGATTCCATCCTTTCAAACGCTTAATTGGGAAATCCTGCCACATCCTCCATATTCGCCAGACTTGGCTCCATTGGATTCCCATCTGTTCCGATCGCTCTCATACAATTTGCGCGGTGTTTCGTTCAATACTGATGTGGAATTAAGAACCTGGTTAGACGAATTCTTCATGTCAAAATCCGGAGATGTTTATTGCATAGGCATCTAAAAACTAGTTGAACTTCAGGAAGAAGTCGTAAATAAGTAAATAACAACCGATGGAGCCAGACTTGGCTCCATCGGATTTCCATATGTTTCGATCGCTCTCCAACAATTTGCGCGGCGTTTCGTTCAATACTGATGTGGAATTAAGAACCTGGTTAGACGGATTCTTCGAGTCAAAATACAGAGATCTTTATTGCAGAGGCATCGAAAAAGTAGTTGAACGTTGGGAAGAAGTCGTAAATAACAACGGAGAATACATCATTGATTAAATTGCATATTGTTATCAATTAAAAATGAAGTTTTTCTAAAATTGTTAATGGTAATGAATAAATTTGATAAAACCGCAAGAACTTATTCAACAACCCATTATTTGTAGATTGTGTCTTTAAGGTGCGTAAGTGATATAGATTTTATGTTATTCCTAAAAACTAGTGGAAGGGGGGATTAGATTACCCACCTTTGAACCCTAATTAGGGGGTACAAAATCCTGAAACAACTTTATTTGAGATTTTAGGTATGTAGTGATAATGGGGTCTAGCGTGAACAAACCAGGGCTAAGATTGAAATTTGGGAGCGTGTTAATGGAGATACATTCTAATATATTTCTCGAAATATAATTACTGCATTTTTTGACTGGTTTGGCACTGTTCCAGTTAATTCTATGGTTAAGATTGTACATATGTATAAAAAGCGCAGATTGTTCACTGTGATTACGTACATTCGCTTGATGTTGCTAACCCGTACATCTAGTTCTTTTCAAGGTTTTTCCATAATAACATTTTTAGCAGTGGTTGCAGCCTATCGAATAAACAATGCCAGGTCGGGGGGGGGGGATTTTTGAAAAGGATGCGATAAATTGTAGTCTCGTACTTAAAAATAACATTTATGTTCAGAGGCCTAAGTAAACGAGGTAATTTAATGAAAATATGGTTATAGGGTAAAACAAATAAGTTTTTGGCCTGAAACTTAGGGATATTAACATTATTTTGATATTAGGAACGTTTGGCGGACTTATAACATTTATCAAGAAAGTACAGAGGGGAGCACAAATCTATCCCTATTTTATATATTCTATCGACTTCTTTGTCTAAGTATTCTGATGAGACAATTCTAAGGGTACGCAAAAACATAGAGGAGAAAACACTTTGTTTGATACTATTATGGTGGTTAGAATAAAAATGTATATGTGTCTATGGTTGTAGGTTTTCTATATATTTCATATTTAAAACAATGGTTTGTCCAATGAATTAGAATATCTAGGAAAGGCAGTATGTAATCTTTTTCAACTTATAAAGTAAATGTAGTCGAGGGCACTAAGGTGTTGATTTTAGTAAGAAATGTATTAATATTTAAATTATTAGGTCAAAGGCAAAGGATGTCATCAAAATATCGCATCCAGGCTATCGGGGCTTCATTAATTTGGGGAAGTATTCTAGATTCGAAGAATTCCATGTATAGGTTTGGGATTACAGGGAACAAACAATTCCCCATTGCCATTCCAAAGGTTTGCGATAAAATTTTCCATTCAATGTAAATTTGCAATTGTTGATGCAAAGAGTAATGAATTTAATGAGGGTAGAAGCGGGTAGAGGGAGAGCAACTGTGTCGAGGTGTTCCTCAAGGAAATTCAATAGGAGGGGCACGGGAACTTTAGTAAAGAGGGAACAAAAATAAAAACTAACCAGGCAAAAATTATCAGGGTAGGGGAGCTCATTAAGTTTACTAATGAAGTGCATATTATGGATAATATGTGAATTGGAAATGGTCTCAACCAAAGGGCTTAGTAAAGAGACTAGCCATTGTGATAGGGTATAGGAAACACACCCAACAGAGCTAATAATGGGGCGCATTGGGTTATCAAGTTTATGGGTTTTAATAACATTATAAAGATATGGAAGAGAAGAATTTGAAGATTAATATTTGCTAATGAGGTCAGGGGATCCTTTAAGTAGAGAGCGAACAGTTGAGTGAAATTCTCTGTTTACCTGGTCATTAGGATTCCTTCTAAAGGTCTCATAGGTGGAGGTATTCGAAGGTAACATATTCATCTTATCTAAATATAGGGACTTGTCAGTTAGTACAACGACGGCAGATTTATCGGCCTTACAAACACGAATGTTCTTATTCTTACTAAGGGAACTTATCGCTTTTTGAGGCCTAACAGGATAATTATTGTTCACATGGCTTAAGCAATTATAAACATAACCTTTAGCAATGGAAATATCATTACGGGACACGTCACTAAATTTTTCTCACTGGACAAAAGATAGCTCCCCTAACCATGTTATTAACCTTTCGGCTCAAGAATTTGGTACTGATACTTACAACGCATTAGGTTATGAGCTAAAGTTTTCTCTCCCATCCCCCTATTGACTGGAACTCCGCAAAATTCCTTTATCATTCCGCTGATTTCACAAAAAGAAATATTTTTTTTGTCGAATGTTCATTAATTGGCATGTTGCCGAATATAAATATCTCCCCTGACTTATTTAAACTCGACTCTGTTTTAAAAAAACTTGTATTAAATGAAATAACTTCATAATGTAGCCTGTTGTCACTCTTTATTAGTGTAATATCACTCGCATTGCCTCCCCCACCGCGTGTCTCTGCTATGATCGTGGATTAACTCTCAGCCCTAAATGTTTTCGTTCGAATGATAATCCTTTAAAATGTTTTTGGTTTTGTTCATCCACCATTTCCATTCATATACACGGCGTTGTTGTGTATATATCGTTTTTGGGACGCATATGTCCGTTATTAGTTGTCTAATGATCTTTTTATTGGTATTTTTCCATTAGTTTGTACTATGCGATGGGTGTTCCCTTCGTATCTTTGTTCCCTATATAAGGTTGTCTTCTCCATTTTCATGCTATTCCTTGAAAATGAACTTGCAAATATAGTTCGAAAGTGCTTGGATTCATCTTTTCATTTTCCTGTGGGTTAATTTTCATATTATTACTTTCCTCAAGGGCCACTTTGTGAGTTTTTTATTATATATATATATATATATATATATATATATATATAGTAGGAATATGAAGACCCAAGTAATTACACTAATCATTTATTGGCCGGACGTTTTGGACCTTCACTAGGACCATCTTCAGCGACTGTGTCGACTAATGAGAAGGGGAAGGAATATTAACGATAACAGTTAAAAGAATGCATTAAATAATAGCTAAAAAAGCGGATGAAGACAAGTTAAAATAATAAAATGACAATTATTGAGATTAAAGTAAAAACACAAATAAAAATATATAGAATTAATAAATACTATCCAGTGTAATTTTTAAAAAAATAATAGAAAGAAGTGAAGTATTAACATAAACTGTCTAGAATATCAAATCTTAAAGGTAAATGGAGTAAACAATAAAATAACCTATTATATTAAATTATAAAAAAACAAAAAAAAACCGAAAACAAATTAGAATGAATTAAACAGAGGGACAAACCTTTATCGTGGGAGTTGAGAAATCAACTAACTAAAGATATAAAAACTACTAACGAGATTTGTTCGGTTGGTCGGTTGGCTAGTTAAATCTATTGAAGTGTTGGTTGAGAATAGTTTAATTGAAGAGGAGTAATTATTTAGGTTTAGATTTATTTTATTGATGTACAGTGACTCAAGATTTTCAAATCGAGAGAAGTTAAGGCTGAAGATAAGATGATAAATGAATCAGAATTAAGAGGATGATGGTGATACTCAGAGTGTTGCCTGATGGAAGAGGCTTCAGGTTTAGAAATGGGAATAGAAGGTCCTATATATTTGACATCAATATATCTTATGCTGAAAAATAAAATTTATAAGTTCATTCGAAATAGCAAGCTTATATATATATATATATATATATATATATATATATATATATATATATATATATATATATATATATATATATATATATATATATATATATATATAAGCTTGCTATTTCGAATGAACTTATAAATTTTATTTTTCACCATAAGATATATTGATGTATATGTATTGATATATATGTATATATATATATATATATATATATATATATATATATATATATATATATATATATATATATATATATATATATATAAGCTTGCTATTTCGAATGAACTTATAAATTTTATTTTTCAGCATAAGATATATTGATGTCAAAAAACTTTTGCAAGCGATGATACCATCCATTTAAAACATTTCTAGAAAGCTGAGGTCTCTGAGGATTAAACCAAGTTAAAACAGCTGTTTTATCTTCATCCTCAAAAGATAAATAAAAAAGATTGGATAGGGCTTGGTCATCCGGCCTCTTCTTTTCGATTGGTCCCTTGTCAAATTCTTAGAATCTATACGCGACCTTTTTACGACTCTCCCTTTGATTTGAGTTAACAAACTTGTATGGCGATTGTAGCCCTACCATAATACGCCCTTCCAGGAAGCTCTTTCCGAACAGTCATGATTAAAACACGACTTGATGGATGCTACTTAAGATCTGTTTTCATCTCTTTACACCACACGGTGTAAGTTCTGGAAAATATAAAGGATAAGGAAGAACTTTCCAACTTTTACAAAGAATCTATCACCGAGATTACTTTTGCTAAATCTTGTCTTTCTCTGAATCCCTTAATCAGACATTATCTTGGAACTAATTTTTTTTCTGGAACTTTGAACATTTAAATGTTTTTTTACCTATGCTCCAGCCATTCGGGCTTCTATAATCTATCCTCTTTGAAAGCCTGAAAGGTCTTTCATATTATTATAGGCAAACGTCAAATTTTGAATTAATACGAAATGAAGGTTATAGGATAAATTATTAAATAATACCCTGTAAAATATTTAAAAAGTCTTATCATTCATTTGAAATTTTAGGTGTTATTACATAATGTCACTCAGATAAACGTGAAATTAGTAAGTGTTTCTATTATTTTGTCTAGCTTTATGGAAAGTTTTTCAAAATCTCTTAAATGTTTTTTTTTTGTTTAGGCAAATGCTAAAACGCACACACACGCTGGCAAATACAGGAATATCTTTTCGGTCACACACAAGTAGGCACCTAGAAAGGTCTTGCTATCGGCGAGTGTTTAACTATTCTTATGGCCACGTCATGGAACAAAATTTCGAAATTAGAGAAAAAAAATCAAATAAAAATATTTCTAGTTTCAAAATTGATTGAAATTTGAACCATGAATTAGCAAATGTGTCAGCTACAAATTCGCTCTTGCAATAGTTTGTAAATACTTTTTTTAGTCGGCCAATTAATTGAGATTTTTTATAGCACCCCTTTCGGTGATGCAGGATTTCATAACAATGTCTGCATTTAAGAGCCTCTCTCTTATCCATTAATGGGTTCAATCGGTTACACAAATATCTTTCCAATAGTATTATTCACCCTTAAAATCTTCTCCTGATCCAATCATTCTTTTTTTTTACGGTCATTTAACAATTTTATTCCATATATTGCTAAGATCTCCGAACAACTTTTTCTCCAACATTCGTCTCAGAATAACCACGTTCTTCTCCTTCACTCACCAATCATTGTTCAAAAATTTTCAATCAAATTTTGTGATTGCGAAGATTAACTGCTTCAGCTTATTTAAATGCACTATTCACAGGGTCCTATAGTATGACAAAGGACTATTGATGGATATCTATGTTTTAAAACTTTTCTGTACTCCAAATGTCTATTTAAGATATTCGGTAAATCCATCTCAAATCAAAAGATTTAAGAGATGTGATTTTGCTGTGGATAGGTTCGCAGGATCAAATTCTTAATTATGGTAAGGTTGCCACAATTTGTACAATTCCATCATTTCCACGCATGATTTTACGATAGCCCGGAAATTTTAGTTCGAATGAATGGAATGAATATCTGAGAATCTTCTATGGTATAAACTTGAAATTTTAGTACGTTGAAGTTCGAATCATTTGATTATCACTTGTGTTCCGAAACAAAAAGTCCAAAATATAACATTCGAATTGTCATCATCCTTGGATCCTTGGTGGATATTGATGTTAAATAAAAATTTATACTGAAAAGAACTCTAAACGAATAAGGTAGGATTCATTCCTCTTTACCAGTTGAATATTCAAACGTTTTTCATGGATAAATATTAAGATATTACCATGCATAAACGGAACGTGATAATAAATAAATAGCCCCCAAAATTAAGCAATACCAACCTTTAAGATTGTAGCAAGTAAAGTTCACCCTTTATCATGAGGAAAGTAAATGAATTCAATAAATAACGAGGTCTACTGACCAAAGTCGCGTGCTCTCATTTATTCAGATTTATGACCTCACGACCTTCAAAAGTTTCAATAACTCCCGGACTAACATTTGGAGGACCTTGTCAATTATATCATTTGAAAGAGAATGCAAAACAACATAAGGGTTTCAAATTTCGTTAGAATCGGACGAAGAATTATGATATTATTGCCAAATAGTTCCCCGGCCAACCTTGGGAGGACTTTGGCGATTGTATACTTTGAAAGAGAATTTAAAACAACATAAGGGTTCCAACCAAATATGGGAATAGAGGATTAAAATAGTCTCAATTTATAATATTTGGTCTTGCTGTCCCACACTGGCCATCGAATGCAAAGTGGAAAAGTAGTTGACCAGGAACGACGATAGTACTACTTCTAGGGATTCAGTACAATAAAAAGAGGAAAATATAGTTTAAATTATTAGGAGTTTACAGAGCGCAGATAAAATTAACATAGTGGGATTTTGTTGAGGAAAGGACGTCATGCGAGAGAGTAAGAGAGGCAACTTCATATCCAGGGCCGAGAAAAATAGTTAATCCTTGACTCCCTCTGCACACAAAGGGCTGACAGTCGAAGGTTTACTATGCGATTGAGCATGTCTGGCCAGATGACAAATGGCGTCGTCCAAACGTCTGTATACACCGAGATTGTTTCCAACCCACAGGTTGCCAAAGGTGAGCAAGTACCATGCTAATGTCTCTTGATGAAGGAAGGTTATTTTGGTATTTTTTGGAAGCCATTTACCATATTGAAGCCTCTAGGCGCTACTTGCACATTTTGTCTTGATTTTTTTTAGTGATTCGCTAGTTTGCCTTTGCATACGTAAGACCTAGGCAAGATGAATTCCTGGTATGAATGAACAAGTTAGCATAATGGTAAACTATTTCGACTACTAAATCGTGCAACAGTTTGATTCTGGAAAACTTAAATTAATCAAGCCCCATAAAGATTAGGAATCACGTCTATCAAAGCTGTCCATAATTACACAGGAAAGTCAGTTTTATTCTAAATAAGAGAAATCTCTCCCTACTGAGAATTTTGCTTCTCTTTTACACACACAAACACACACACACACAGACACAGAATGAGAGAGGAAGACTGTCTGAACAACACGTCAGCCGACTGAGTAAATGACTAAGGTAAAAACCATCCACTCCCATCAACCTCATCGCAACTACATACAGATACAATTAGATATTAGCAACCTACCCCTCTGTAGGTACGTAATAGTAAAATTGTCAATGCCTTTTCATCAATGGCAAGGATTCATAGACGCGGATGGCAATACATTGCGTGTGATACTTTATTTGCGAGGCTTGACAGCAGTTTAGATACAACGAGTTGATCCTCCGCCAGCAGACCTTGCAAGTGGTTGTCAGGTGTAGGAAGGGCAACTAAGCTGTAAGTGACATCTGCAGGATCACATGCTCTCTCTGACCTACTTTTCATAGGTGAACATGTGGCTGTATAACTTTGATACATTTTCACTTCCTCTAACTTTATTTTTTTACAGATCTTACAAACTTTTGGGCTGAGACGCCTCGCAGATTTAATTTCATAGTTATAAGTAAATAATAATTATTCTAACTCCACCTGCAGGATATTAGTAGGAATCACTAGTCATTTGTCCTTTCATCGCCACTCAGTTTTCCTCCCTTGGATCAAGGGAGGACCATTCACGGCAAAACTTTAAAAGACCTGTTAATTGCATGTGGTCTTCTGTCGAATCTCTCGCTCGAGGTAGTTACTCTCTTTCGCTCCTAGAAAAATAGCCACTAGAAGGAGATAAATAACTAGGAGTATTGCACCTAATATTAATATCTACTTAAACCACAATTTTATTTAATTTATCAAAAAAAATAACTAGAATTGCTCCAGATACGAATAATCTAGGCTGGTCATTAAGTTAAATCTCTCCAAACAATCAAAGTAGGTCCAAATTGGGAATCATTCTAGATTATCAAGGGAGGCACACACCAAGAATCTCTTTAAGATCAGAGCAATGCCATCATAAGAATCATTCTCAAAGGCTAGACCAGGCCTAAATAAAACTAGAATTATTCTTGATAATTAAGGCAGGCCTATATCAAGGTTTCAGTATAATCAAGGCAGGTCCATAAGTAAAATCGCTCCAGATCAATCAAGCAGATCTATGTATATGAAAAATCGCTCAAGATTATCAAAGCTACTCCATACTAAGAATTCCTTACAGTTTTTCAAAACAAGCTTAAAGTAAGATTCGATGTAAATGATCATAGAAAAATTGTCTCAGATTATCATAAAGGTAGATACCAAAAAAATGTTCTAGATTATCAAACCAGGCTCATACAAAGAATCGCAGCGATTATGAAAGAAGACCCATACTAAGAATTTCTTTTTATCAAATATTAAATCAAGCCCATATCAAGAGTTGATCTAGCTTCATTACCCTAGCATGCTCATACTAAGAGTCGCTCCAGATTGTTATCCCGCTTATCATACCAGGTTCATTCTAAGAACCGTTTAAGATTATCAGGCCAATCAAAATACGTTCCAGGGTTTCAAAGAAAGTTAATGATAAGAATAGAATTATATTAGGTATATAAGCATACCCTTATCAATAATTGCTCTACATTATCAAAGTAGGTGCATACTACGAATAGTTGCAAATTAAAAAAGCATCTCATACCACGAATCGCTCTAGATATCATAGCAAATGAAACCAAGAATTTCCTCAAATTATCAAAAGAGGTGCATAATACGAATAGTTGCCGATTAACAGAAGAGTTTCATACCAAGAAACGTCCTTTACATTATCAAAGCTGGCCCATACCAAAAACTGCTCCAGATTAGAAAAGCAGGTGTATATGTACTATCAGCTGATTAACTAAGCAGGCTCATACAAATAAATCGGTCTAGAAATTTTCAAAGGAGACTTATTATGAAAGGCATCCAATGTAACATTTGTAAGAAAAATCATTAATAGATACCTTGAGCAAAACCAATCAGAATACTTTCACTTGAACAACCGTTCGTGAAATTGCTCAGACGCAATGGGGGTGAGTTATATATCATAGATCGGAATGTCGCTAAATATCCGGTGTTACATGAGGCTGGCCGTCTGATAATGATAACTACGTGATTGGACAAGAACGACTACACTTGGCTACTGGACTAGTTTTTCTTTCTGGAGGAGTAATTATTGGAATGAGCATAACAGGGTGAGTGTGAGATTAACATGACGAGATTTAAGAAAATATATAGCAAATAGAATACCTAATAACTAACGAGGATTCCAATTAAGTATGAAATATGCTTTGCTATGGATTCCATCCCCATTTCGCACCATCTTATGTCTATTTCAGCAGATAGGTACAATTTTATGGGTGTTTCATTCCATCTAAAGATTGTATCCATTGATTTATCATATCTTTTTAGGATGAAAAATTGGGCGTCTCATGTCAAATGCAATGGAGAATAGGGGTTCGATCACCATTGAATCAGGCGTCAGTGACGTTAATTACTTCGCCAACAATTCACCCAAAATAGGATAGAACTAAATGGATAGGCCTAGCGGGTAAAAGTTTATGTACCAAAAATTCCCAGGCTGAATACGGCCAGTCGAAACATTTTCAGGCTGAAAATTGAGAGTCGTGAAAATTTGCAGTGAGAATATTATCAGGCAGAAATTAGGAGTGATAAAAATTTAAGGTTTTTATCACTGTTAATAATCCGCCTGGCTATATTCTCACTCTTAATTTTCTGACCGGCAATATTCTTATTTCCGTAAAGAGATAGAAACCCGAGCTATATGAATGTAGTTTTGTTGACTGGTCATCCGCGGTTACTCGAGATTTATATTAACTGCATCAACAAAGCCTACAGGGCACAAGTACAGCTATTATTCGACCAAGTGAAAGATTGGATGTTAGGTAGAGTGTGTTGAGTTTAGGGAAATAGTGGTTTTCGATTCAAATCAGTTTTAACGCGACTTTATCATAATATTTTGTCTTCTGAGAAATGAGAGAGAAAGAGAGAGAAAAAGCGGGTGCGTTTTCTCCTTTTTCTCTCCACGGTTAAAAAAAATAAAGACCATTGTTGCCGTTTCCGGATAACTGAAATACATTGAAAATTTATTTTCCGCTTCGTTATTTAGGCACACTAGTCCTCATATCAAACTTTTAATGAACTACACTATAGCTAAAGAACAGTTCCAGAGGAGATAAGGATTGCCAGGGGCACTGGTTTTATACAAGTTAAAATAAAAAATGCGACAGAACCATCAACCCAATTAAGAAAAATATATGCATAAAAAAACACAAAAATGAATAGAGACTTGGAGTATTAAGTATAATGTATTCATATCTAATCAGCAAAATAAAATCAGACATGTAACTTGAACGGTTATTATGAAATCAAGAGTTAAATTGTATTTCTTAATTACAGAATATAAATAGGCAATACAATTGGGTACAGTAAACCCTAAGAGACGAATTTATTTATGATGCATAAGAACAATTCTGGAGGGGAAGAAGAGCAAAGATGTTAGGTTTCGTCGCACAACTTTCAGAGCTGCACTATGCAGAATGTGTGTATCCATGTAAGGAATGAAAGCTATATGATGTAAATAAAAGCTCTCTTTGGAAAGATTTTATATTTAGGTCCAAGTACAGGACTAGTCTCGGAGCACCACGTTCTGTCTTTCAGTTTGTACAAAGACTAGAAAAGAACCTCCAAAAACATTCCATATACCTATGAAAACATAAAAAAAACAAATAAACATATAAATATAAACACAAGAGAAAGAAATGCAAAAACGCGTGGAGGGGATATTTATAAAGAGGAATAGTTAGGCGATTTATATCTTAGAGGCGATTAGTGGCATAATGGTCTGGTTGAAACTAAAGTCCCCTTTCGAGATATTAGAGTTAGCAAAGGTATCGATTAATGCCACACCGACTACTTATTGTTTCAACCAGTCATTAGAAGTATAGAGGTATTCGTTTTTTTAAATTGACGGTGTGGTAATATACCTCATTTCTGAAAAGAACTTTTGACTCCACATAATATGTAACCATAAGCATTTATAATATGGAGAAAAAAATTAATTATCTTTTTTTATTAATGACGCATATTTGCAAGGCATGAAAACATTTTATCGTAACTTAAAAAAATAAGATTAACAAAACGCATTAATAATCATTTAAAAATTGTAACTTCACAAGTTCTATTAAATATAAACTAATTGAGAACAAGCTCTTTCCCCCTACCCCAAATAGCAAGCCACAATTGTTGCCCCAGAAAAGAGAAGAAAGTGGAACCATCTTTTCCCAAATCGAAAGTAAATAAGCATAAATTCGTTCCTCACAACAAGGAAAATTTTGTCAAGATAACACGCTATTCCAAGCAGAAACCTGTTAGAACACCCGTCAAACTAGAAGTCCAGCCTTTTTCCTCTAACCGCCCCTGCGTCAGCGTTTCCCAGGATGACTATTGCGTGTTATTCTTGCGGAATCGAGGGTCATATGAAAACAAATTGCCCTCAAAACTCTTACTTGATGAATACCTATTCCCACCAGGTGCATCGGGTGAGTGCCACCCCTTCTCAGGCCCCGTCTCAACTGGAAACTCCTCTCTCTTCGATTGAACCAAGTCCAACCGGCCACCAGGTGAACTTTTTGTTCAACAAAAGCAACCTTGGGGCCTTCAATTCGAGACTGGTACGGTGAACGGCTGCTGTATTTCCACACTCGTCCAAGATACAGGTTTCACGTGTATCGTAGTCTCGGATAAGCTACTCCCACCTGTCGCTCCGGATCACGATCAGTTTGCCATCGTGCATGATTATCTGGGACGCGCTAATCGGTTCTCCATCGTTAAGTGCCATATAGACTGCACCTAATTCACTGACTAGGCTGAATTAGTGGAAGCTCTCATCAAGTTTTGTGTTGCTCTGATTGGGCAGATCCTCAAAGCTTCGTCACCCCCGGTGGCTCAACCCGTGACCACCCGCTGACAAGCGAAGCAGGAGTTGGAAGCACCTGCTCCCCTGAGAACCCCCGGTGCTTCAGAATATAGCAATGTCGTAAACGAGGACTTTGCTAAGAAACAGAAGGAGTATCAATCCTTTCATCCTCTGTGGACTAAGTCCTAAAATAAGACGCAAGAGTCCATTAGAGGTGGCAAATTAATTTTCTTTCTCGTTAAGGATAACCTCCTCTCCCGTATATGCTCCGAGGGAGATCACATCGAATCTCGAGCATTATGTGTCACCGGCTCTCATGTGCGACTTATTTTACAAACCGCACACGGCAGCCTCTTCTCGGGTCGCTTCAGCGACACAAAGACTGCCCAACGAATCTTTAAATACTTTTATTGTTCCGGAGCGTCAGATGAAATTCTGCGCTATTGTCGATCATGCGACATATGCCAGAAAACTGATATTAAGGGGTGAGCTAATCTGGCCCGCTTACAGAAGGCCCCGTAGTTTCCGGACGATTCTTCCGAGTGGCAATCGACTTGATTAGACCAATCCACTCACTATCTAGTGAGGGACATAGTTATGTCCTCGCTCTGGTCAATTTTGCCACCAGGTTCGCCAAGGCTGTCCCACTCAAGAAGACGACAGCATTTCGTGTGCTGAAGCCCTTATCTTCATCTTTTCCCGCGTTGGATTACCGAAGGAAATATTGTTGGACCGTATTGTCAGTTTACTTTCCATTTGATTGAGCAGGTAGGAAAGTTACTCATGGTAAAGCCCCTATTTACCACCCCCATTTCACTCTTCCGGAAATGGTATGTGCAAGAGGCTGAATGGGAATCTCAAAGCCATTCTGAGCAAGATTTGCGCCGAACAGCCTAGAGAATGGCATCCTTATCTGCCGGTGGCTCTCTTTGCGTATAGAGAGATACCACATCGCACTTTGGGGTTTACGCCATTTGAGTTACTATACGGTAGAAACGTCCGAAGCCCCTTAAGAATTCTCAAAGAACTTTTCACTAACCAAAAATTAGATCGAGAGGTACAACCATCATACTCGTACCTAATCGAACTCCGTCAGAGGTTGGAAGAATGCGCCGAAATTGCTTACCAAAATGCTGACGTTAACCTGAATATATGACTTACTTCGACTGTAATTCCAAAGATAGAAGATTTAAACCTGTCGATGGAGTTCTGTTATTGCTCCTGACCGACAATAACAAACTGCTAAGCCAATCGAAGGGCCCCTACCAAATAATCGAGAAATGCGGTCTCGTCGATTATTTGGTTGAAATATCCACAGAGAGGAAGCTTTATTATATAAACCTCCTTAAGAAATATCATCGATGCGCAGGAGTTAATCAAATAGGGGCGATATACAAAAAATCGCCCATTGAATCAAATTACCCCTTGGACTCCCTAAGTGCAATACAAATTGCATGCGTAGAGCAATACAGCGAACCAGATGTGATTTAATCCTCGTCTACTGAGCTCAAGATAAAGGACTAGTCATCATCCTCTCTGAGAAACCAGCTCCAATATCTCCTAAATCAATTTGGTTACGTCATCTCAGGCATTCCAGTTTGTGCTACCCAGTTTGAGCACAATATTTAATTGACCACCCAAGAGGCTATTAGATCCAAGCAGTATCCTTTACCCGTGCAATTAAGAGAAGCTTTTAATGCCGAAGTTGAGAAATTGGTAAATTTAAAGCTAATTGAGCCTTCAAATCCGATTACTGTTCCCCGTTTGTCATGGTCAAGAAACCCAATAATTCCTATAATTTGTTCATCGACTTTAGGAAGCTAAACGCCGTTACCTTGTCCGACACAGAGCCGATTCCCCTTACCGACCAAAATCTCCATCTGTTTGAGAAAGCGAGCTATATTTCAGAACTGGATTTGTGTAAGACATATTCCCAGATCCCATTGCGGGAAGAGGTTAAAAGGTACACCGTTTTCCCGACTGAAAAGGGGTAAATGCAGTTTCGTCGCTTCCCTTTGGTCTCCTCACTTCCGGAAGTAATTATAATAGGATAATGAGACGGATATTAGATGGGCTACCCCATGTATCATTCGATTTTGATGTTATTTACGTGGCTACAAATGAATGGGATCGGCACCTGACCGCCATTTCAAGCGCTACTGCAAAGGCTCAGGGATCATAATTTGAAAATTGGTCCGAGCAAATGTCATTTTTCCTTTAATACAATAGATTACTTTGGCTTCCACATATGGAATAATCATTTAGCCCCTCGGGAGGAAAAGATACAAGCCATCTCAAAATGCTGCTAACCAAAACCAAAAAGCAGTTAAGGTCATTCATGGGCTCCGCCTCCTTTTATCGGAGATTCATTCCAAATTTTGCCACTCTTTCTGCTCCCCAATGCGAGCTCCTAAAGAAGAAGGCCCTAGAGAAACTCGTTTGGACTCCGTTGTCAATCACCAGCTTCTAACAACTTACGGGTAAGTTCGCGTTTGCCCCGATATTACAGTTGCCCAATTCTGCCGAATCATTTGGCATCCGAACGGAGGCCAGCAATGACAGCATTGGTTGTATATACCGCCGAAATATTACAAACAACAATGGTAGATTAATGCGCTGGAGTTGTTCCTCCAAGAATTCCAGTTTAGGATACTGTACGTAAAAGGCTCTGAGAATTATATAGCCGATAGCTTAAGCCGAAATCCAGTAGATTCCCTCCCAAGGGAATCTTAAGACTACTATTTTTTTTTTTTTGTATATATGTCCAAATAAATTTTGATCAGAAATATGTACCCCTTTTGTATTTAAATAAACTTTACAATTCATTTTTAGAACTCAGGCAGATGTGCTCTCTCCTCAAAATTCAGTGTTTATAATCATGATTGTTGTGAATTAGTCTCTCTTGGTATTTATTTTTTGTGTATTTATTTTGTATTCATTTTTTTTAATTTGTATCATGTATTCCTTTGCTATTTTTTTGTGATGCAATTTTTTAAAAAAATATTTGGTAATCCTTTTGAATTTAGTACAATGTGTTCTTTTATTTCATGATGCGAAGGTATTGCACCCCCTTTCCCATTTCCTGAGGTGTGCCTTCTTCCGGAAGTTCCATTTTAAGGGGGAGGAGATGTCAGAGAGAGAGAGAGAGTCACGCGGACAAAGAGGCCTAGTGAACATTTTACGAACGAAAGGACCTTCAACCGGCGTATTTCGGTAAAGCTTTCAGGGGGATAACGGAGCGAGACGAGTCAAAATGGAACCCGGGACCCAAATCAGCGAGAGGGCGCTAAGCCCTTGTCCGCCACGCCTTTGAGACAGAGTGGGACCCGCTTCCGACGGCAAACAAAATCGCTTCTCGCGAAGTCGTATATATTTTCCAGCACGGGAATGAGCAAAGCAGTATTCAAATACGAGTCAGGCAGTACTCACGCAGTATCCAAGCAGTAATCGGGAGGATCCGTTGGAATCAGCCAAGGACACGACGCGCCTTTGAGACAGAGTGGGACCCACTTCCGACGGCAAACAAAATCGCTTCTCGCGAAGTCATATATATTTCCCAGCACGGGAATGAGCAAAGCAGTATTCAAATACGAGTCAGGCAGTACTCACACAGTATCCAAGCAGTAATCGGGAGGATCCGTTGGAATCAGCCAAGAACACGACGCGCCACTTCTAAAGCTACTCCCCGGTGCCCTAAAGGCTTGCAGGCAAGAAATCAGTTGTTCAGAGCTACGGCAGTCAAGGGCGTAAGGACTCATTCTGGAATAACGCGCTCCGCTCCGTGCTCTGCAAGGATACTCCTTCGAGCAACCACTTCCCCCCCCCCACCCTCTTGGAAAATCGTAAGCCTATTATATTTTTCTCTATCACCGTCGAAGACGCGTGACATTTTCCGACTACGAAGCTTCACCTCAGAGTTCGTGCCAAAGCATTCATTGTAAATAAATTTTCTTTTGCTGAACGATTAGTTTCTCCCAAAGTGTATCATTTATTGTTAAGTTCTCTTATTTGTTTGTCTAATAGTAAATATTATTTTGTTTCCCTTGTTTAAATCCCAGAACCACACAAAAAGCCATTAAACTATTTGACTAAGTCGGCCAACGGCAGACAACGCACTCGCATATCACACGCACTTAAAAGGGGCTTACCCCCGTCTGCTTGTCGCCTCTTCCCCCACGCCTAGGGAGGGCAAGCGAAAGTCAGTGAACCCTACCTGACGTACGACATACCAATTCAAGTACGGTAACTTTCCCTCTCCGAATAAGACAACCTGATAAACTATATCCACACTACCCTCCCACGCAGACATTTAAATCATATCCAGCTAAATACAGCCTAAATTAATTATTTACTCAAATAGACAACTCAGAGAAATCACTACAGTGGATACACCGAATAATTCCGGTCCAATTAAGATAAGGATACTCGACTATCCTCAAAGAATACAAATAGAGAAATTAGACCCAGTCAATACTAAACATCTCCTCGACTGTCTAAATATAGCTCAAGCACGAAACTCACTCTATCACCTCACTAAAGGGAATTATGGCTCCACCATGAGAATATGATGACCTCGCTATAGTCCGACTAGTTTACAGAAAAGAGGTAGGGAGGCCAAAATATAAGTATCATTCTCCATGGGACTCTAATGGAGGCCTTTTCCAGGGTTATCGCCGTAGATCCTCTTGTTTGCAGGAACTGGTCACAGGTTGTCTGGGGTTGGTCTTGCCTCAAACAACTAGAGGGGAAGACTAGGTGAGTGAGATTCTCCTACCCGCAACGGATGTATGCGTGCGCAAATGCATGACCACAAGGGGGAAATTGTCTGAGTGATTTTGCGTTTGACTTTGAATCTTTTCCGATGCTGATGTGTTTCTGATCCAGTAAAAGATGACAGAAGAGAGGAGCAAACTGAGAGCGACATTTTAAAAAGGGGAGGGCGAGGTGAAAGAAAGGTTTTGTGTATAGGGTAAAAGCGACCAATGGAACTGGCTAATCTCTTCTATTCGTTGTTTTTTTATGTGTACTAGGGTGGTCTTGTGAAATTTTCCATGTGCGTTTTGTACTCCCTTAGCTGAGTAAGTGCCATAATCTGATTCGAATGGAAAATGTTATATGTTGCGTGGTATGCGAGGAATTCCGGGGAATTCGTTTGGCAGGGATAAAATGATAAGGAAAAATCGCATGATACATGATATAGAATGGATGTACATAGTTAATAGCCCAAGGAGAGGAAAACTGGCATCACAACCCGGTAAAACTCTGTAGAATATATTACGTGAACCATACATAGAAAGCTTAAGAAAGAAAATGCCATTTTCTTTTTTAAACTTTCTATGGTTCACATAATCTATTCCACAGAGTTTTACCTGGTTGTGATACCAGTTCTTCTCTCCTTGGGCTATTAAAGTACGTCATAAAATGAATGTCTCGTATCAGTGGGAAATTTCTTCCCAAGCAAGGATGTTTCCTCTGTTTGCGCCTGCTTGCTCGATGAGTGGGCTATGTGCGCATAACATAACATAACTCAACAGATGACAAAAGCTACAAGGGCCTATCAGAGGTCACCCGAGTCAACACCCGCCCCATAAACTGCAATCACAAGATTGCCTTCGAAATGGAGACATGTCGCTTGCATCTCTTTTTAACGAATAAAACCTTGAGATTAGTTCCAAGGGTACGGGATCGATTGACTGGAGTAAAAAATATACGCGTATACAGAATACCCATTCTAAGGACAGATGCCGAATTTTATCCACAGTGTGGCTATCTTGGATGCAACCATCGTCATCCCACGGGAACAGGAGCTGCCTTGTGTAAGCTATTGATTAGCCTTTTGCAGACTCCTTTTTTTCTCATGTTCTTATATCAAATAAAAGAGCCCCACTCGCTCAACCCCATTGTACTACTCGAATTCAGCGAGTAGTACAATGGGGTTGAGTGAGTGGGGAAATCTTGTGATTGCAGTTTATGGGGCGGGTGTTGACTCGGATGACCTCTTCATAATTGTTTTAATCTTTACCATCATTATTATCTTTATTATTAAATCTACGAAAGAAATACCTACGATGGCATCTTCATCAGAATGCTTATATGAAAAGTTGCGTTAAGTTTAGAAGTTAGGTGAAATGATAATGGGTTGAAGATACAAAGTTCAACTAACCGAAAAAGAAGACTGCCTGTGGCATAGAGGGGGCAGATGGGCTCCCAATTCTCTTAAATTTGCCTAATTTCCGTAATGAAGAAATCTCCCTGCGGGAAAACAGGCCCCACAGGAGCATCCATATCCCTACTTAATACCTAAGTTTTTCGCCATCTTGTACGAACTGTTCATTGGAGGCATTGGAGACATTGAAAGCAATGTATTACTATATATACCCACAAATTTCGACAAGTTTAATGCACAATTAATGGATAAATCACATTTTTACGAAATTTCATATCAAAAGTATGTATTCATACCCTATACAAATTAATAACAAATGGTAAATAGTATAACGTTTTTGCTTAATCCCACTCTTCAAGCGATTATTATAGCTTTGGACTAGGTTCAAACAAGCTTGGGATGGAATTCTGCCCCACTTGTCTTTGCAAAACTTTTCCAATTTATCGATGTTTTGGTGTGTCTTGCATGGACGCTGACCTTCAGTTCATGCCATAAAATTTCTATGGGGTTGCTGGTTTGGATACTGTGATATCCATTCCAAAACGTTTATTATTACCTCCTTCAACCAGAAATAAACCAATTTCGATGTCTCTTTGGGGTCTTTTTCGTATAGAATGACCCAACTTCTTCCTAGGCCCAGCTTGCGAGCATCGCTTTTCAGAAAATATTCAATAATCTGTGTTATTTATTATTCATCGTTTCGTTGATTCGATGAAGTGTACTAATATCTGTTGCACATAAATTAACTCATAACATAATAGAGCCACCTCCATGTTTCACTGTCGGGAGACTGTTTTGGGGAAGGCCAATCATGACGACTTTTACGCCATAACAAATCTGACATGATTTGTTCCGAATATGTCAATCTAATCATACGAGTAACACATCGCTAAATTTTAAAAAAAAAATTCTACAAATTATTGGTTGACGTACTTCAGACTGGGTTTGTAACATCTTGTAGCTCATCTTAGATTTTAATTTCGTAATTTTTCGTGATTTTGATGTCGAAAGACATCTTTTGCTTGATGAAAAAGACTCGAGTTTGCGATGCCGATGAAAGGATTGTTAGAACGTTAAAGACTATTCCTTACTCATCCAAATTATAAATACGTCACAGAACCTATTCGTGTCACTTCGAAACAATGTCATAATTTAAACCATAGAATTTAAACATGTGGACGTGTAAATGATAGAAAATGAATACTATTGATTGCGAATATTCGTAGTGTTATTATTGTTTTGTCTATCCAACTTGTTGAAATTTTGTGTGTTTATTAATACATTCGTTTCAATGCCTTCAATAAACGGTTCAAGAACAAGGGCGAAAAAAGGGGGATTAGAAAAGGTTAATTAATCAAAGCTGGGTATTTAGGATCTCAAACTCAGAAAACGGTACAAATGAAACGAAATTATTCTGTTTTCATTAATGTGTGTATTTACGTGTATGTCCGTATTTGAGAGAATTATCACGCGTCACCTGTCCAATGGTTGCTTTCAATAACGTCATAACACATGGGCGTGACTTATCTTGCGTGCGAGCTGTCTGGCCATTTGAAATTCTGCGTAGATTTCTGCATACATCAATGAGCTGTAACCCGTTTATTTCTACCATATAAGCTTGCAATATATGCTAACTTTAATTGATTTTATTCCGGTTTTGTAAGATTCTTAAACGTTTGATGGAATATTACCCCAAACACGCTGACATATTTGGATTTTAATAGGTTTTAATTTGAAGCTCCAAGTAACAGCAATTTTAAATAATTAAACCAATAAATGATTATACCAATATTTCGTTCCGCTAATAGACGTTTTCTTTTCTTCAACAGGAAAATTTACTTTGTAGCAATTTTTCTATTTGCTGGGGTTCTGGCCGAGCGACAGAAGCCCACATCTCCCACAAGAGTAGAAGAGAAAAGCGACCTACCTCTTCCACAAGAAGAAACTACCTCCCAGGGTAGCACGACAACACTATTTTCTCCTTCGCTTTCTCCCACTCCACCCG
Source organism: Ceratothoa steindachneri (assembly GCA_963969495.1). NCBI lineage: Eukaryota > Metazoa > Arthropoda > Malacostraca > Isopoda > Cymothoidae > Ceratothoa > Ceratothoa steindachneri. The sequence goes on from OZ018318.1 coordinate 85,170,487, forward strand.
CAGAAACGACTATCCATTTTGTATCCGAAGAAGAGCATATCTCCTCTACAACCCAACCACCACAACCAACACCTGATGAGGAGAAAGAGGAAGAGGAAGAAGAAGAAACAGAATCTCGTGAATTGGGAGTATTGGAACAAATCGTTGATTCTGACATTTCTCCCCAGACAGTTGCCAAAGTGCTGAAGAACGAAACGCTAACCGGGAAGATGATAGATTGCGTCCTCAGGTTGGATGACGATTGCCCAAAGATTTTTGAGGATATTAAGAGTAAGTTGAGAAGTAGCGATGTTTCCCTTCCACATTTTCAGACGCATCGTTCCTAAATGCCCTAACTTATCAATTAAGATATTTGTAAGGAAGAAACTAAAACTTTTACTCTCTTCAGTCGGGCATTCATACTAATCCAGATTTCATGCTTTTTCAATCTATAGTTGTATGACGATGGTGTAAAAAAAAGAGCAATATGTTGTGGGTAGTTAGCTATAGGCTGTCTGTCTGGACAGCCCTGAGTTCCTGAGGATGGCCACGGCTGGCACCGGGCCTTCACACAAGCTTTCCAGGAAGTCTATGCTGTGTTGTATGCGTAGGTAGTCGTGATTTATGCAGTAATCCATAGTTGTTTTATGGCGTGAGTGGGTCTGCTACAACCTGAAAAGATGTCAACGATGGACTGATCCAGCATTTTTTGGAAGCTCATGAAGGCTGGGAGGTGCCCACATCTCAGTCTGGCTAGGTGCACCCTGTCCTGGCGATGAATGGTGGCTTCAGATATGTGTGTGTCAGGAGGCGAGTGTGTGGTGTGTGTTGGTGGCGAGCGCACGAATGGAACGGCGAGTGATTTCAGGGTGTATGTGTTCATGAATGTTGGCTTGAATTTGGAGGGGAGGGATAGTATAATATCTAGTGCTGGATGTTCTTTTGATGTTTCTTGATGTGTGTGGATGTACTGCCACGTAGTGTAGATTATTTTATTAGTTTGTGAAAGCTGCAGCAATTTATTTTGCCCCTCTCCTGTCAAGGTGATCCTTGACTTTGGATGACCTTTGTTTCCTGGTGTTAATGGTATGTGAGTGTGGTAGCTGTGCATTCAGTAAGTATTTTAAGGGCTTTGTTCTGTAGGAGGGTGTCGAGGTGAGTGTCAGCAAAGTTAGGAGCCCATACGGGTCTTACATATTCCACCACTGATCGTATGTATTGTTTGTATACTGGGGTAGGTTTTTTTTCTTATATTCAACTGTTGTTCTTATTGCGTTAAGTTTGTCGTTAGTTGCTTTTTAAATTTTGATATGTGGCGATTAAAAGACATGGATGTGTTGGATGTTACACCGAGAATTTTTGGTGTGTCTGTTGGGTGGGGGGGATTTGGGCCTTGTTCATAGTGAGGTCTGGTCGGAGGTAGTGTCTTGCATTTAGGATGGCTGTGGATTTGGTTGGTGCTATTGTGAGTCTGTTTAGTAGGAAACTAGTCATGGAGGGTATCTAGGTAGAGCTTCAAGAGTTGAGTGGATATATTTACATTTTGAGCTTGCATGTAACTGTTATGTCATCTTCGTAAGAGGATATATGTATTTATGGTGTGTGAGGTATGGGTATGTCATGCATGTATAGATTAAAAAGTTTGGGTCATAGGACGGACCCTTGAGGTACTCTGTTCGTGAAGTTTCTGCTATTTAATGATTGGCCAGCCATCTTTTTTTGTTGTTGTGCATGTTTGCGTTGTATATTTTGTGAGATTATGTGAGAGGGTAGCATCAAAGGCTTCACTGATATCTATTGTTACTACGAGTGTTCTATGTGCTGGCCTATTTGAGCTTATGCCATCAAATTTTAATTGTGTGAGGTCTGTCAGGAGGATGTTTGTAGACTGTAGGGGCCTGAAATCATGTTGTGTTGTGGATAGTGGGATATACGGTGTGATTATTTTTAGTACGATTCGTTTTGTGACTTTGGAAGTGGTAGAGAGTAATGTGATTCGTCTGTGTGAGGAGGTTAGCGTGAGAGTCTTTGTTGAGTTTAGGGATGTTAATTATGGTACCGTGTTTTTAGATGTTGGGATAGTGTTGTCAGAGTAGTTTAAGTTTGATATGTTGGTAAGTGCTTGTGTGTCATGTGGTCCTAGGTGTTTTAGATTTATGGTTTTTGATCTGCTAGTCGGTGAATGGAGTATACTCAGGCTGGGTGGGAATTGCTTCTTCCGTCTGGTGAATTTCCTATCATTTCTACATGGGTGTATGTGGCTGACCTTTGAGAAGAGATTCATCAGTTTGTCTGCCCTTTGTTTGTTGGAGGGCGTGGTTTCTGCTGTTGCGATGGCAGCGTGTGATTATATTCCGTTGGTGCTGGATAGTGTTATGCTGTTAATTCTTCTGTAAAGTTTGTTTTGTGGTAAAGTGTTTGGATATAATTGTTACAGTTTAGTGTTTGTTGTTCCGATATTTTGTTGTTTGTTCCTGTGTTTATTGCTTGAATTTGTCATTTTGTATCTTAACGTTGGGGTGTCGTATAGTGCTGTAGTGTGTATCATTGTCTGATGAGGTCTTGGGTTTTACGGGGTAAAGTTGTGGTTGCATGATTTTCTGTTGTCTATGGGGATGTGTCTCTTGCCTGTATTTTGTATAATTGTGTTGAATTTGTGGACTCCTGTGTTGATGTTAGTGATTGATGTACGGTTCAGTGATTCCATATGTTGTTCTGTTTCATTTGTGAAAACTTCCCATTTGGCTCTTTTGTAAGTAGTGTGTGCATCTGTGGCCCGCTGAGAAGTGTCTTGTTTGCATAGTGATGATGAGTGAGAGATGATCAGAGCTTAGAGTTTTAAACACTCTCCTTGATGTTGCGGAGTCCCAAGATTAAGGAAGCAGAAAGTGATTTCTGGTTATGATGGAAGGAGGAGGCATTGGTGAGATGTGTGTGTATGTGTATGCATGTGTCTGTGTGTGTTAATGAGTGTTGTTTAGTATAGTGAGGTGTTCGGTTTGGGGTTGGATCAATGTCTCTTTGTTTGTATTTTGGTTAGGTATGTTTGTGATTTGGTTTAATTCGGGTGAGTAGTCTTGTGTTACTGTTAGGGATCATTGTGGTGAGATGTATATATTTGCGATTGTTGTGTGCGACTTGTTTCCAGTGCGCATTTAAATTGATCGTATTTCTGTGGTGGTGTCATGTGGGGGTAATTTAGATTCAGTGTATGCACTGGTTTCAGCAAAATTGATGTTCTTGTGTATTAGAGTGATGAGTCCTACGCCGCCGGCTCTAGCCCAGTCCTACCGAGCGGTGTAGTTTTGAGATGTATGATGTTTTTTGTGTTGCTCTGAGTTTTGTTTCTCGTAGAATGGTGATGTAAATGTCATGTTGTTTGATGTACTGTGTAAGTTATTTTTTTTATTTATGTCAACTATGTTTAATTGTAGTATGTTGATTTTGTGTGTGTTATGTGTGTTGAATGTTGTTGCACAGAGGTTGGGGGAGAGTGAATGGTGGTGGAGAGAGAGGGAATGGAAGCAGATGGAGGGGGAGGGCTTGAAGTATTAGACAGAGGCTGAGAGGGAACAGGGGTTGGCTTGGAGGGGGTCAAGTTTTTCCAAAAGTTGCATCGAACTGAACGCTTTGTTTGTCGAGTCGATGCGACGTGTTTGGTTTAGCTTGGTATGTGTATTATTGCGGAGCGGAAGGTTCTGGGTTGCTCTCGATTTCTAATGATAAAATGAACTATTTAGAAATGGTAACCAGAATTCCATTTCTCTTGCTGGGACAGGGGGAAATTGTGGTGTTGCCCAGATGACAAAGGCCATTCCCAGGTAATCTTGCCCTCATGATGGCGGGGGGGGGGAAGTGCGGCGGTCCCTCCCCCCCGGCGGCGTGGCTCATTTTGGTTGGCATCTGGACCATCCTCTTGGTTGCAGATCTCTGCCTCTGTGGTGGCTCCTTCTGTCCCTCCCCTCGTTTGTTTTCTAGGGGAAGTGATCCTCCGACGTAGATGTCGCCGCTCCAAGCCTTAAGGCCAAGGGTTTAGGTAGAGCTCTTGTCACTTCCCTTGTGCGTTTATAGTTTAGTCGAAACGTATATTTTATACTAACTCTAATTTAGCAAGTTTAAATAAACGAAATGAATAAAAAAAATATTACCACCCACATTCAGCTTATAATGCACGCTATTCTACCTAAATCAAGCATTTTCAATCTCTAGATTGACAATTATCTGGATATTTTTGAAAACATTAAAAGGAATTCCCAGAGTGGACCTGTTGCTTCTGTTGCATGCTTTTAGGTTGGTTTAATGCGTTATTCTCTGTCTTAATCGACCTATCATTATCGTCATCTTAATGATCTTCATATTCAAACGTTTTAGCATTAAAATCTTGCAATGAAGACTAAAAACTTCACTCAGTGCCCTAGGCGCTATCGTAGGGAGGGGGGGGGGGACTCCCAGTTCCCCCAAGAGTCTACTCAGGTTAATTATCTACCTGACATTCTCGCTTTTCGCCCTGCTAGGTGGCAGGTGTATCGAGGGAAATCGTGCTGCTGCTGACATCTGGGGGATTTCGTGCTATTCCGGGCCCAACGCCCGCAAATATGTGCCATCCCAGTCTAAATTCATACGCAATATATCTTTTACACATTTTTATTTCGTTTATCTTCACCCTTCTCATTATAAATTTCTCCATAGAAACTTTCTGTCGGAAATGGTCTCGTCGTTGGTTTTGGTTTCATTTATAGGTTATGGGAATAAATCCAACAAAATGGGTGCAATGGAGTGAAAGTAAATTAAAACAATCAAAGCTCACACACTCACACACACAAGGTATATTTTGCAGCATTTTTTTTAAACTTGAAAGGAAATGAAGAGTTTTTGTGAGATGAAGTGAATGGAGTGAAATCATGTGTGAATGTTGGTAGAAGTAAAGAGGGTGTGGCAGTGTCTCTGAGTGAAGAGTGGCATGATGCAAGGCTGGGGATAAACATGGGAAATCTAGACTTATATGGGTGAAGTTGAACTTTGCAAGGGTGAAACTATGTGTATTTTTAGTGTATGGACCCTCTAATGATAGAAGTGAAGCTGAGAAAGAGAAGTTCCTGAATGATTTGAGACGAGTGATGGGTGGAAATGATATTATTTGAGATGGTTGTAGGAGATAAGAATGGACGAATAGGTAAAAGAGTGATAGATGGCATAACTGGAGATCTTGATACAACAAGATAGTGTTTTGTGCTGAAAGAAACTTTCGAAGCAAACACATTCTGTCAGCAAAAAGAGGTGAATAAGTACACGGTTTGTGAAAATAAGAAGGGAGTAACCTAAGATCATGATAGCTCTGTGTCCAGTAAGAAGGGGAATATTCTGCGATATGTAGTTGATGTAGAAACTATAAGATGTATTAGTATGGGTCTATCCTACCACATGATTGTGCTGTAAAAAAGTTAAATTGATTGCAGTATGGATAAGAAGACGTGAGGAAGATGGGAAGGAAAGGAAAAAAGGAAAATCAAAGGCTGTTGAATCAGAGTGTGAAATTAGAGATAGAGCGTAGTGCAAGAGCTGTAAGTGTGCAATAACCGGAAAGTGGAAGCGAAATTCTGAAGGTTAGAATGACGATGCGAAACGAGCAGTGCAGAGCAAAAGGGACGCATATTTAAAAATGCCTAATATTGCAGATGAGAATATCGGTAAGGTGCGGATGAATGCTTACAAAGAAGTGAAAAGAAAAGTGGAATGACTGATTATTAGAGAAAGAAAGCAATTAATAAAGGATTTGGGCAGAAGATGAAAGAGGCTCCATATGAGAACAGAAAATCTGCTTTGGGAATAAATGAAGAGGATGAGAAACCGAGGCAAGAAGAGCTGTGTGAACATCAATGATATGAATGGCATGGTACTTTTGAGCAATGAGGCAATCAAAATTAGATGGCAAAAGTACTTTGATGAGTTGTATAATGTGGGTGTATGAGATGGCGCAAATGTGAATATGATTAGCTAGTTGGGTGTAAACCGGGTGCTGTATTAGGATATAGAGCGATAAGTATGCTAGTAGAGGTTTTTAGTGTTGTGAGAAGTTTAAAAATTGGAATGGCAACTGGAGTCGATGATATAGTCTCTAAAATGGTAAAAAGTGGTGATTGCGTTACGAAATGGATCTGAGGGTTGTGATGCAAGGCATTTGAACGTGGAAGAGTGCCTGAGAGCTGGAGGAATGATGTTATACTATCTTTGTATAAAATTGAAAGAGATAACGCCAAATGCAAGAACTATAAGAGTTAAATCTGTTAAGAATTGTATTCAAGGTGTATGAAAAAAGTTTTGATTGGACGTAAAATAACGATAACTGATGGAATAATAGGAGATAAGCAAGATGGGTATAGAATGTGCAAGTGGTGTGTGCATCGTAAAGCTAAACTAACAAGTGATTAGAGCTGTAGAGTTTATACTGGGTTCATGCATCTGAAGAAAGTTTATGACAGGATTGAAGAATTTATGGAGTAAGTAGTAATGTGTTAGATTGTGTAAATATTATTTATGTTGGAAGTAAAACGTGCGTTAGACGAAAAAGATATTAGAGTCCGTTATGTTACTCATGTACAAGTGCGATGTTTTAACTACCTTGAGTGAGTGTGGAAAACAGTGGTATAAATGAAGTAGATTGCCACAGCAACGTTTTGACTGGTAAAAATATATCTTGGGACATTTGAATACTAGTTGATGTTAAGAGTTTGAGTATAGAATATGACAAAAACTACATGGGAGTATGCTGGTACCAACGTTTGTGTATAGGAGTGAGAGTATGGAAGAAGGAAAGATCTTGAGATAGAGCAGTGTAAGTGGACACTCCAAGAGGGATGCTTTATGTACGAATGTTAGATAGAGTAAGGGATGACGAGGTAAGAGAGGAAGATGGCGTGAAGAAGGGTCTGAAAGAAGCTGTGACCAAGATTGCGCCTCGGGGACATGGGCATGTAAGAAGAATGGATGGAAATGAACCTGTAAATAAAATATATGAGAGAATTAAAGTGTGGGCGAAGGGTTAGTTTGGCTTATAATAAATTGGATTAGGTTAAATTATAGGTACTAACTTAGTTGGGTAATGTTAAGCTTAGGTTAATTTAACTTAGGTCTTGTTAGCTGTATATAAGGTTAGGTTATGTTAAGGTAAGGTTAGATCTGTTTAGGTTAGGTTATAATAGGTCTGGTGTGATTGACTCGAGTTAGGTTTGGTTAAGTTAGGTGGGGTTAATTTAGGCCTTCTTAGGTAAGGTTAGGTTGGTTTGGGATGAATTCGGTTGTTAGCTTGTTTTAATGCTGGTTTGGTTAGATTAGCTTTTACTTTTTATATATTGACAAAAAGCAAGGGCTAACTAATATATCCCATCGAGGTCAACTTTGGTCTATACAAATCTCTTTAAATAGTGTCCCAGGCTGTGCCTTCATCCCCTATCTCTTCTGAGTGCGGTGATTATTGCGCCAAACAGTCTGCTTGGAGTGACCGACCAGACCAGTGTTTCGTTCTTCCCGACTCTATTCAGATGACATGAATCAGATCAGCCCTTCGGGATGCATGGCACAGAAAATGGGAAACGGCCGACGAGAATCTAAGTTGCGTCCTCTTGCGCCGCGGCATTTCCCGTGGTTCAGGTCCCTTTCTGTCTTGTTCGAATCGGACAGACTCACGGAACGCAGCTCTCACTCGGAGCATTGCTGCGATGACTGTTTGATTTCCCAGACTGTTCGGGACATTCTCGTCAAAAGTCTTATTCTAAGGAAATTTTGTGTGCTCTACCTATCCCAGTACCGAGACGAGTGGGGTTGTTACAGATGGCCCTTGTACTCGGGAGGCGTTCGTGCACTCACGACTGGCATTACCAAGTTTCTGGAGGAGGAGGGCCTCTTCCATAGTATATAGTTTGGACGCGTTTGGTTCACGCTTCGAACCTGAGGGAGTGGGCCTCCATCTGAATGCGCTTTCTTTTAATTTTTACCTCCGGCGAAACGCCAGGTCAAGGCGTCGCTTTTTTTTCAAAAGGAGTAAAGTTCAATTGTATCCATTTATAGTCATGAAATGACCCATATGACCATGGGCATAGGGTTATTCACCCTAGAGATTTCAAATATACCATTGGATTTGGCGCTAGGGGGCGCCATCTAGTGTCAGAAGCCTCATTTTGCCATTCAAAGGCAAGGCACTTGTAACTTATTTGAACCATGGGAAACCATCAATGTAATAACCATTTATCATCTTATCACAAAACGCCGCAGTTCATTCGTGGGACTTTTCCTCTTGTTTAGTTTAAGTTGGAATTTTTTGTTATTTAATGTTTGTTGTTGTTTCACCTTATTTTTGTTGTTATTTTGCATATTTGTAGACTAAAAGAGAGAGAAAGAGAATAATTTGTAATATCAGCAGTTATGACCTTGCTTTCAGCCACCAGTAGAAAATGTCAAAAAACTCACTTAGGGCCTCATTTCAAATCCTTCTTTGGCCAAACAGTCTTGAGACCGCCCCATCTGCTCGATAAATCTAGGTCAATAATGAGTACCATCTTCGAATAGGGACGTGTGGAGGGCAAACCTCTACTAAATATTTATTTGTACAGGGGCCATCTTTTTGTGAGTGATTCATGAACTAAAACCTGCAGGTTTCCATCGTGATAGGCATCAGTTGTCCAAACTTCTACAACAACACTATCAACCATTTATACGTGGTTCTATTTCAGGAATTGCCCCCCAGATTTTCCATAACGGCGGAAGATGCATCACCTGCGCTCCTGAGACCAACGATAAACTGAGACATCTCCTGTCGATGCTACAACGCAAGCAGCCATACCATTACAGGAGAATGATAAGGGGATTCCAAAAGCTCTATTAGTCCATAGAATAAATGGAGGCGCAAGTCCTTTCTAACGCCATTAGTACAGGCGTCCGTTCCACTAGCGTAACGAGGGCTTAGGAAACATTTGGAAATAGACAGGAGCTTCAGTGAATGCCTTTATTTCAAGCACAGGAACAAGGCTATGATTCCCTATGGGGAAACTATTAATCCTTTCCCTTATAAACCTAACTTATGATATATAAAAATGGAGACATTAGCTCGGTATTTAGGTTGACTTCATTTCCATTTTTTTAGCTTTATAAGTCTAATTTCATGTAAGCCGTAATTTAATGTTGTAACTATTTTATTATAAAATTTCCAGAAATAAACATGACAATTGTTGATAATTTTTATACGCTGAGAAGTTCATGGTTAATTCTAGCTAAACTAGTAAAAAAATCCTTTATTCAATACCACTGCAGAGAGAAATCCATTATTCTCTCACTTGTGTATTTAGTTGTTTTTCCTAATAGTACATAGTGGCTATATATAGCCAGAAGAATCACGAAAAACGACGTGAAACTTCAAAATCAAATTAAAGACTGAAGATGATTGAGATTTAAAGCACTTAAGTTTTATTTAATGCAAATTTTGTCACTTCAAACATGTCAACAAACTGAAAGAAACACTTGTATTTAAGAAAACAAGGTCAAATACAATTTAGGTAAATTTATTCCTTAAATCATATATAAGTAAGAAATTCGAGCGAGATACTCATTAAAATTTAAAAAAACTAGAAACTTCAAAACGTATTCTGTTTAGACGTTTTGATTATAATTGCTGAAAATTATTCATTTCTGTTTATATCAAAGCAAGATCTGCATTTGCCAAATTTGTAATTGTGATCATAAACTGAGCAGACTGGTAAAACTCTCAGTTAAGCACGGTCTTCAAAAACAATACAAAAATGCAATTAGAATGCCATTTTTTGTCTACAATATGTCGCCTTCCAATAAAATCGGAAAACATTGTTTACCAACAATGTGGTGGTTGAGCAAAATAATCATGAGTGCTTAACAATAAAAAATTATTTCAATTTAATATTTGTGTCTCATTGTTAAAACTTTATCACACCTTTGTCAAAGCCAAATATATGATGTGACTTCCGTTCTCTTCTGTCTTGAAGACCGAAATTTATTTGTTATATTCTTAAATGAAGTTGATATCTGTTTCATCTTTCGAAATTGTTCCCTTATGAGAAAGTGTCAGTCATTTTATATATTGATAAGGTAATGTCAAAGGTATACAAAAGAGCTGAAAATTGTACCTCTTCTTTTCCTCTCGCTGAATTATATAAGGAAAGAGGGTAACCATATAACCATACAAAGCATATCGCAAAGGGAGACTAAGAATGGGTAAGGAGCGTTGGTTTGGTAAACCTCAGTCCGAAATTGGTCTTCTCCGAGCGCGTTAAATCGGTTTAGTAAAAGGTCCGATTTGTTGCAGACCTCGTCCAATTAATCCGCTTCAATCGAAACTTTCATGTGTAGGAAATACGGGGAGAGGGAAAAAGGAAGCAGGTAGAGAATGTCTTTAAAAAGGGAGAAGACGGATGCTTGAGTTAAGTGAAACGAACAAGAAGAAAGAAGAGTTTGTGTGAGATGGAGCAAATGCGATCTGTAAGAACGGTAAGAGCAAAGAGAGGTTGGAGTGAGTCTGGGCGGCGAAGACCAAGGAGTTGCGTTGATAGCTGGTTGATAAAATAAGAAATGTAAATTATATACATATTTTATTGATATGAGGAAGCGTATAATTGTGTCGACCTGGAAGTTCAAATATAAAATTCGATGTTGGAGGAAAGGCTTGCATTAGGGTAAAGAACCGTCGTGATAACTGGTTGATATACGTGGGGTCGTGAGGCAAGTTTTTGAGGGGGCCGTGTGGATGGAATCAGAGAAATAGGAGTAGGAGTGATGGGCAGGAGTGTGGTGTTAATAAAGATAGTGAGTGGTGGATGTTGTCTTTGTTGGTATACAGCGATGACATGGAATTAAGGAGGACTGAAGGTAAGAATGATTGGAAATGTTGACAAAGCGTTTGATAAGGTTATTAGATTCCGTTGTGTAGCTCTTGAACAAGTGCAATCAATGATTTAAGTATCTAGGGTGGGTCATGAATCTTTTGGTGCGGATGAGGTAGATTGTGACCCCCAAAATTTAATTGGTATGAAAGTGGCAGGGTGATTGAAGTGTTAGTGATCGCGTAAGTTCTTGATGAGGAAGGTTATGAATGGTAGCAAGTTCTCAGCGGCAAGGTTGGAGATAAAGGAAAGTAGCAGGAGGATATGTTGAACCCATCTCTAGTATCCGGGAGTTAGAAAATAGAATGGAAAGAAAAAGTAGAAAATAGTAGGCAAGTGAACAAGTTGTGAGAAAAATTGTTGATCGAAAATGCTAGATAAATGAAACAACTAATAAGTAAGATGTTCAAAAAAGAAAGTACTCCTCTCGAAATAGATGCTTGCAATAGATCAAGAACATATTAAAAATAAAAACAGTTAAACATGTTTATTATTAGCGTAGAGGAAAAATTTAAGTAAAATTACAAAAAAGTACAAAAGTGATCTTTTTAAAAAGTATCAAGAAAACCTCAAACAGTTCTATGCCTATGTATCATAAATAATAGAACATCCTTTCGAGATTTTATATCCCCTATTAAAAATGAGGACGGAAACCTGCCCTAGACAAAGGAAGATTTGCACAAGAAATAAATCGTAAAATTTCTGAGGCGTTTCCGCTGGAAGACGTCATAATTCTGTTTCCCTCTCTTTAATTGATTTCAATGAAGAGCATATATTTCCCAATCTAAAGTGCTCACAAATCGACTTTCAGATTTTATAGATAAAATGAACATTTTGAAATCTTCGGGTCCAAATAAACTCCATTTGAGATCATAGCCCCCCCCCCCCACCGAAATTACGAACAATTCTTTAAATACCGAATTTTTCCTGAAGACTTAATTAAGGCCAGCAAATATTACTTCAAAAGGGCTAAAAGATTGATCCCACCCATTATTGACCTATTAGTTCAACATTTGTTGTGGGTAAACTTGTGGAGTCAATTGTAACGACAAAATTTTGGATGACTTGGATAAACAAATTAATCAAAGATCGCCAGCATGATTTAAAAAGGCCTCGCTCATATTTAAGGAGAGTTGTTAATTTTTTTTCATAATATGATGGAAAAATATGAATATCATAAAATGGTACGTGGTATTTACTTTGATTGTAAAAAGCTATCCGATTCAGCGTCCCATGGGAGATGTTTATAAAAGCTTAGAGCGAATGGGAAATGAAATAGCCCATTGAGCTAGATTGAAAAATGGCTAACAAACTAGGAAGAGAGTGGTGATAAATAGAGAATCGCCCGATTAGGCTAAACTTTATTCTTTGTTATTTTCGTAAATGTCTTAAATTCAATTTTTATAAGCAGGATTGCTATGATCGCCGAGGAAGGTAAGATAAGTCATATAGCGGAACATGAACCAAATTGAGAGGGAACATAGCAAGATCTAAAAGAAGTGTGTAAATGATCTGTTATATGGCGGGGGAATTTGAATCTAAATACGCGCAAAGTGATGCACAATGGCTCTCCAAATAGAAACTATCATTATACATTAGGTGTTGTAATTTCGAGGGATTTTATTTTTGTATACCCTGTCCAAATATATAAACAAGTAAATAAAACACTGTGTCGTAGAATGACTCCCGACGATACTATATATAACACTATTCGTTGAGGGAACTTCCTTAATTATCTCTAGAGTGCGTTTTACTGTCTTGGTGGCCGATATTATGTATCTTCAAAAATGCTTAAGAAGTGGAACTGAGCTCAAGGATAATAATATTGCTATCATTAATAAAATAGAGTTTTATTAATAATAACTATAAACAATACACAAAAACGGAAAATATTGACAAACAGAATGGAAAGGGTCGTGGAGACTCGGGCTAATCCAAGGATTTAAGGGATCAAAAAAAGGTAAAACAAATATGGAGTTAAAGAGATGGGATGGTTCGATAAACCATTTAAAGCACAGGATAGAATTGACAAATAAGGGATCAATACTCAAAAGGTGACGCTTGGCTTACGTAACTTCGTTAGGGTGCAGTCGAAGGTACTTGAAGGAATATTCGGTCCGCTGGCGAGTTCCAGCAGAAGGGGGGGGGGGGATGAAAGGATCCTGACGTGGCGTCTTGGGAAGGAGAACCGTTCTCGACGAACGGCTGGACGAACAATGGCTGTTCTAGGTTGTTCTCTTCTGAACAAAGGGGGGATGAGAACCGTCTCTTGTCTACGGGCTCAAGAACAATGGCTGTTCTAATGTTGTTCTCCTTTGAACAACAGGGGGGGTGAGAACCGTTTCTTGGCGAAAGGCTCAAAACGAACAATGGCTGTTCTAATACTGTTCTCCTCGAACAATAGGGGGGGGGATGAGAACCGTTTCTTGGCGAAGGGCTCAAAACGAACAATGGCTGTTCTAATACTGTTCTCCTCGAACAATAGGGGGAAGATGAGAACCGTTTCTTGGCGAAGGGCTCAAAACGAACAATGGCTGTTCTAATGTTGTTCTCCTTGAACAACAGGGGGGGATGAGAACCGTTTCTTGGCGAAGGGCTCAAAACGAACAATGGCTGTTCTAATGCTGTTCTCCTTGAACAGCAGGGGGGGAATGCCTTGGGGACTTGACGTCACTAAAGGCTCGAACCTTTGGCACTCAAGGAATATTGTCCTCCTGGACAAGTGATGGTGAATCTCGAGGCCGAGGTCCCTTGGCGCACAAAGGGAGAGAGGGTCGTGGTGATGTTTCGCGACGAAAATCTGGATCTCCAATCTGATCTTAGTGGTAAAGAGTCCATATAAATAGCCAGGACATCTCCTTGGCGTGGGGGAGAATGGAGTGAAAGCTTGGAGGGAACGCACAGCTGGGCCGGAGAAAAATGCCTTATCTGTTCATAAGCCTAACTCGATCTGGCGAGGTCGGCGTATGGGGGCGAACGGGGGGACGATAACCTCCTTGTTTAAACATTGACGTCCGGCAGCTGTTGATAAGACTCCAAGCCTCGAATCGAAGATGCACGTGGGCCTCCTCGAGGTTTTAACTAATATGGGATAGGAGTTGAATTTAACACAGATTCAACTCGTTCTATCACACACTGTTTTATTCCATTTATAAATATAGTAGTAAGTTAATATATTTTCCTAGTATAAATCAGTTGTACGTCTTCAGTTGGAATATGCAGTTAATTTCTGATCTTTTTATCTACCAAAGGTTGTCGCTACATTAGAAAGAGTACAGTGAAGGAGGAGGAAATTCATACCGGAAATTCAGAACAGACATCCCTCCTTTAATGCTTGCATATCAAATTTCCGAGCGCTATGGGTTCCCGGGATTAGATGATAAATAGTCAGTGAGTTTGCTTTTCACTAGCTTTGTGGCGCCTATCATGAGAGGTAAAATGGATGTATCTTTCATCCCGTAGTTCTTTTCCATGTTGTGAAACACGTGTTGGTATTCAAATAATTTCTCCCATTCTGCTAGGGTAAGTCTATAGTTATTTTGGACGCTCACTTCAATGATTAGTGAGGTCTGGTTTGATCTTTGAGTTTTGTATGTAGATGGCTGTAGAGAGGAATTTATCATAATACATATATATATGCTGTATCTATCATTGCAGCTCATGCTTCTGAGCAGTTTTTCTATTGTTTGGGAGTCGCATTCTAACCCAAGTGCATTTATAATAGGATTCCATCATGGAGGTACTTGCATAGCCTATCACTGCGCTTTTTAGTGGTAGCCATCTATATGTAAGGTTTCACATCCTGAGATAAGGTGGCTCACGTTTTATGTTTGGACGCGACATAACTTACATCTGACGTCTACAACCATGCATGCCATCTTTTAAAAGACGTTGGTTAGCAGTTCATGGTCTTTTTCTCCGATTATAAACTTTTCACCTTCCACTATTCTTCTACTTTTGGATGGAGCGATTTTAGGTTTTGAGCATCTTCTAACTATGAACATTACTTGGGTATTTTCATTGGCCACTTCTTCTTTGAATCCATCAGTTCTAAAGTTGTAGACAGTTATCTAATGGATATTTGATAAGAGTCGCATGTATTTATGTTGCACTATTATCCTTATCGTGCGATCTGCGGGATGTTTAGAGATTGTGCAATGCTTGTATTTATTATACCAGATCTGAGAAGCAGTTTTACCTCATTAATTATTATTATACAAATACATAAGTTTCAAATGGAAAGGACAAGTTTACAAGACCAAGGGTGGTCTCATAGGAAAACATACTGCAAGAAAAGAAAAAAAGAAAGAGACCATATTAAAAGAAAATATGTTAAAACAAAGCAAACACATTAAAAATATTTAAAACAAAGTCATTGATTAAACAATAAATTTATTTACTTTAGAATTAAACGATGTAATATCAGATGCTGATACACATTCTTCTGGCAGTTCATTCCATTCCTTACAAATATTAGGAATGAAACAGCGAGTAAATTGAGTTGTATTACATCCAACAACAGAAAACACTTTGCTGTTCCTATTAATAATGTTATTAAAGTGACATGTGAATTGAGCTGCTGTAAAAGGCTCAGGCAGAACAGGATGGAGTGGATGTTTATTATTATTTTAAATCTTAAATAAAAAAAATAATTACCCGACCAATCTACGTTTCTGTAGGTCAATATTTAGATTGGGCAATATAAAATTAATATTATTGATTGCTCTATTGAGCAATCTAAGATGGCAATCGGTAGCCAACATCCAGACAGTAGAACAATATTCAAATTTAGGCAAAATAAAAGCAAAGAAGGAACGTAAAACTGCATCATTATTACCAAAGGTTTTTTACATTTTCTAAGTAGACTAGCCTTCTGAGCAATGGAAGAAGAAACTGACGGAAGATGAGTTTCAAAAGTAAGCTTGTTGTCTAAAACAACACCATGCAACTTAATATTACCAGAAGATGTAATTTTCCCCTTTTATTCTCTGATGTAATTTTTGCCCATCATTTCTCTCATTATTTTTATGTAAATAAAATTATATTTTTATATATGCCTCTTTAAATAACCTTGAGCTTTGCCATTGCCCATAATATACCTGACCTCGTTGCACTCTTATCTAGTTGTTTCACCCGTCGAAACTCGTGGCGTTCCGTCCCTTTTGTCGGTTCGCCTTGAAGTTATCGGTCCCTTCCCCTCATAGATATAATATGGTATTGAAATAATATAATGTCATACCACGACAGATATATTTATTAATATACATATTATATAAATTTGGTGTCAAGTGTGTTTGGGGTTTTTACGAATCCGTGTCATTTTAATTTCGACATTAGAAGTTCTCTTGTTATTCACGTATATCCCTTTTATTTTAATTTTTGTATTGTACTGGCAGAAGGCAAGTTCAAGTTAATTAAAGAGCAGTGGAACGTTAATTTATTTAGATTTTATTGTTGGACCCCAGGTAATTAATTTTTTATGGTGTTTAAATTTTGGAGACTATCCTGGTTATTAATCCAAAAGAGTTAAGGTCTTTGGTGTCCTAATTCCGGTAGGACCATTTTATTTTATTTTTTTTGCTCCGCTTAGAAACAGCAGAGATAGGTAGCTGTATTTATTTTTTTTGTGAACAAGGCTTTCACGAATATTCAAGTATTCGTTTCGCGTGGGGAGTGTCCTAGATCGTTCGCGTGTCAGTGTTCCATCAGTTAACTGCGTAACAATGTCATCCTTCGAAAATTCAAGAGTCAGGGTGAAATGTTAGGTCTTTCGGGCAAAGACCTGTTAAATTACGTACAGGAAGAAGAGAGGAGCGAACGGGCAGAGCGAAGGGAAGAGGAACTAAGAAAAACGGAGGAGAACAAACTGAAAACGGAGATGGAGAACAAACTGGAAATGGAGATGGAGATGGAGAAGAACAAGATTGAGATGGAGAAGAACAAAATAGAGATGGAAGAACGTGAACAAATTAGGCAGCATGAGCTGGAAATGAGCCGAAATAAAATGGATTCTCAGTCCATCGGTTCCCGGGCTGAAATTCCCCAAACTCCTTCAGTCCATCTTCCCGCTTTTAATGATTGAAAGGACTTTAGGTCATTTTTTACCCATTTTGAGAGAATCTTTCAGAGATCCATAGATGGGATCTAGAAAATGACGGCATCGCTTGCTTACTTCCCCTCCTAAATGCCAAGTTAAGGGATATCTTCGTATCCCTTTCCCCGGAAGCAACTTTGGACTATTCCACTTTAAAGTCCGAATTGCTAGCCGCTGTTCATATGAATAGCAAATTCTACCGCTCCCGATTTTGCCAGGAAAGGATCCGCCCTGGCCAAACATTTTGACAACACGGGTACATCCTCCAAAGACACCTTCAGTGTTGGCTGGATGCGTGCAAGATTCCCCAGGTCTACGAGTCCCCTCTGGACTTCTTCCTTAGGGATCAGCTTTTAGCTGCCGTGGCTCCCGAAATTCGCGCCTTCATTAAGGATAAACGTTGCGCCACTTTCAAGGAGTGCTTGGAAGAGCCCGATGTCTACGCGGGTAGTTACGATTTATACCCTAAGGATGTTAAAAAGGCTCCCCAATCGCCCCCCCAAATAAAATTTTATTGCCCTAAGACTCCCCCTAAATTGGTTCCAAGATTTACCAAAGTTCCTAGTCCCTCGAAGCCAAGAAACTTCCATCCATCTGAACACCGAGACGTTAAGCCCCTAGTTTCTTCTCCCCCGGTTATGCCGTACCAAAAGAACCCGATCGTCTGCTACACCTGCGGAGTTCCCGGCCATTACGGCACGAACTGTCCTCAAAACTTCCGACTCGCAAACACTTAGTCCCACCAAGTGCACCAAATCTGGGCCGCCCCTGATATTCCTCCGTCGCCTCAGGAGACTCCGATCCTCCCTCGCCCGCCAAAGACTCGGTCAATCAGGTAAACTTTCTCTTCAATGAGAACAACCCTGGTGGATTGAAGTTCGAGAACGGAACTGTGAAGGGTCACCGAGTATCCACCCTCGTCCGTGACACCGGGTGCACATGTATTATATTGTCTGAGGACCTACTTCCCCCTGTTGGCCCCAACCACAAGAAATTTGCGGTGGTCCACGACTACCTTGGCCGGGCCAGTCGTTTCCCAGTAATTCGTTGTCACATCAAGTGTGACTATATATCCGGTTGGACCGAAGTGGTAGCGGCCCCAATCCAGTTCTGCTCCGTTTTGTTTGGTCAGAACCCCGTAATCCACGACCATCCCGTGGCCATCCCGTGATTACCCGTACACAGGCAGCCCTGGAATCCCGTGCACCTGATACCCTGGAAATGATCTATCGACCCGGAGTTCCAAGCCCTCCGGAGCGACAAGTTTTTCCACGCCCAGAAGAAGCGCGCAACTCCCACCCCCCTTTGGGAGAAAACTAAAGCCCTCGAGCGTGAGTCCACCCGAGGTAACAAACGAGTGTCGTATCTCGTGAAGAAGGACTTATTGAGAGGTATAAGACCTAATTGGACCTTAAGTCACGAGAACGAAAATTCAAGCCTGGCGCGGAGGTGTTGGTGCTACTTCCCACGGAAAGCAACAAACTCCTTAGCCTGTGAAAGGGACCCTACCCCGTCCTCGAGGCTAGAGGACCCGTGGATTACCTCATCCATACTCCGGCGGGAGCGAAGGTTTCTAAGTGAATTTTATATATATTATCTCATTAATGTTCCTAATTATGATTTTTTTTCTTTGACCCACATTTAGTCTCATATTTATGCCTACATTTAATTGTATTTATGGGGGGTTGCACTGAAATGTCGCCAATGTTGTCCTGTGATTTTATTTTGTTTAAAATTGTACTAGTTAAATTCTCTAGAATTGACCTGTTTAAGGCTTATGTCCATAAATTCCCCACTGAGCTCAGATTTACGTTTTTGTGTGTGTGTGTCTACACCTGTCGTAGCAGGTCAGAATTTCCCTAGATCCTTTGATAATTCTAGTTTGACGAGGGGGGGGGGGATGATCCTTTCCTACGCAACTGCTCTGTAAAGCATCATCTTTCGGTTGGGAGATGTGTGAGGGAATTCCACGTGGTATCTCTTGTTCAGAAGGAACCTCCATGTGCTGTAGAAGGCTCGGTTAGGCTTAAATTGGTAAGCCTATCCCCCTTCCACAAGCGGCAGCCTCGAACCGCGTCCACCACGATTCACCTTTACGCGGGCTAGAATAGCCTCTGCAAGAAGATTCGAGGCCATTCGAGAGTAAAGCTGTTTCCCGCTAACCCCCCCCCCCCCCGGGAGAGCCTTGGACATAAATAGTGCTCGACTCCTATGAGAAGACACAGAGTTGAGAAGTCTCGCCCGGACTCCCCCAAATTTCATCTAGTTCCAAGTAAGGGTGACAGCTGAACTATTTTTGTGTATTGGAATTAGCCCCAGCCAGTGAGGTAATTCCATTTAGCGATCGCTACCGAGTGATTTTTCCGACTTCTCTCGTCAACTCCTGTCGAAGCCCTCTTCGTTCGCCCCTCGTTTTCGGGTGGCCGAAATACTCTCCCCTGGACCGGACGTTACCGCCCCCCTTTTTTTGGAGAACCGTCATCACTCTAACATCCCGCTCAGGAGCTTTGAGCGGCCTCGTCTCACGTGCAGAAGACATCCGTGAAGCTTTACCCTGACGTCTCACCCGGAATCTTCTGTAAGCCAACCCCTCTCCCCATCCAGTAACCCATTTGCGTTAATTTCCCCCATTTGAATAGTCTCCTCCAGTAACACCTTAAGTTTTAACTTCATAGTCTGATTCATAACTACAATTCCCCCCCCCCCCTTCGTTCATCTGATGTAATTTTCCCCTTTTATTCTCTGATGTAATTTTTGCCCATCATTTCTCTCATTATTTTTATGTAAATAAAATTATATTTTTGTACATTCCTCTTTAAATAACCTTGAGCTTTGCCATTGCCCATAATATACCTGACCTCGTTGCACTCTTATCTAGTTGTTTCCCCCATCGAAACTCGTGGCGTTCCGTCCCTTTTGTCGGTTCGCCTTGAAGTTATCGGTCCCTTTCCCCCATAGATATAATATGGTATTGATATAATATAATGTCATACCACGACAATGTTATTCTCTAAGTTCTGCCATATAGCAGCAGTATATAAAGTAAATAAAATAGAACTACATTTCCCATCAACAACCACACATTGTTTGCGATTAGATAAAAATTAATTTAAAATATAATAGAAAGGGCTACCTATGCCCACTAATTTAAGTTTATATAACAAAACTTTATGATTAACTCTGCCAAAGGCAGAACTGAAGTTCAGTAATACTAGCCTGGCTTCAGACCCTGCACCAAAGTTAGATTGCAACTGGTGAACCGAATAAGACAAGGCATCACAGGTCCCTACACCCTTTCTAAATCCAAATTGAGTAGAAGCTAGTAAAGATTCTTTTATAATTAACTTATTGAGACGTCTAGCCAAAAATTTATCAAAAAATCTTTGATATAACAGGAGTTATTGAGATAGGCCTATATTCAGGTGGTAAATGCGAAGCAGAGGCTCCTTTAGGAATAGCGGTTACGTTGGTAACTCTCCAACAAAGCGGGAATTTACCGGGATGAATAAGATCTCTAAATAAGATTGTCAGTTTTGCGAGCAATATTGCAGCATTGTTCTTGAAAAATAAAGGAAATATACCAGTAGGATCCGTACCACAATAATAATCCAAGTCTAACATATAGCTTTTTAGCTCTGATGATCTAAAGGCAAACTTAGACAAAATTTGAGTAGGAAAGCAAGTAGGAGGAAGTTCAAGATCCCGGTGACATTGCCTTCTTTGAAAGAAAGATGAGAGAAGATCAGCTTTCTTTATCGGGGTATACATACTCGTAGGAACACCATTCTCATTACGAAGAGGTGGAAGAGATGAGTCTTCTCCATAAATGAAAGATTTTAAAGTGGACCACCATTTATGTTGTTATGTAATGCCAGTTAAAGTTATCATAGATATGTCCATTGAATTTTGCTTGGGCCGCATCATATATACCTTGGACTTCATATCTTAATTGTAAATAATTCAGCCAATTGTCAGGTATTTTGTTTCTAGACCATTGGTGATAAGCAGTTTGCTTACGATTAAAAGCATTATCGACAAGCATCATTAAACCAAACTTTGTCCTGTGACCTCTTTTTAATTATTTTTGAAGGGATTCTCCTCGATATGATTTTCACAATAGTATCATTTAATGCAATATCAGGATCAATCGATTTAAAGACATCCCTCCATGCTACATTATTCAAATCATTGGCTATATTATTCCAGTTAGCGTAGACTTAAGATAGATTCTTCTTGAGGTAGTTAACTTAGGAACATTAAAATTTGTCATTAAATTCAAACTGACAGCAGAATGATCCGAATGACGAATTGGTGGCAAGATATTCACCTCAACAACATCTGGTACATCAGAAAGTAGTAAATCCAAATAATTGGCAGAGTTATGAGTTGGGCCAAAAACAAGGCTAATATATCCCGATAAATTGGAAAAGTCACGGGCAGCATGACCATATCTGTTGGTTGGTGAAACCGAGTTTAGCCATAGCTGGTGATGTGCATTTAAATCTTCCACACAAACCAAACAAGATTTATTATCTGATTCCTGAATCAAAGCCATCTTAGTTAGACAACAATCATAAATATTATCGTAAATCATAAATATTTCTAGAATCCTGTTGTCCATCATCTTTGCCAAAGAGCTCGTTGGCTGATCTCCCAAATTTCGTGCTAGGTAAAACCTTCGTGGCAATTGGCGGCAGTATATTGTTGACAATTACAATTTTTTGTAGTCTTAACATCTATTTCATCGATTTAACCTTAAAACAGGTTGTTTTTTACTAATACCATAACGAACAGGTAATCACTTTTGAAACGTGAGATTTTTCTTCAGTTGATATTTTAAGGTGCTTTCTCATCTGGCCGCCACCTGCGAAGGCACGGCTACTGAAAAAAAGAAAATAACAATATGCAACTTTGAATCAAATAGAGAAAACAAGCAACCGAAATAAAGAGAGAAAAACATCAAACCTCCAAAAACAAGATCATCAATTATGAAAAAAATTTAGGGGAGTATGGGACTTCATCTAGAGGCGTCCTCTAGAAAACTCTACAGAAAGCTATATCCGACGACAACCTAGAGCTTAGGAGCTCGCCCCCAGCATTAGGGACAAGGATTAATAGTAACCCAGTTTGTTACGGTAACGGGACAGTGCCACACTCGAAGCTTCCATAGACTAAGACGAAAAGTGGTGCACATTCTGGATGACCAAGCAGTTTTCACGAAAGGTCCAGAGTAGCGCCCCGTCAGATGGTGCTGCGTCCGGCGATCGTCTCCGATTAGATCGCATCAGAAAATAGCTTGATACCGTGGAGGGATTTGAAGGATAAATCCAATGGAACAAGTGGTGCGTAACGGCACTTAACTTCAATTTCTAGAACCCTGTTGCCCATCATCCTTGCCAAGGAGCTCGTTGGCTGATCTCTGACGCGTCGTCAGTGTATGGAAGAGCGAAACGCCGCTCCTATTGGTGCCTGTGCAGACTGTTAGAGGCCCTCTCATTCGACCGCTCATTCTCAGTTACCACGTGAAGTGAGATAAGAAATAAATGGGAGGGGTTTTACTACCGATCATTATTCTTGGTAAGTGTATTTCACAGCTATGCACTCATTTAAAAGGCCACCTATTTCTCAACGTGTGATCTGAACCACGGGTATGGTAGCCGCCGGGGAGGAGACATCCGAATTTGTCTCCATCCGGCGACTAAACACAACTTAACATCACTGTAATCGGAACCGGTGTTTCCATTGGCTGAGCCGAGTAAAGTAAGATCAAAGTATCTTAATTATGTGTTACGTTACGCAATTGATGTCTCAAAATGGCGTGTAGTGTTTCCTAATATCCTGCGGCTAAACAATTTTTAAATTATATTTGTACCGTATGTACATACATCGCACCACATTTAATGCAAGAATAAGTCCAAAAATGGAAGTCCCATTTGGCCTTTTAGAATATTCCATTCTACAACCGGGTCAAGGAAAGTTAATTTATCTATGAAATTATCACTAAAAAGACCATCCTCATATCGGCTACTTAGACCCCATCTGCGATGGATGGTTTTACCACCTTCCTCCTCCGCCAAACATTGAAGGATATGTATGTGCAGAAAGAGGATGTGAATTATCCAGAGAAAAAGATAATGTCATTCCAAACGCAAAATACCCGGAAGACTGAGGATGTAAATTACCCGCAGGAAATTTGCATCCAGGCCCTTTAATCTTTTCTTTAGGCTATGAATCTGCATACATGTGTATATGTACATATGCGCGGGTACTATAGACAGCTTAACAAGTGGGTTATAAACCTCTTCGTGTATTGTGACAGGCAAAAAGGAAATGTTAAAACGGCCAAACCACAGGCTTGCTCGAGGCACTGAAGAAGAGGAAGAAGAAGCTAACCGTTGCTATAGTGACTGCATGCCCTATGCTTGCTCTATGCACTAACGAAGAAGCTATCTGTTGCTCTAGCAACCGCAAGAAGGAGGCTTGTTCGAGGAAGGAGCTAACTGTCGCTATAGTAAGCGCATGAAACGGTTGCGTGTATATTAATTTACATAACTGACACGCACATGTGTATTAATTCTGCGAATACTAAAGTGACTTGGGTTAAACCCACTTCCACCTAGTCCCCCTCCCCCCCTATCACTCAGCTCGTATCACTTAAAGGGAGTGGAGGCGGGGAATTCCGTCCCTGAGGACCTGTAAAGTCCCGGGAGTTCAAAGACTGAGAGTAATGGCCTCTTTCCTCCTCGGGCGGGACTAATTATATGTATGCCAAAATAGAGAGAGAATGAAAGAATATAAAAGGATGGATGAACAAGGAATGGAAAAGGAGTCTGAATTAAAAGAATTTTTTTGCAGCCACTCAAGTGATGGGGAAAGAATGGAACGTTGGGTGCATCCGTAAACAAATTCGTACAACGAGAATTGGAACTCGGAATTACGACAGTGAATCACTACTTAAAAGTTCACTTTTAATCAATTCTTTATTCCAGTTCAGTACAGAGGTTTTGCGATGAGTTTAAGTTCAAACTTTTGCCTCTGTGGACCAAGTTTTGCAATGTGCTTCTGCTGGGATGGGATTTAAGTTCGAACTGTTACCTCTCTGTATAAGGTGTTTTTGCTGCGATGGAGTTCAAGTTCGAACATTTGATAGTGTGGATGAAGTTTTGTAATGTATTTTTGGTGCGGGGTTTAGGTTCGAAATTTGCCCCTGTGCACGAATGTGTCTTTGATACAACAGGGGTTGGATCGAACTTTTGCCTCTGTGAACGAGGTTTTGCGATGTGTTTTGCGAAGGGTTTAAGTTCAAACCTTTGCCTTGGTGGACGAGGCTTTGCAAGGTGTTTTAGCTGCTCTGGGGATTAATTTCGAACATTTGGCCGCGTGGACGATAATTTCAATGTATTTTGCTGCATGAGGCTTTATGTACGAATAGTGATCCTATAGACGAGGTTTTGCAATGTGTTTTTGCTGCAATGAGGTCTAAGTTCTAACTTTTGCCTCTGTGGACGAAGTTTTGCAAGGTGTTTTGCGAAAGGGTTTTAACTTAAACCTTTTGACTCCACAGACGAGCTTTTACAGTATGTTGTTGTGGGAGGGTTTAAATTCTAACTTTTGACTCAGTGCATTAAGTTTTTAAGTTTTTTTTTAGAGGGGTTTAAGTGGGATCATTTGGCTGTGAGGACGAGGTTTTCCAAGTTGTTTTTGCGATTGTTATTAAGTTCGAAATTTGGGGTTTGTTGACATGGTTTTGCAATGTGTTTTTGCGAGGGAGTTTAAGTTCTAGCTTTTGACTCAGTGGGCGAGGTTTTAAAAGGCGGTTTTTGCTGCCATATTGTTTAAGTTCTAAAATTCGACGCTGTGGACGAGGTTTTGTAATGTGTTTTGCTGCGAAGGGGTTTAAGTTCGAACATTTTACTATATCGACAAAGTTTTACGAACGAGTTTTTTTGATGGGGTTTAACTTCGAACTTATGTCTCAATGGATGAAGCTTTGCAAGAAGTTTTTGCTCATGTAAGGGGTGTAAGTTATAACATTTCATGGTGTGGACGAGGATTTGCAGTGTGTTTTGGTGCGAGAGGGTAAGTTCGAACATTTGACCCTGTAGACGAGGTTTTGCAATGTGATTTTGCGAGGATGTTTACGTTTGAACTTTTGACTCCAGGAATTATTTTTGTAAACTCTTTTGCGACTGATTTAAGTTGGATCTTTCAACTTTGTCAACGAGGTTTTGCAAGTTGCTATTGCGATAAGATTTAAGGTCAAACTTTTAAGTTTAATGACGTGGTTTTGAAATTTATTTTTTGCGAGAGGCTTTAAGTTCGAACTTTTGACAATATGGACAAAGATTTGCAAGAGATTTAAGTTCGAACTTCTCGAATTTTTGGACAAGGTCTTGCCATGTTTTTTTTAGCGGGTTAAGTTCGAACTCTTAATTTTCTATACTAGGTTTTGCAATGTGTTCGCGGGGTGTTTAAGTTCGAATATTTTACTCTTTGGATTGGGGTTTATAAAGGAGTTTTGCGACGGGTTTAATTACAAACTTTTAACTTAGTGGGTGAGGTTTTGTACGGTGTTTTTGCAAGAGGGTTACAGTTTGAACTTTTGACTGTAGACGATGTTTTACAATGTTTTCGTAAGAGTTTTAATTGCAAACATTTGATCATGTAGGCGAGGTTATTCAATGTGATTTTTTTTCGAGAGTGGGGTTAATTTCACACCTTTGACTATGTGCATGAAGTTTTGCAGGGTGTTTTATCGATGGGAGTTTAAGTTCGAACATTTAACTCTGTGTACGGCGTTTCAAAGGGTTTTTGCGAATGGATTTAACTTCAAAATTTTGAGTCTGTGGATGAGGTTTTGCAAGCTATTTTTGCAAAGGTTTTGAATGCAAAATTTTGAATCTGAGGAAGATATTTTGAAAGTGGCTTTAATTTCGATGTTTTACTGAGTTTATGAGCTTGTTTTTGAAAGTACTCTCTCGAAATCACCAATCCAACAGTTTTGCTACACTTCTCTGTAGTAAGTTATGAAAAAAAGGATACTTTTTTATCAGAACACCGCTGTCTTTTCCTCTCTCTCTTCTATTTACGCATCCAACACATCACTCTTCCATCATAGAACACGCCGAAAGGGTTTCTATTTCCACACTCCCCTCACAATGAAAAGGAATCCCTCCTTGGGCCACGAAGAGTTATTTGCGCGCGAGTTTAAGCTTGCCAGTAATCGTTATTCTGATTTTTATGTTAATTTTATTATATGGCTAAGAGATTTCATCCACGATTGAAAGAGACTGGTGGAAAAATTATCATTATTAACCATTTTTTCCAACCTGTGCCCTGTGTTCATCAGTGCCACTAAAAACTACCCCCTTTATGCCTTATCAAGGGCAGTGCCCCCATCATTTTGTGAATGATTCTTAACTAATTTGGGGGATTTTTTATCGTGATAGGAAGGGAGAGTAGGACCATTGTCAGGTAGTGGAGGTAGTTTATCTGGATTTTCATTTTGTTCAGAGCCAATCTGGTGACTGCCTAATAGAGGATAAGCCACCGTAATCATCGCAGAGCTTAAATCAAGGCTACATTTATAAAAATGAAACGTGCAAAAGAGATAAAAACACAAACCAAATCCAAAATGAACCAACCTCCTCCAAAAAGTGAGATAATCTACAAGTCATTATGAACTAACTCGTCCCGAGTATACGGGAAAAGCAGTAGCGACCACGCTCGTACCGAGGCGGGACAGGTAACTTGCGGGGAGATTACCCAGAGTGGGAAATTCAGCAGGAATGTGCGAACATTCTGGGAGACAAATAAGTCATCGTAGTAAGGTGCAGGAGGGGACCGCTCCTTTAAATGGCATTGCATTCCGAGAGCCTTCCCAATTCTAAGGTGACAGAAAGTGATCTGAAGCCTCCGCGAAATTGAGGAGTAGGTCCATGCAAATAGTTGCCACGCAATGACACGGTAGGGGTGCCGTGATTCCTGCCATGTAGCCGGTGAAAGGAAGAGCAAAACGCATATCTGGTCAAGAAAGTGGAAAAGACTGTTTGGTGCCCTCTTCGGCGCGCTCAATCTCCGCAATTCCGAAAAGTCCACGAACCCAATAGAGGATAATCTCGACATCCGCCTGACTCGCGGGAACCGCGGCGTCTCTATTACCGAGAACCAGGGAGTGCAAAGATTCCAATGCTCCGAGTGCACTGTGGGCGGCGCACAGAGAGAGGCATCTTCCTAGCATCGACAAGTAGACGCCCAATGGGGGAAGTGTGAAAAGCACCTAAGACTACGAATATGATGCTCCCAGATGAGGCAAGGGTCGAAAACAAGACCAAGGAAACTGTACGAATCTACCACTTCTAGGCGAACCCTATTTAGAAACAAGTCTGGGTCAGGGTAGGAGCAGTGGATGGCGACAGAAGTGCACCACCTTAGTCTTGGTCAAGGAAATCCAAAGCCTGTCCGCTTTGGCCTAGAGAGATACAGAAAATTTTCTGTTACAGTCGCTGATCCAGAGTTGGCATATGGGCCTCATCAAAAGAGATCGAAAAGTCGTCCACGTAAAAAGTAGCAAAAACCTCTTCAGAAAGCACTAAGTTGGTACCGTTGATGTTAAGGGTAAAGAGTATGACACTGAAGACACTTCTCTGCCGGATGGATTCTACCTGCTCCAATGGGTCGGAAAATGATCCCCCCCCCACCTGTACGCGGAATCGATGGTCTCCCAAAGTTTCAGAAATAAAGATTAGGATATGTTTCCTCTACCCTATCGTGTGGACAGTCTCCATGATACCGTACCGCTGTGCACTATTAAAGGCCTTCTTTAAATCGCAAAACACCGCTGTGTAGTATTGTTTACGAAATACAGGTACGGAAGACAGGTGGCCTCCAGTGTCCAAGAAAAAAGGTTAATGTAACATTTACCAATTTCTCATCGAACCTAAACACGCATGAGGTTAGAAAGACAGCGGAAACTAGCGAGAGTAAAGTGGGAAAATTAAGAACAGTTATCTGTGAAGATATCCTCTGTCAAGGTCATGTTGAACAAATCTAAGAGAAAACCAAGACTCGTTCACCTAGCATGGTATACGGGACATCGTCCAGTCCAAGGCCGATGTCCACGTCCACGCACGAAGCGAGAACGGAACGCTAATCACTCAATATAAACCTGTCATTGGAGTGTTCTTTGCTTCAGGAAGTAAAGTAAAATCCAGTTTGCAGGATTCAGCAAAATCACGACGTGCATTTAAAGCTGCCGGGTCAGCATTTCGGCTAGAGAATGTAGAAAAGTGGTCTTGAAAGACTTCACTACGGATGCGGTGTCCGAGAGTATAATTCATTTGCCCTGGAGAACGGAACGGGGCTCCTGCAAGAACTTCCCAATCCTTTTGACGCGGGAGGATCCCTCTGCAAGAGGGATCCTGCTGTTAAGTGAAGACGCGTATTCCTACCAGGAAGAGGGGTGGGTTAAAGTCAAAAATAGCGTAACCTAACTTTAGTTCGACAAAATTCACCTACAATGAAATCGCTCGGGCTGCGTTTTAGCGCATGTGGGCATAACGTTTCTGTCTGACGGCTATCTCACATTCGGCTGACCACCAAGTTAGATGTCGGATTGCAATTGTAGTTAGGCAAACGACGATGAGGTTACGGCAGTAGAACTTAATGGCCTCATCGCCCCCCCCCCCGTAACTACTCAACTGGGATAGAGAAATAAGTAATTTGCTGAAATGCAGACCATTACGCCCAATCCATTTCAGGTGTCATCGGCCCAGGAAGTTATAGTTAAATGGGTAAGTGAGCACTACCATGGGGGTTTTTTGACCACCTTTCACCCAAAATAAGGTTGTACATCGGGACAGCACAGAGATAGATCAAGGCAGAAAAATTAAGCGGTGTTCTGACACTGAAACCTAAACTTATCCACATTTAGGACATCTATCTCCATCTAGTAGGCCAGTTGGGCAAAGAACTAACTTAGTCCTCGAAATTGAAGTATCTACCATCAAAATTACCGAGCTGAATGAAATAAATCTGCAACCGGGCTACGATGCGGTGGAGATTCCACTTATCGAAGTCGGTTAACGGGGGAATGTATGGAGAAATTACAATATACTTCCTATCCAGGTGTAACTGCAATGTCACTGCATTAAAAGAAGTATTTAAAGCAAATAGAAGAACGAAAGAATCATGCTATGTGTAAATTGCGCATTCTCCTCTCTGGCCTCCATCCTTACGGGAAATAGTCACGCTGAAAGAGAGAGAGGGAGGGGGAGAAGAGAGCCCAGGTTATAGCCGTAGCTAGTTGTAAACGCTTTGTGTCACTATCTCTACCAGGGAAGCACCCAGGTAGAGTAAAACCAGCAGAAGGGTTTCGAATGGGCACATAAATGGCCGTGCTAGTAGGCCTGTATGGGCTAGGAGCAGATGATGCATTTTTAGAATTGAGGCATAAAACATCCCAGGCAGCGAGGACCATGCCAAGACCAATTCTTAGCCTTGCAGAATGAGACCCGATCCACAGCCTGAATAGCCAGGATTTTCTTCTCTAAGAGATACACAATACATTACTTCGATGAAGCAGGTCTCGGCAATTGACACCCTGTCCATATACGATAAGTACTAATCGTATATTATTGGAGCAACTTTCACAGAGTTCGGGTAAATCTGAATTTGTACGTCTACTTGAGCAATTCGTATAGCCGAAGTGGTGGCAGTAGTAGCACCTTTACGGCATTAGCACGAATGCCTTCACGCGGTAGTGATACCAACCAGTACGCACCGACTTAGGAAGCCTGTCACGGTCGAATGTAACAAAGAATATAGGAGTGAGTGTTCCAAGGACACTAATTATGGCTGCCTCGGAGGGGTCAGACGCATTCACCAGAAGGCTCTCATCCAAAAAACGTGCCACTTTTGGCTCTTTACAAGTTAAACTAGCTAATGCTTTCCTCTGATGGTTCATGTTGCATTTTTTCGACATGCTGCCATCTGTAGAGCGAATAACTATAAAGCGTTTAAACCCAATGGGCTAAAAAAAACTTCAGGTAGTTTGTGGATAAAAGGCCCGCTGTCCAAGGGCACCTCGGGGCGGGACGTACCAATCTTGTCCTAGTTACATATCAAAAAAAGAAACAGCGGATCGTGCGTCTCCTGAGCTCCCACGGAACGAGAGGAACCCCTTAGGCCTCTTTGACTTCTTGCTCTTTTTCTTTTTCGCAGAGGAGGTCTGGAAATAAACCTGCTTCTCTCAACCCAAGAAGGGTTCCAAGGCCGGAAGGATCGTCCACACCAAGATCATTTTACTAAATAGAGAATGGCTTAGCTAAAAAAAGGCACCAGTTCCGAGAGGAGATCCTTCTTCTCCTTGTAAGTCGCCGATCGCCAGAGCCTCCTGAGGAATAGCTTTCGCAGGCTCGCCCCAATGAAAGATCCTGACATCTGGGGTGGCGTCACTTGTGGAACCATGTCTTGCTCAGCGAACCGTCCCTGTGCCCCACCCCCTGAAGGTATCACGGCTCCAAATCGATGACCTTTAAATCCTATTGCATTGAGCCAGCGAACCAATATCCATCGGAAAAGAGAAGGCTGCACACACGCTGACCCCCTTCAAACTTAATTTGCAAGACTTCAGGAGGCACGGCACGACAGGCCGCGCTATGAGACTTGCACATCTAAGGGGGTTAGCCCTATTGAGCCGGGTCGATTCTTGGATGCCTGCCTGTCTTTTTGGCAGTCCCTAGTGAAAGTTAGTGGGGATCTCCGCTGGTGTTGAGATGGAGTATTCCAAGGTCGACTCCAAATAATGGGGTGAGGGGGAAGCCACCTCACACGTAAACATAGAGCAAATCTCTTCTCCCCAAGAAGGTTGGATGTGCCCCTGAAATGTTATGCGGGACACCTCCTTTTCTGAGATAGAGCTCCTCAAAGGGGGATCTAAATATGGCAAAGGGGAAGCCCTTTTTGGGGCTTCTCCTTTGTCATCTTTATAATTGGGTGTCCCCACAGACATGTTTTCTTCCACCGTGGAGAGCACGGTGGTCAGTTGTATCTTGGGGTTACTGTGAGGTACTTGGTGGGTGGCCCTGAAAGCGCCGTCATCAGTGGGGTATGTTTTTGTTTTTTTGTACGAGTGGATGGTGTGAGTGATGAGTGAGGTGTGAGGTTGTGGAGTATTGGACACCTATGAGGAAGTTGTGGTATATTATGACCGTAGTTTCGAGATGGCATCCCCACGCGCTTCATCATGAGTTACGGACACCTCATGCTAACAGCAACGTTGCTACCGTCGCAGTTCACACAGCTCCGTAGCACGTGTCGTAACGCTGGCTGCTTTTGCATGGAACTTCTTTGCCTTTGGTGTCATTCGGTTAGATCTTAACTCATGTTCCTAGTAAAACCCTTAAAAGAAAACCGGCACCGTTTACAAAGCCACTAACAAAATACACTCATCTACATCCAACGTGCCGAAACTCCTTTTTCCTCACAAGTAACAAAAGAATGGTTATAATAAAAATGAATATAAACCGGTGACCCAACACACTTAACTAATATAAAATAATAGCTAACAAGCAGGCGATCACGGCGATGAGCTTGTTGGAAAAGAATTTAAAGGCCTCGTAAACCGATCTAAACTCCTCGACTGGAACAAAAATCAGTCATCTCTTAAAATGCAGATCACCACACCAGTTTCAACACCAATGGCATTGTTTCTCTAGTCGCAATAGTCCAGAAAATGATATGTGAATGAAAAGAATGCTCACTATCATGAAGGTCATGGAACACCTACCACCCAAAATCAGGCTTCAGCAAGAGAACACAAGGTCAGATCAAGACTTAAAAATGAAACGGTTCTCGAACTCATTAACATTCAGGAACCCTATCTCCTGCTCTTCGATGAGGTAGGCAAACAACTGACACCTGACATTGGTTGTGTAGTCACCCCTGAATGATTGCCTACTGTTTAAATTCCCGGAAAAAAGGGCCTTAGCAACCGTGACACGACCAAGCGGAAGTCAACGCGTGTCGATGTCGCCTGACGGTGGAATGTACGCATAAATAAAAGTATACATCCTATCCAGGTGTAGCTGCACGATTACTGCCTTAATAAATGTATTTAAGCTAGTAAAAGAATGAAAAGTTCATGCCGTATGTAAATCCCGTATCCTCTTCTCCGGCCCCCATTCCTTGGCGCTGAGGTCGCAAAATCATTCTACCCAGAGAGGGTGAGCAGGGATATTCGCCCAGTATGGGTGTCCTGGTGGCTGATAGAATGGGGGGGATACGAACATCTGTAGCTGTCCCTAGTTTGCCCGGAGTCCAAATAAATTTAATTCAATGAATAGGCCATCCAAGCCTTACTAAGAAGAGATACGAGGCCCTCTTCGAACAGAAGACCCACATGGGAATGACTGTAGCTTCCTGAAAGCAAAACTGTATATGCTGCTGGCCGCAGAAGGATAGTTTAGATTACGGATTTTAGTCCTTTCCGCATCTTGACTCGGTCAAAAACTTGAACAGCAATATACTGGCAACCTTGTGTAATTAATCTCTACCAACGGGTATTTCCTGGCATAACTTGGCTAGATCAACCTTTAAGAATATGGATTTTTCATGGATATGAGCTGAAAAATCCATCACATTTCTCACGTTTTCGCGGCCCCTAATGGCCTAGGCATTGAAAATTCTTAAATCTACGCAGGGTCTCCACTCACATGGATGCCCGGTGATGTCGGCGCCCATCATTCCCTCAAACTTCGCTCTTTGCCGCCGGGAGTTTGTGAGGTGGGGGGGGGAGCACTTACGCGAGGAAATAGGTGAGAGAACCATGTGTTCAATGGGGTTTTGCTGCACTTTAAAAGGATCATCTTTTTAAATTGGGCAGGCTAAGTCTGTAAAATTGACGAAGAGCTGTGGGTACGGAAAATCAACTGCAATGGAAAGGTGCTGCAGAGTAGCCCGAAGTGCAACCTGCTTTCCCGTAGGGGAAAATTCCGTCAGCACGTCGACTAGCCTACGCCGCTTAAAGGTTAACCAGTGAGTCAAAATGGGTTATGAAATCGGCTCCAAGGTTGGCTTGTGAAACCTTTGTCAACGACACGATTAGGTCCCAGGTAAAGGACCATAGGAATACAAGGGTAAATATCATCAGTTTTTTCGGGGTAAGTTGAGATCGAGGTACCATTTGCAGACTGTAAGTTATATGACTGAATTGCCATATTTTGTTCAGAAAAACTCACCGGTACCACACTGACGGCTGCTTCCGTTTCGATTAAATACTGGTGCAGTTTCTCATCGAATCAATGTAACGATAAATAAAGAATAATACAACACATAAAAATTCTTAAAGTCCATCTGAACGTTGATGCTTGCAAGCTTTATCTAGGAAGGAGTTAACTCTTTCTACATGTAAATGACCTCAAACACATCGAAATTGGTTTCTACCTTGTTGAAAATAGCTAAAATTGGCGTTTCTGAATGGCCGTCAGAGTCACCAGATGTCAACCCGATAGACAAATATGGGATGAACTGAAGGTCCGCGCCCATTCAAGACACGCCTAAACATCGATCAGTTGGAGAAGTCTTTCAAAGATGAGTGGGACAAAATTCCATCTTAAATTTATTTGAATCTAGTCAAAAACTCTAATAATCGTTTGTAGCGTGTTAATGAGCAAAAAGGTTTATGTACTATTAACTATCATTTATCAAATTACATAGGTATGAATACTTTGTGATTGCAAATTTTCGTAAAAGATTGTTATCATTCCTTTATTTGTATATTAATTTTGTTGAAAATTTGCCTCTATTCATATTAATACTTTCCTCTCAAGACTTCCAAATTTCGTTATCCTGCAATAAACTGTTCATGAACTATGGCGAAAGATTTTGGACCAAGTGTATATCGGATGTTAATTAGTTTGGCCGATGGCTGATCCGAACTAGAAATACTGATTAATTCCGCCATTAGTTAAGGAAAATTATAATCTCATTGATAACTCACAATCTACCAATGATAAACATCTGATTCCAAATACTAAGAATATGTTTCCAGGATCGAGGAATTAGATCATATCACTTAATTTATCTCTGAAACAGATCTAGAAAATGTTATGCACACTAGAGCATTGCAATATAGGAGACCCTTGGCTAGCGATTAAACATTTGAGAGTACTATATATTTTTTAGGGTCACTGGAGGTATCTGATGAACAACACTATTATAAACTATTGACTTGGTTTAGTCTGGAAACTATTTCAGGAATGTTCAGTTTTAATTACAATAGTGTTGGCTGAAGTACGCATTCTCTGAGTGCTTCTTAGTTGCTATAATAACCGCATTCAATCCGCAGTAATCCTATTCAAAAGTATCTTCCAATTAATACTACTATTTTCATTTTTAGGATAAACATAATATAACAATATCTTTACAAATTTATTTTGTCGAATATTATTATAATTCCTGTCGCTGTATATTGACTACCCTATAAATATCGGGTGGTTACTAAATATGGAGCTCCTTCATAATATGTTTTACGTTTTAGGTTTTCTACGTCCATTGATGGTACAAAATGATATGGCAAGCTTATCGATGGTGAATTCCTAGCTACATTGAATGACTGGTTGGATCTGACATCCTTTTTATTTCATGTCTCGAGAGTACACGAAGGATCTAGGTGCATGAAATATCTCATTAAATCAAATAACTTTACATAATAAGTATAATTATTAAATTATAATATTTATTCTTTCTAACGATGAATTAATTTCATATGTATACTGAAATTTGTACAAATTGTTGAGTGTTTATTTGATTCCTATATTTTGTGGACAGCCTATATAATACTTAGTTTTCCCCCCAAATAATACCTAAATGAATGGTCTTCTGTTCTCTTCAAGGATCTTTTGATGGAGATGGAGGTTCATACGATCTGTTCTCGAATCCAACCCCCAACAAGGCTGACCTTGGTGTAAACGCCAGGGAGTTTGGTGTCTATGCAAGAGGCTGAGCCGAAGGACACGATTCCGTGTTGAGTGAACTTCCTGGAACCACTCGGTTCTTCAATCACCGCAGGGCCGCCGCTATCACCCTGTGGGACACCGGTAGAGATTTGGCTAATTAAATAAAGTTGGAGGTTTTTAATGGGTTGTATTTTTAGTGTTTGATTTTTTCGAAAAGGGTTTGGATTTTAATAGGTTGTATTTGGGGAAATGGGTAGAGTTTTTGAAAAGTATTGAATTTTTAAAGAAGGTGGATTTTTTTTTAAAGTTTAATTTTTTAAACAGAATTGATTTGGAAAAAGGATTAGATTTTTGAATAGGAAGGACTTTTGAAAAGTGTTTTGATTTTTGAAAGTGGGTTTGACTTTTAAAAGGAGGTGAGTTTTTGAGGAGAATTTGATTTTTTAAATGGGTTGGAATCTTTGAAAAGGTTAGATTCTTGAAAAGGGATTTATTTTTGAGAATATTTATACTTTTGGGTTATTTATAAGTTGGGTTTTAGTAAAAGGTCAGATTTTGAAAAACGCTAGATTTTCTGGAAAGCGTTTTATTTTTAAACGGTTGGATTTTTAAAAGGGTTGAATTTTGACAAATTTATATTATTTAAATGGTTGTATTTTTTAAGAGTTGAAATCTTTGCTTAGAGTTGGATTCATGAACAAGTTACAGTTTTGAAAAGGGTATTCTTAATAAGGGTTGGATTTTTATTGTTTTTTAAATGTTGGATTTGTGAAAATGGTTAGATTATTTGGAAAAGGGTTAAATTTTTAATAAGTATGGCCTTATGAAAAGGGTTGGAATTTTTACAATGAGTTAGATTTTTGAAAATGATTAGATTATTTAGAGGGATAAAAACAGATAACGGATAACTTGAAGAGAGGTTTATGTGTGAAAGAATGTATGGAATCAGGAACGAATGTGTAGAAGTAAAATCAGTGAGGTGAATATTGTAAATATAGTGAGATGGAATTAACTTGGTGCACGAACATATCCCGAAACACTGGTAAGAAAAGTGTATTAGAAATGGCAGAAGAAGTATGAAGTGTCCGGTATAAAGGTTGATTGGGTGACAGGGTGTGAGAAAGTTGCATGCAATTTGAGGATTGTATGGCGGTGTGATAGGAACCCTATGGCTTGAGGGATTGTCGATAGACCCTCGTCTTGATTCACATGAAAACGAGTCCTTCAAAGGTGCAATATCATAACTGAACCAGAGTTATGTAAGTTAGGAAGCCATACTGGTTTGAGTTGGACCCTATCTCTTATGACCTTATATGCACACCACTCTATGATCATGTCAATATCGTGGAAAGGAAAATGTTTAACATAGCTACGTTCATTTTAATTATAGAAGAATAGGTTCTTATCAATATTTCTCACTCTACCAATGGCAAACATGAATCTAATGCCGTCATTGAAGTCTTGATTTGCCTGGCCCCAAAAGATGGGGTTCTAAAAACATTTGCAAGTTTTGTTTTGACATTTCGAAGCAAACTAATTTGGACTTTTTGCCGATTTGAACTAATTTGTGATTTCGATACAACTGGAAATCGGCCATCCACAATCAAAGGAAGAACGATGCCCTGAAACTTGGCATCTAAAATTACTCATGACAAGAATAGCGCACTCAAAGGTATTGGGTTTGTGATGCTTGCTATGATCCCAAATCCCTCCGCACGTATATAGATAGATCTATAATCACATTCTCATATGAATACCTAACTAGTTGAAATAAAAAGGCGTGAATATTTAAATCCGAGTGAATTTATTTATGGTGGGGTGTGACATATTAACCGAAATTAGTGTTTTAATAAGTTCTCAGAAAAGGAGAATTCAATGAGGTCCGTTCCAGTGCATCTTGTGAATTAAAATGAATCCTGTTAAAACTGCGAAAGAAACTAAAGACTTACCTTACACGAGTCTCCAAATTGCGGATCCATACATATCATTGTGTTTGCAATTAGGTTAGCTGGGGCTCCTTTGGCCTTCCAACGATCCCCACAGACTTTGTTCGTGACAATCGCCGCCGAATGCTTCATCAACACCGGCTGAAGCTTGTTGTGCTCATTTCGTCCCCAGCCGCTTACCGTCATCAATTTCCCATCCAAGTTTTTGTCTAGAAATTAAAGTAGAGTTCGATTTAACAAATATAAAAATACGAACGAACTGAGTAACCTTTAAATATACGGACGAGGTAAGCTTTAGATACACGGACTAGGTAACCTTCAAATATACAGGCCAGGTAACCTTTAAATCTCGGACAAGATAACACTTAAATATAAGGACCAGGTAACCTTTAAATATATAACTTAATTATCCTTATAGTTCTATTGAGGTACTCTAAAACTCTCCTAGTACACTATAACTCCTATATAACCTCGGTAGGTTATAACGCGATGTTATGACGCAGCTGGTACTTCCGCTCGCCGAAAGAATAAGGAGTTGTGGCTACTGGGTTCAAGTCCAGGCGTGAGCGGATGTAAAAAAAAAAAAAAAATCGGCGATTTCAGAGAGTAGCCGCCAGTGAAGCGGGGCGTTGTGTTTTGAGACAAACAGACAGAGAGCTAAGGCCACGTAAGTTACCACACACATAACCAATCACACTGAGCTGCCTACCCCGAGCCCCGCCTCTTCACGCACCCAACATATCAATCTTCCGCTATTAAACGTTTCGAAGGAGGCTTCGTATCAACACTCACAGGACGCGGAACAGGTGTCCCTCCTTTAGGCCACGAAGGGTAGTGAAAGCTAGACGGTCTGATAAGATCGCGAGGTAACTCCTGAAAAACCCCCCGTAAATGGTTTCCAATTTGTTCTTTTGCGTGCCTGAATCTGTACACATTTATTCATAGAGGTCTGAAACGTGCCCTCCCGCCCCCTTCAAGTTCTGTCTTCTTCTTAGTCACGCAATGAGAGGTTAGGTAACATCTGGATGCTTGTGCTAGCAGGCGGATCTGCGGTTATATAGCTTACACACATTTTTAACCTTTTTCACTTTACCACTTTTACATATCTCTTTAATTTCTGCGCGATGGGGCTTCGTTGCTAGTGCGCTTCTAATTCGAGAGAAAAAAAGAAA
This sequence comes from Ceratothoa steindachneri, assembly GCA_963969495.1. Classification (NCBI taxonomy): domain Eukaryota; kingdom Metazoa; phylum Arthropoda; class Malacostraca; order Isopoda; family Cymothoidae; genus Ceratothoa; species Ceratothoa steindachneri. Next base: position 85,208,536 of record OZ018318.1, read on the forward strand.
TTCTCCTTTTTTTTTCCTTCCTGGTCCCTCTATTTCTTCGTATGTATTTTTTCGCCTAATTTTTCTCACGTTTTATGTATACATGATCGGATATAACTTATATAAACGAGATCTAATGTTGTAAACACAGGTGAAGGGGGGTAGGGTGTAGATTCTTCTTAAAATATCCCTTGAACTGCTAGAATCTGGTTATAATGTAGATTTTATGTGTACACAACTTTTCAGTACATTCCACCGCCTCGCCGCAATATTCGTGCACTGTATGGAAGGTTGAACTCAATATTTAATTGCTGGTTTAATCTATAGGATAGAACCCCTGCCATTACTTCAACTGAACTAAAGTAGATATAGGACAAGTGTTCGCATCTCCCCCGGGCATCCCCAAGCTACCATAAGCTGTCTAGTGGGTATACATACCATTTTCTCCACATTTTTACTTTCCCTAACCATACATATCACTACAAACCAGTGCAATAGCTTTCTGGCATAGCTCTCCCTGGCCGAAGTACAAAGGGAGGGGAGAGAGACCGTTATTTGTGAAAGGTGGGTTAGTCTTAAACTGCTTGAAGGTTGGTCGTTGCTGGTCGGTCTCAAAAGATACTATACGACCCGTACACACCCCTACGAGGACAGGACCTTTGTGCCTTCGGGCTTACTCGTGATTGTCATTCTGATCTTTCTGCGCATTTTCTTACCGGGTAAGGGGATCTCATCTACGGTCTGACAGGCGAATGGTGCGATTTGCCTAAAAGCAACATTCAAATCCACTAAAAGCGCAGAATTTGAGGACAAGATAATAAACGGGCGAAAAACAGCAACAACCAAACCCTGATTACTATCTGCAACTGCCTTCCTTCAATGTCCAAGCATTTCAAAAGCTAGAGTTGGACTAAAATGGCTGCTAAAGGCCATAATTAGCTAGTGATGGACTCATAAACCCAACGAAAGGCCAAAAAGATTCGTATTTGGATTCATTCCTCAACTACCAGTACATAAATTGCCATAATTTGATTTATACGGCACCTGAGAGCCCCTTCATTGTCCTAAAAATAGATCATCAGAGCCATGATTGAACTTGTAACCTTCCGAGAGTGACAGACTGAGTTAAAAATAGTTAGTCAGATACCTAAAAATACTATCATTGTCGACACCGATAGGTAACCCTACTACAGCTAGTTTCTAAGTGTGTTGATACCTTCGACTGGAAGACACACAGGCGATATAGTGTCGGAAAAGACCACTGCTTCATTCATAGTTATGACTCCAACATCGTACTTGAGTGTTGCCTTCGAATAACCAGGATGTGTTATTATCTTTTGCGCAGTCCGCGTTACTCCAACTCCATCTGCATTCGAGTTAATGTTCCAATCGCCGATAGTCATAGAAATTCTTGACGGCCTTGCTCTGTCCCTGAAAAATGAATTAGAATGGCGTCAAAGTTCTTTGTTATCTACAACGAAGGTAATAGTGAGTGGGGATATTTATTTATAATTCATTAAAAAAACGCAAAAGCCACTAAGTCTAATTCCCCTGGGTGAAACATAAATGTAAAGTAAGATATAAAATTAGAGAAAGCGAAATTATGTCGTAAATTATAGGCGTCTTAAAAGAAGAGGGAATCAGATTCACTAAATATTGTACTGTGAAAAGTCACTTATTACAATCGAGAATTTAAAAACTCACTAAAGAATGAGGAAAGTTGCCACTCCAGAAGCAAAAGAAGAAAAGGTAGCAAAGTTTGAGCGCTAACTAATATATCTCATATGGATGACCTTCTCTACAAAAGACAGGTATCGCAGCTAATGGTACAAAACGACTAATTACCGCAATCATCAAATTACGATCTCATGAACTACCTAATGTGGAACATTCATAAGAGTGCTGATAAAATAACTTTGTAAGAACTTAGAAAATTTATAATATCGTAGAAGAAATTATTGCAATTTACAAATAATATTATAATCAAATTACATAGTTATCAATAAAAAATGGGCGGAACTTGCAACCTCGATGATGAACACTTGAGACACGCCCTTAGGCTGTGGTGTTCAAAGACACCAACCAAATTTCTTAATGTCCCTAGTTATCACTTCCTCCTCCGTATGTCTGTTTTTTTTCTGCTTCCCCCCTCTCTCTTTCATCCTCTCTTACCCTCCGTGATTTTTCTCCATTAATTACATTGTAACCGAATGCCAATCGAACTTTGGACAGTTTAATCAATAATATCTTTATTGCATAAATAACATCAACACATAAAACAGAATAATTATAGATATATATTCCTTATCAGGTTCCCTATTTGATCTTTACCCATGCTTCCTTCCTCTTTCTCCAAGGAAACACGGTCTTTCAGGACAAGGATATGCATATATACGTATGGGTTTGGAAGAGGAAAGCGGAAGAAGTTAAGAGTATGATTCATCTGTGCTTAATAGGAAAGAAAATGGTGCGGGATTTATTTGGTGCGAATGCTGCAAAAGGTGTGAGCATGGAACTCTACAATCGCATGATTGTGTTGTGTAATGTTAAATTGGTTGGGCATGAATAAGAAAACGTGAAGGAAGTAGAAAGAGAGGGAAACATACAAGTTAAAGGATGTTTAATCAAAGAGAAGGAAGATTATGTGAGAATACTTGAAATTAGAAAAGTGGAAATAAGAGTAAATATGAGAATATAGCAAATGTGGAACACAATTAAGGAAGTCATAGTAGGCAGTGAAAGTTCTGTAAAATGGGTGTGTGAGAATTTGAAAGAGAAATAAAATTGCTCAAGGTTAGAATGACGATGCGAAACGATCATGTATTTGCATTGAGAGAGATAATTCAGAAAACGAGGCATAAGTCATGTAAAGTTTATCCTGGATTAATGGATCCGGAGAAAGATTTGGATGTGTAGATAGGGAAGTATTATGGTGCATTCTATGAAAGTATGTGGCGAGTCGTAAACTAAGGGATGGTGTGAAAAAATTTATGTTGGAAGGAAAGCCTGCCTTTGGGTGAAAGTTCAATGAATTTAGCAGTTTTACCTCCATTGTAGGATAAGATAAGGTTGTTATACCTAGGTGGATGCTCAATATTTTGAGGGATGGAGTATACTAAGAGTGATTGGCTATATGGATCGAAAACCTTAATAGGCTATGTAAATGACTGCAGAAAACAGTAAAGTATGGGAGGGGGGTGATTTTAGGCTCCTTTGAACTAGTTTTATGTTTTAAGTATCTAATAAGCGTTGTGAATGATTGTGAGCCATGAAGAAGACTGTGCCTACGATGTTAAAATGGTAGTAAAGTGTATGAGGAGATTATAGGGTTAGTGAATACGAAGAATTTTCGAGTGTAATCTGCTAGGAAAATGGATGAGATATGTTGGTGCCAACGTTGGTATATGGGAGTGAGATTATTGTATGGAAGAAGGAAGTATCTCGAGTCGAATGAGAGCAGTGTAAATGTATAACTTGAGTCGGGTCCTTGGTGCACCAAAGGACCATTGGGTAATATATATTTATGGTGTGAAGATGTGTATCAACTGGGGTTGTGAGGATGTATGAGCATGAAAGTAAAACGGAGATTATTTTCTCGATTTTAAAAGCAGATATTAACTAGGTGGTGGAGATAGATGAAGTGAGAAAGCGTGGGATATATATATATATATATATATATATATATATATATATATATATATATATATATATATAGTTGTAGATCCACAGATTGTGAGCTAGAGAGGAAACTGCGAGCGTTGGGGCCTGGAGGAGAAACAATCCTCTAGATGTCAGCCGCAGCATTGCAGTCCACGCTACACCTGGCATCCCTTCGCAAGTGCGTGAAAAGAGAGACAAGGAAAGAGAAAAATGGGGAAGGGAAGAATGCACGCCGCTTAAAAATCTGCCACCTAACCTGAGCTAAGAGGGATTGGTGCCCCCCCCCCCTTATTTCTCCGCCTTGAAAATGGATTCATGGATGAAAGCTTGTCGGCGACTAGCCTTCGAGTTAAAAGATGTGTAAAGGGGATAAAATATAAATTTCTATTATAAGGAAAATAGCCCGGGTAGTGTCAATATAGTTTAAGACTGTCGGGTACACTTGGCCAAGGGGGGGTGGGGGCCGTTCTAATGGATATTCTGCAAATACCCCCCCCCCCCTCCTTGCGTGGAGAATGTAGAAAAAATCGACTTGTATCGGGTTTTGCAAAAGTTATGTTACACTCGACTTTTGATCCTTCGAGAAGTTTACGTGTGTGATAGAGAAAATTTCATCAAACAAACTTAAAGTTCTACCTTTTCAGCATGTGTCATTCAAACGTCTTTTCCATTGTGTGCAAGTATGAAGAGATGGGAGTGAAACGAATCGAGATCTCTGCTCTCCTGCACGCGGGTCACAAGTCCGACATAACTAAATGGCTCAACTTCATCCAGATGACCGTCCACAAACTCGCGGAGAGGCTTTATAGCGGAAAAGACCTCAAAGCTCGCCTCGTTTAGACATGTCTCAAGTTGTCAACCGTTTGGTTGTGAGAAAAGCCTTCGAAAGTGCTCCAAAGCTGAAAATGACTGCCCTCTCGAAGATGAAAATCCTGGTGACGACAATCGCCAGGGCCGTCAAGGAGAGGGGAAGGGGGCAAGAGCTTGATGTGCGTGGAAAAGCCTTTACTCGCCCACCGTATGCGATAACAACGTCTAGAGCGCTGCCATCGTCGTTTCAACGACTTGAAGTGTCATGGCAAATGCATTCTCATTTTCCTTCTGATGAAAAAACCATCACGGTCGATCCAGCCATCAATCAACAAGCAGGACGTCTCCCAGGTTCACTACGTGTCCACGACCAAGCACTCGGCCTCCTTGATGATGCTCGGTGTCGTGGCTTCTAATGGCGAGAAGTTGCCACGGGTGTGGTTCGCGACCGATTACAGGCTCAGACCAGCTGATTACATGGACATCTTGACCACGAAATTCCTGTCTTGGGTGAGAAACATCACGAACAGGGGGGGAATTCTTTCAGCAGGACGGTGCCCCTGTCCCACACGGCAAGACCATGCAAGAGTGGTTGGGGTCGAACATGAACTTCTGGTCCAAGGAAATTTTTCCGCCGCAGTTGCCCGACCTCAATTCCCTAGACTACAGTGTGTGTGCACATTTTGAGGGCAAGGTCTGCAAGGTCCGCCACAGTAACGTCGACGAGCTGAAGTCCTCCGTCAACCACGAGTGAGCTAACATGAGGAAGGATTTCATCTGCAACGTGTGCGCAGCCTTCAGGTCTTGCCTGGAGTTCCTGCTCACGGCCGAAGGGATTGTTCTTTTGATTAATATTACAATTTAATCACATATTTATAAGTTAAAACAATAAAAACGTGCCTAAATGCATCAAAACTATCAGTGTGTCCTTTGATTGATAAGAACTTCGTCACGAGTGTAACAGGAATTTTGCAATAGCCGGTAAAGAGAATATATGAGAGTGAATGGCATGGTGTGCGAAGTGTGGGGACACCACGTAACTCAAAGAGATGCTACAGCACATAACCTCAACTACAATGCAGGGGTAACACGCGCCAACCACACTTTGATGGAAAATATCTTGTGTCCATTTTTTTAAACTCACCATTCATGGAGAGCTTTTCAGCGGCCACTCTTTCTCGTCTGAACAATTCAGCGGACACATTTTTTTCTGGACAAGTTAGCAGCCACTCTTTTTCTTCTGAACATTTTAGCGGCCACTCTTTCTCTCCTGAACAATTCAGCGGCCACTCTTTCTCTCCTGAACAATTCAGCGGACACATTTTTTTCTCGACAAGTTAGCAGCCACTCTTTCTCTTCTGAACATTACAGCGGCTACTCTTTTTCTCCTGAACAATTCAGCGGCCATTCTTTCTTTCCTGAACAATTCAGCGGACGCATCTTTTTTCTAGACAAGTTAGTAACAGACATTCTTTCTCTTCTGAACATTTCAGCGGCCATTCTTTCTCTCCTGAATAATTCAGCGGCAACTCGTTCTCTTCTGCACATTTCAGCTGCCATTCTTTCTCTTCTGAACAATTCCTTTCATAAACACAAAACTTAACAATTTACCTTACGAGACAATGCGCTGCAGAGAGTACGTGTTTGGTAGTAATGAGAGAACCGCCGCAATGATACCTTCCATTTCTGTACATTGCAATGGACCAAGGAAACTCGTGTGGTTGCGTTCGCTCTCCGTACGTGACTCTACCAGACACTCCTGGATGACCTCCGGAGAACGCGTCTGGAAGGAGATGTTGGATTAAAAAATACATATTGGAAAGAAAGTTTTGTACATAAGGTAGAAGTGAAGATGGGTGGAAGTGAGATGGCAAAAAGAGAAGACCTCGTGGTGGTAGGTAGTGTAGTTAAAAGAGGTGAAAGTATGTGCAAGCTACATGCTTCAATAAAAAAGGTTTCATGCAGTCCGAAGAATGATGGGGAAGGGGTTGTAAGGATGATACTGATAAGGAAGATAACGGTGATAATTATGTAATAATTATGATGAAAATAATGATGGTTATGAAGAATACGATGATGACATTGATAATAATATTAATGAGGATGATGTTTGTGATACGATGATGATAATGGTGATGAAAGTATTTCGGTTCTTGTCCCTGAATTGCTTATATTAAATACTGTGAGTGGGGGCCCTCGGATCAGGGGTGACCAAGGCAGGTCATTTCGAGCCATGGGTTTACCAAAAGTAGCTCGGGTAGGCCAAGTCTGTCCAAAATGAGTGGGGTGGGCCATGGACTGGCCAAGAGTGACTGGGGCAGTGCAGGGTTGGTCAAGACGGGCCGAATCAAGCCAGAGGAGTCTACTCACACGCGTAGAGGACGGACTCGTTGACGGTAGGGACCCCCCATTCAAGGGATTTCAGGAAGGGGTTGTCTCCCAAGGTTTCGTTCTCACCCTGGTCCTCCAACACGGGGGTCACCCTCAAAGCTCCGCTCGAGGGCACCTTGGGGTGGGGGGGAAGTACAACTTGAGTGAATTTGCTTAATTCGAGAAAGGAAAGATGAGTGAGATTGTTTAGGGAACCTAACATTACCTATCTCCCGTAGTCGGGGCTAAGCAGGCTTGCGAAAGAATAAGGGGACGCCAGACAAATGTTTAAAGAAACAATGAAAAATATCAGTAAAATAATTAAGGATAAAAAAAGATCGATGCAACAAACCCTATCAACGACCTTTTGGGTCAGTAGGGTACGTCCTAACCACATTTGTAAGAAAACAATGACTCAAATCTACAAATTCTCCAGTACAATAATTTAAATGTGACCCCGTAGATACAAAAAGCATAACTCCGTGGAACTTAAAGATAAAATAATAATAATAATTTTATTTTTTCTTAGTAGAGTTATTTTATATTATTATTATATTATTATTATTGTATTATTATTATTATTTTATTATTATTTTTATCATTATTATTATTACCATTATATTATTAGTAATATTTCTTCAACAGATGAGCTGCCTTCGTTGGGTAACGCAGGAGAGTTGCGCATTATATAGTATCGAAATAACTCAAAAACGCATTTAATTTATTTATGATGTTAATAAATAAAAAACCGAATGGATAAATAAATAAATTTATAAATAAATAAACGAGTAAATAAGGAAATAAATGAATAAATAAATGATTTAATAATTAAATAAATAAATGGTTAAATAAAGAAATAAATGGATAAACAATCAAATGAATAAATAAATAAACGAATAAGTGAAAAATAAATGCATACATAAAGAAATATATAAATAATAAAATAAATGAATAACTAAAGAAATAATCAAATAAATGAATAAATAAATCTAACTCGGTTCCATTTGCTCTCTCACCTTCTTCGATCGACCACAAACTGCGGTGTTGATCTTGGGTCGACTTCCTTTAGGCGCCGACGGTGGGCTGCCTTCTTCGGGTACAGGCCCCGTCTGAGAGGGGGACTCTGGGGGCAAAATAAATATGGATATAAATATTAAGAAAAACAATCCGAGAATAAAATATATTTTAACCCACAGGAAAATAAAAAATTGTCACTCCAAGCACTTTCTTCTTTATTACCATGGGTCTTACTTGAGGAATGAAAAAAGCGGACATGAGCGTAAACGAAGACGAAATTACTTGGATATTTTTTTCCTTTCCTTGGGGTCATTTTCTTTGGAGTGGGGGGGGGGGGGTTATTACTGTGATCATCGTGTTCGTACCCCTAAGTGGCTGGGCTTGTAGTACGAAATTCCCTTCGTTTGCTGTTAAAATCTATCAGGAAAGGGAAGAGCGAGGAGAGTTGCGCGCTACCCTTCTGGCGGCGATTGCCTCAAATGGCTTCCGCTTTAAACCACTCGGGCTGTGCTCATTCCACACATCTTCACTGACCTTAACTTTACTACTCTCTTCGCTAACATCTCTCAAATGTCTGGTCAAGATTCTCTCGTAATCTTTTTTCTTTACTCTTGAATAATAACAATGATCATAATAATCCTCCAGATGATCACCTATGTCAAATTGGGCCTCAAGATTGAAAATACCCTCGGAATAATCCCTCCCTTCCTCCCATGCCCGGTGGTTATTGGAACACATAAACTTCCACCATCACACTTAGTAACACCTCCACCTTACCTTGGACTGCGCCTTTTTCGGGCCAAGTTCGGCCTGGCGTCTGCGAGCACGGGATTTGCGTCACCGTAATCTCCCACATAAGTCGAGCTGCGACGTCAGCTCTCATTTGAAGTGTGAACTCGCGAACTCCCATCACATCAACCGTATCTGTAAATAAATCCCCCTCTGTATAATAATCCCATGTTCATAGCTGTTGTAAAATGGTTAGGAAATGTTCTGAATGGGAAAACATCTTCACAGGAACCTTCAGTAAAAATGCTGTGTAGTTTGGTAGTTAGTTCTATGGGTATCCATTAAATATGAGAACCAAAAGAAAATAAATATAGTATGTGTTTATTTATTTTGTAATAAGAATATACAAACCAAGACAGCCTGAACTGCTAACCCCATTCAAAAATGATCGGATCTAACCCCTTTTCTATGGCAGGTGAAGCTCACGAGAGAACGTGAATGCTCTAGGCGCTGTATTAATCATTTAAACAAAAAACTGCATACAAATAGGATATATACAACCCAATTCCTCGTTCTTCATTAATTCATATGTAGACTTTCTGCATAAGTAACTATTTAGATATTATTTCATTTTCTTTTGTGTCTCCTATTTAATGAATAACAATATATAGCTATAATTCCATAAAAGTAACTTCTTGGATATAAACCACTTTTTTAATATTAACATTTATACGATTTAATTGTTTATATTTCTTTATTAAATATTAAAAACAGATACTGTATATTTTTAATCCCTATAACGATCAAATAGTTGTCATATTTAAAAAAAAAAATTCCATAAATTCCTTGTCAGGACTTGAATAATGAGAAAAAGATAATTTATTTTAAACATTTTTGGGAGTAGTTATTTAAGGGTTCAAAAATAGGACAGTGGCTCTACTGGACCTGAACATTCTTTGCTTCAAATGCATCTTAGTAAAATAGCCCGAATCGTCCCATTGAACGTTTTAGGGCCATAATTATATCATATATTGATCATTAATCCCATCCACATTTATCCACTCTCTTCGTATAGATATTTACCACGGAGACTTCTTTGAATGACACATGGGAACAGATTTGGGAGAGATGCGCAACCTCTCGAATCCTAGCGATGTTCCTTTCACACAGTTCCACTTCCTTTAACTTTACAATTTTCTTGACGAAACTCCTATCCAAAAGGTGCTAGCGGAGATTCACTCTTTAGTTTCCTTTATTAAGATAAATACAAAACCCTTTCTTTTTATTTATTAATTAAATTAAATGTATCTTTTCTTTATTATTCATTTTCCTGTTTTGAATCATAAGGCATACCTTTGTTGAAGTCCTTTAATTCCCTATCACTTCTGAATAATAATAATAATTAATTATCAACAAACACGCCTTCTTAATATTTGGAATCAAAATATAAAGCGTTTATCTAAAGTTTAACGCCCTCTTTCGCTCATTTCTGGGTCTATGCAGGCGCGGAAAAGATATTGTGAGATTGAAAAGAGGTGTAAAAGACGAGCCGAGAGAGAGCACTAGTTTATCTTGGGGTGTTGGGGCGGGAAGACGTGCCGATACTCCAAATACCGGGTGTAGCAGGAACATTCTAACTCTGTTACATCATTCACCCCGTGGCGGGATAGCAAGTGCGATTATATTCCTCTAAATTTCAATTTTCCGGTCTGTTTCGCGGTTCTAAAACCTCAATGAATTAGGTCTAGGTATTTGTTACTGTTTTTTTTGTTGGTTTTTTAAGGCGATCATCGGTTAACTGCACCCCTCCCCTTCCCTTTTCAATCATTGACGAGGTACTCCAACTCGAAGATTAAAGTCACATAAAGATCAAAACGACAATCTCTGAAAGACCTGTAGAGACCATGGTAGCATTACTTGTTCGGGGAAAACATATTGTGTTTTAGTACTGTGTTCTGCCACCAACCAGCGAACACTTGGAGCCACCATTTTGCGAAAGGTGTCTGTGACTAAAACAATCCATTCGACAGGTTCGGAGACGGAAGAGTGATGCGTTGTCAATGCGAAGGAAAATGCGATAGAAAATACAGCGGTTTTTTGATTGAGTATGTCTGTGTAACGTATGCGAGCAGGGTTATCTGCGCGGGTGCCTCGGACTCGAAGCACCAACTAATTGGTAACAACGTGTTTCGAGCACCAAAAATTTTAGGTCCTCTTCGTCAGCAATCAAACCCGGTGCCCAGATTTTAGAAATCCTACTCCTCTTCCACAAACCTAGCGAGATTTCATCAACGTTTGTCAAACTTGATATGCACTTACACGACTCATCTGTGAGACGCCCACACAGTGGTTCATAATTCTTTCCTTTCACAATGGCTTCAAAGGCAATATCCTGGCAGTATCCAATACTGGCTGGAAGGATCAACTTTCGGGGACTGATCCTGAATAGGAGAAAACAAAAAATTAGGTTATTCTCTAAAATAAGTGGATTATAATAAGATACCTAGAATAAAGTAGAATTTATTCAAGATTCAAGATAGTACAAAGTTAGAATGTGGAGAGAATGATAGGATAGATAGAAAATATTGTGTAGGGAGTATGTGTTGATGGGATGTGAATGAGTGTAGGATGAACGATGAGATTAGTATGATAGTGGTTTGTACCAGGTTGCCTGGCTAACGCTTTCCTTTTTATTTTGTTTTGCTTTTGATGTGAAGTTTATGAGATATAATAATAATAATAATTTAGCATTCGAGCCTTTATTTTCGTTTTGCTCAATCGAGTACTTTTATTTTTATGTAGTTATTAGTTTTTTGTGCTACTTTTTTATTAAAGATTGAGCGGTACTCTTCTTTGTTACTCTAGTTAATATTTTGAATTTTGACTCATCGGGTTTCTCATAGTCGGTTGTCTTTTTCGGTTTCACATATTGTTTGTATGGTTGGTTGTCTTCTTCAGGAATCTTGTTTGTTTTTTACCTATATATCGGGTTGACGTTGTTTAAGGTTTTTATTACGTTGCCGTAAAAACGATTTTTGTAGTTTATATGCCGGATTTCGTTTTCCGGTACTACTGTTTGATTGATTTGGTTCTGGGGAATTATGTTTTTTATATTATCCCACAGTTTCGTTGAACGTTTTTTTAGGGTTAAATTTTTTAGTGCAGATCTTCGATGGAGTTCCTCGGATGCTATGTAGTCTTATCTTCTGGTGTTAGTGATGAACCTTGTCGCTTGATTTTGAATGCGTTGGATCTTTTTTAATTGTGTATTATTTACTGAATTCATCGGTACTATTGGGTAAAGGAGCTTGGGATGAACTAGGGCCATGTATAATTTTCTTTTATTTTTGTTACTTAGGTTTTTGAATCTATACAGCGCCGCCATGGTAATTTTTGTTTCATTAATTTTCTGTGTAATGTGGCTGCTGTACCCTGTGGTTGTTAACTTTATACCGAGGACGCGTCCTTGCGTGGTGTATGGATATGCTTCTCCATCGACTCTTACCGCAGCTGATTTTCTTCTGTTTACAGGTATTATTTTGAATTTGTCTTTGTTTGTTTTTATTTTAAATCTTCGTTCGTAATCATTGATGTTTTTTTATCTCCTTAGCTGTTCTGTGTGCTATGTCTCGGGGATTCTTTCTGTCGCTGGTGATTATTTGTGTGATGTCATCAGCCAGTTGGATGTACATCGCACATTCGTGAGTTGGCTGTGGAAGGTCTCTTGTGTAAACGGTATACAGCGTCGGAGAGAGGCAACCTCCTTGGAGGACTCCTGTTTTCAGGTTTATATGGTCGCCTGTTTGGCCGTTTATTTGAAGTGCGGCTTTCCTTTCATCCAGGTAGCTGCATAATGTTTTGCAGACATTTGTTTGCAGGTTAAGGCTGCAGATCTTGGCTTTTAAGCCGGGCAACCACACATTGTCGAAGGCTTTAGCAACGTCACGGAGTACTATATCTACTCTGTTGCCTCGCGCTGTTTCTGTGGCAATTTTTTCGGTTATTATCGCCAGCGCGGTTTCCGTTCTTCGCTTACTCCTGAATCCGTGTTGTTGTGAGTTGTACAGGTTATTATCCGTTAGGTGTTTAATTAACCTGTCATTTAGGAGTTTTTCTAGGACTTTGCCCAGAAATTCTAAGAGCGAGATCGGGCGGTAGCTTCCGACTTGATGTTTTGGTTTGCCCGGTTTCGGTAGGAAGATCATCTTTGCCTGCTTAAATGTGTGGGGAAAGTACCCATCATTAAGGCAGGCATTGAAGATCCTCACTATCGATTCATGCACATTTTCTGGAGAATTTATTAAATGTGCCTTTTTAATCCCGCTATGACCTGGTGCTTTTTGTTTAAAGGATTGTAGGACTGTTTTATATTGAGGCCATTGTGAAGGGCATTTCCTTCCTCAAGGGATGTTCTCTCTTCTCTTTGACGTGTATGTATGGTACCGTGTTTTCTTGTTGCGCCTCTAGGGCTTGTATGAATTCCTTCCCGTGCTCCCTATCATACTCTTGATTCTCCTCTGGTGTTATTGAGAATATTTTTTCCAGTGTTTTGGAAGTGCACTTGGAGTTCTTCGTTATTTTGCACTTCCCTGTCTTTTATTTTTAGTTTTATATTTTACTTTTGTTGAGATCCTTGTAATTTCCTGTAGTCTCTACAGAATTTCCTCGGATCTGCTTCGACATCCATTTTACTTATAATATTATTCCAAACCTAATTTGACTTTTCTTTAATTAGAATATCTATATCTCTTCTGATAGCAATTAGCTTTCTGTGTCTTTTTATATTAGTGCCCGTTTCTGTGATTTCTTTAATTAAGTTTTGAAATTCTTCCATCATTTCCTTTATTTCTTTGTTCCATCTGTGAGCAGGTAGGGTTCTATATTATACTATTGGGGTATGTATGCCGTCTGCTTCAATGATATTTTCGGTGATTAGTTTTAATTAATTTTCTATTTCTAGTGTTGCTTGGTTGTTTAAGGATCCAGTTTCTAGTGTACTTAAGTGCTCTTTGTAACCATTCCAGTTTGTTTTACTGATGGCTTTTCTTTGTGGAATTTAATTTGAATGGGTGAACTTGAAATGGTGGTTATCATACTTAGATGGTCTGATGGGGTTGCGGAGCCTAGTTCTGTGTGGTGATTTAAGTTTAAGTTTGGGTTCATCAGTACTATGTCAGGAGTTGTCGATATTTAGGCTGTTAAGTAAGTTGGGAAGTCTGGTCCTTCCCTGCTTAACTGGTTCCTTCGTATTAATATTTGAAGGGTTCTTCCTGCTTCGGTTTGGTTGGATTGTGTAGCCTGTCTCTCTACATCTTACATTGAGATCACCTGTTAATATGGTTGAGGCCTGTCTACGAAAGAGTTTGATGAAATTTGCAAATTTGGAGTTGGCAAATACGAGCGTCTTGGGGACTGATATGCTCCTGCTATGACTAGATCTTCTGTAGTCATTTTTATTACTATGGTCAGATACGACTCTTTTAAGCCCTTTACTTCTGTAAAGTGTATTCTGTTTTTTAGGCCAATTGCTACACCATTGAATCTTGTTTGTGTATAATTTGTTTTAATAAATCTATAATTTGGAATTCTTATGGTGTCGATCTCTGTGTTTAGCCCATGTTTGGTTAAAATGATTATATCTGGATCTTCTTTTCTTATGATGTTTGAGTATGAAATTCCTTTTCCTTGCCAGCCGTTAACATTGAGTGTAAATATTTTAATTTTACGTTGTTACTTATCCACTTTTTTTATTATTATTTGTTGAGATCTCTTCCTGTCTTCGTTTTTTTTCCGGGCGGCCTGGAGAACGAGTGCGTCCATTTCGTTTTTTCTTAAATTCGCGGTTTGAGATGTTATGACACGATTCAGGGATGATGTGTATGATGCCTTGCTTAAGTGCATTGTGTACCTCTGTCTCATCAGCATCTGCCTCATTTTTCCCCCTGTACTTTCCTTTAACTAGTCAGTCCATGATTTCTTTTTGTTTGGTCTGTTTTGGCAACGAGTATGCGTGGGAACTGTAAATTTTGATGTTCAAATATTTAGTATTGAGTTTTGGTTTTTGTTTTGGACTTTCTGGGGTCATTTTCGAGGTTTCTTCGTCAGTTGATTCTTCTTCAGAATCGGCATTCATATCGGCTCCGTATTCTTCCGGGCTCGTGTTTTTCGGAGTCTCATCTTGTTTCATGTTAATTCTATATAGCTCGCTCGAAGGAGGGTTATCCGGGAACCACATTTTTTAAGCCCATGTTTTTCCAGCATGGTGTTTAATTCGTTTGCATATGAGCTTGGCTTCTCCATGTTTACGAAGTGTGCGTGCATTATGCAGAGAATTAGGTCTGGTCTCATGCTTCCATCTATATTCACCGTTGTGGTTTGTGTTGGTGGTGTCGCGGGTTTTCCATTTGCAGTTGTGCAGCGTAGGAGGTAGTTTTTCTTCTTTCTTTTTCTGCGCTTATTTCCATTTTTTTATTCCTTATGATCTGCTAATTTAGTGAGCAAGTCATAGCTAGTGTTGTGTGAGCATTACCACAGTTTAAGCACTTCTTTACCCTGCTCCTGCATTGGTTCCACCTGTGGTCATGGCTTGCGCATTCGGAGCATGCATTCCATTTGTAATCGCAGTCTTTGGTCGGGTGTTTGTCGAGGGCACAGCATGTGAAGCATACTTGCACGCAGACAAATATCTCCCTCTCGATTTGCCTGGGTGAGATCTTAGTGTAGAAGGCAAGAAGTCCATGTTTCAAGGCTTTTTTGGACATTTCTGTCGATCTAAATATCACTTTGAAGACGTGGTTGTGTTCTTCACCATTTTAGTTTTTAAATTTGATTATTTCCTCGACCTTTGCCCAATCTTATATTTTATAACTCTTTCTTGATTTCATTCGGAGTTTGCTCACAGACCCAAGGGTCAAGTTGTCTGCAGATCACAGATCTTTTTGTTTGACGTCCGGAGGGGTTTGAGGTGTGAGTACGATCTTTTCCAGTTTTTTGGCTGCATTTTCGGTCAGGAGGAGATCTAAGTCCTTTTCTGTGTCACATAGCGCCACATAACCGTTGTAAGGGTATGAATAAAGTACCTATTTTTATATTACTTAAGAAACCAAATCTACTGCAGGAATAGTGTCTGTATTTAAGATTGTTTTTTTATGATTACACCAGGATTGGATTAAAAATAAAAAGAGATCCATTAATTATTATTTTCTGTAAATTAAACCTTTTAATGAGTGACTTCTCTAAATCGGTCTAGAATCCATGAAATTACCAAAGGAGGTGGTTGACTCATTGGCAATCTTCAAAATTAATATTACAGAAAACACAACCAAGGTATTGAGTGAAGCGACGGAAGAAAAGGAATAGAAGCTGGAGTCAGAATAAGACACAAAAGAGAAGACACAGAAACAGATGATACGGAACAGGAGTGCACCTAAGTCACCCGCAGAAAAACGCACAACAATAAAACAATCAAAGTTACTGAATAAGAGAAACCCACCACCAAGAGAAGAATCACCTGAAACCTTCTTATGCGAAACCACCAAAGAGAGATCTCAAGAAAACATAAGAAACCAAAAGAAGAAACACCACTAATTTCCTTTACTAGAAAAGGACCCAACATAAATTAAATATTTGGATAAGGAATGGATAAGAGACAAAGAAAATATATATGGAAATTATTTCAGAAGAATCAACCCGACATGATCTTAATATCAGGGTACAGGAGGAACCTGGAAGATGAAACAATCAAAATATGGGATTAAAATATCCTTGTTACGAATCCACCTGGAGAAGGATTCGATGGAGCCACTATACCTATAAAGCAAGGACTAAAATACAAAACAACCCAAGGTCTGGGAGAGTCATACTTAGCAAAAGAAGTGCAGATGGAAATAAACATAATCATAGGTGTAACAGGCGACCAGCCACCTAGATGCCCTCAAATAACGGTACAAAACTTCACTAACCTATTTAACGTCAACGTTCATCTTGATGAGCGGTTTAAACGCTCGCTGTGCGGCGTCTGGGTATAGATCTACACATAGAGGCAGACAGCAACTCAATACACTAATTAAAAGAGGAATACTAAAAGAACTAGGACCCAACTTCCCAACCAACTTTCTAGGATAATCTGCTACAAAACTGGACATCTGCTTGGCTATCTTCCATCTGCCCTTTACTGTTACATGGAACCAGTAGAAGTACTTTGCATTGATCTCACTGCAACTAAAATGCATGTCAACAAACATCCTATACAGATACTCTCATAAAATGAAAAGCTTACCACGGAGCGGATTGGAATAAATACAAACGCAGAGAAGGAAGCCATGTCCACAAAACTTGTACAAAACCCTCCAGCAATTCAGATGGTCACCAAAAAGGGTGAAGAGTGAGGATATTAGCCGAGCGGCAAAAAGGATAAGAATATACAAAGCAACGGGGGAAACATTCAATGCACTCAGAAAAGAGAATTAAAGGAGTTAATATGCGACGAGAAATAAAGAGAGAAATTTGATCAACACATCAAATAAATAGATGTAGAAACATCAACGAAGAAATTCGGGAAACACGTGAACAGTGAGCCCGGAAAGGTTAAAATGAAAATTAAATATGCAAGATTTAATATTACAAAAGATGAGGCAGAAAAAGAAACTTTATTCAAAGGACACTGGAAAATTTGTTTAACAAGAGCGTAGAAGAGAAAGAAAATTACGACATAAAATTCGAAAACAAAATAGTAGAGGTACTCAACGAAGAAATCGAAAAGTCAGCCCATTCACTCGTCGAGGAAGACGAGAACACCAACGAGGGAATAGACGCCGTCATAACAATCTAATAATCAAAGGAAACGATCATGAACTTCAGACAAAAAGCACCTGAAAGATTGGGAGTGACCAGGAGAAACAACTAAGAAGTGCCCCAGAACATACTGAAGGAAATTAGAAACATTCAACGCTTGTATAAATACGGGATACTTTCCCGATAAAGCTAAGGTAGTAAGGACAATTTCATCCCCAAGCCGGAAATAAACCCACTTCAAGTGGAAAACTAAGTTTATAAAGACTGCAGGAATGTGGAACACATACACAAGATGGAGTAGGGAGAACGAGGCGACAAATTTAACCGCTGAAACACAGTCAAAAATAGACTGTAACAGTTTCCCGGTCACCATTCCTTATATAGTCAAGTATAGGTAAGGAACGTTATCGGGAAGGGATTCAAAAAGATACTGAAGAATAGACTGACGAAATAACTTGAAGAAAACGAGCTAAGAAACAACTAGTAATTTGGATTCAGAAGAAAACCGAAGCGCCGAGCTGGCACTAAGCTTCATCTTGGAGAAGATTGCGAAAGCGTAAAGGGAAATGATGAGCAAACTAGCATTCCTTTACAAATCTCTATCTTCCTCCACTTTTCAGTGTATATATTCTCATAATCTCACCTATCAGACTTACCCATGGACTCGTGGGACATGGGTCACGAAATGGCAATTCATAGAATAGTTAACATACTACATATCTTGGTTCGGATTCCACGTTAGGCCGTATGTCCCATGACTGCTTAAGTCCACTTTTTTCTCTACTATACTTCCTCGCTGTCATATCCTGAACCATTCCTTTTCTCCTCCAAGTCACTCCTACCTTCCGTATCCACACCGTCCGGAGTCAACTGAAACTCTGGTGTGGTTGACTACAAATAAGTACCGGGCCTCGCCCCTCTGCCGCTTTGGCCACCCTTACGAGGGCCAGGAAGTTCAGATGGTCTGTCCTTTGTCTCCGACTTTCATTTCATTTCATTTAATATTACATATCGCAAATATTGTAAATTCTCACAAAACGCTTAAAATTGTTAATGTATGTTAAGGAAAACAATTATTTAATAAATCATTCATTACCAATCATTTTGCCAGTTTTTTTTTCTCGGAAGGGGGAGGAGGTAGCAAAATTAGCACTTTTTGAGTATGAGATTTTTAAGGAGGCTTGCATTGTATCCTCCCTTTCGCAAATAATTTCCACGACTATTACTCTTTTTCTTTCTTGCGTTCTTCATTTTCCTGTCTCTATTCTTTCATCATTCTTTCACATCCAGGGCCCAGTAGCTAGGCAGTCTAAAACTAGATTTAGAGTATCTGGGCTTTATTCTGTGTAGACATTTTTTCATTTTACCCCTTTTTTTCTCGTTTGTTTACAAGTGTCTTCTCATTAATTTTATTCACTGGGAGCGAATTTTGCAGCCTTGTCGCTGATTAACTTTCGTCCACTCATCCATAGTCGGGGGAGATAGGGGTTAGTCCTCTTCCTTAGCTGCAGTAGGGAGGGTGAGGATTTTAACGGCATGCCTCCATTCCCCAACCCTTTTTTCTTTCTCCTGCTTCCATCGTTCTATTCCTTATCTATCTTTTTTATGCATTTGCAAGTGGATACCAGATGTAGCATAAACAACATTGCTGCTGATGACATTTGGAGGATAGAATGCATTCGGTCCCGGTGACAACACCCTTAGTTTTTACTCTCGGGCTTACCGAAGGATCTGAAGCCCTATATCTTCCACTCACCTTCACCTCCTTTATCTCCACCATTTTTTACAGATCTCTACGTATAAACTTTCTGCGGGAGTTGCTCTCCGTTGCTATTGAGATTTAAATTCGAGAAATATAAATAGACTCATTCGTTCACCCTCAACTTTCGTTGTTTTTCCTCACCTGAAGAAACAAATATCGTTGTTCTTCTTCTTCAATGTGATTTGACAAGTACCTCGGTAGGATTCCTGGCCCGGCCAACCCGGGTTCCGAAAGTGGACTACTTCCTCATCAGTCGTCTCTTGGCAATTGATGAAGACTGGAATCGAGAATAATGGATTACAGCTGCGAAAATATGTTAAGAGAGTGAGGTGATTTAGTAGAAGGCGACAGCTTTAGTTTATAAGAATGGGTGTTTTCATAGATGAGGCTGCAATGTATACTGGTGCTTGATTAAATCTCAGGTGAAGACTTTTAGTCAATAAAACACCCATTAAAAATAAGAAGAATTTATAATAGTTGTATGAAAGAAAAATACACCTGATCAGCAAATCATGAAGGATTCGGTGACATTCTGATGTTGATTTGTTTTTATAAACATCGAAAGTACGTTTGAGCTGACCTATTCCTATACAAGAGGCGTTAAAACTTATAATTTAATTAATTATTTCCTGTGTACGAATTTATTTTCTGATCTTGTTCACTGTTATCTTTTCTGGTTAGTTGTGTATTTTTTTTACTATCTTCCATACACCGAATACTCACAATTAAGGGTGACTAGCGGTCTTAATCCGGTTCATAATAACCTAAACTCAAGAAATTATACCAAATGGGGTCTTTTAACCCTATTATCCATTGCGTCAGTATATAAATAGGGTGAATAGTAATAGTATTAATAACCTGACGCTAATGGTCTAAAGTAGTCTATGATATGTATTATGTGTAGGAAGACGCAGTCTATGGAGGTTGTTTTTTTTGTTTTTTTGCATAAAACAATATCTACATAATTATATAAAAAAACTCCGTAGATCGTGTCTTCCTACTCATTTGAAATCTCGATATTGAGTTAAAATATTTAGTGTCTATGTATTTGTCGTGCCATATTCTGTCATTAAATTTAGAACTTATTCTAGAACTTACAGATACAGCAGAACTTTGAGAAGTCTCTGCAGTAATTGGTGAGTCTTCCTTTCTTTTGCTGGCAAGTGTTTCTTCTATAACATCTACCTTCGTGACTAAAATGGCTGCAGTGGTCTTCTCGTGTGAGGAAGAGGGGGTCGAGAGGTTGTTCTCCGCCAACTGTTTAATTTTCGAGAAAAGAACATCTTTATTTTAGTTGTCCCTGGATATGACCGTCTCCTTGCCCATAGCCTTATTGATATACCCTAACGATCGGGCGAGATTCTCTCAGAGATCTAGCACTCACTGTCTAAGATGTAAAAATGTTGGGAGTGTTCTCGAAGTGTATTTTGACTCATGGTGGCAGTTGGAGATGTTGTATCGGTTAAGCCAGTTTAGGGTTTGTGTACTTCTAGTTTAGAGAGAACCGCCGCTGAGCCTCCCCGGGGCGACCCATGTGTAACATGGGTATGATTTCTCTGTAGCGATGTTTATTGGAACGGTGTTGAGGAGATGATTTGGCCCAGATATTGGAAGGCTTGATGTGCTACGTGTGTGGATTGTTTTGTAGTTGATGATGGCCTGATTACGATGTGGCGAGAATCTTCAAGTGCATCAGCAGATCTAGAACGGAGATATACACTCTAGAAAGTGGTTGATATGCCTGCTGATGGGTATTTTTGTATTACTCTTATTGTATCGTTGTGTAAGGGCTTTTTCTATCGTACTTTTCATCGCTCTTTGTCATAATTACATAATTTTTCATCTAATTAAGTTATATATTATCGATTTTCCTCCCTCCTAGTATATCTCTCTTTTGTATTCTCGGGATAAGTATCTTACACCCATTTTAGCTCTGCCTAACATCGCCATTTTCTTTTTCAAACATCTCTTTAAAGTGTGACGTTGATACCCGTATTTAATAGTTTTTGCCGTATCCTTTTAAATAAATTGATTAACTATAAGCAAATTCCATGACCTTTGACCCTGATATAATCTGCCGCTTTAGGGGCGTTTTGAAAGCTGTCCGGAGCTCTTTTGGTGCATATGGCTACTTTTTAGTGGTTTCTGCTTATCTTAGCTCTTTTTAATGCATCTTTGGTGCTTTAGCTGGTACTTACCTGAAGGTGTATTCCGGTTTTCATCTAATGATAAAAGTGGAACCTGATCAGAAACAGCTGTTGAGACAGTTGCAGGATCCCCGAGTGCCGGGGGGTTAGTAAAGACAAGGTTCCAAGGAACTCTTTCGTCGCGTCCGGGAATGACCAGGATTTCGTTATAATATCCCGACTGTAGTTTGTAAACTACGGGGCCGCCTGGAACGTTTGTTGGGTCGTCGTTTATTAACTGGCCTTCCGAATCGGGATTTCGTTGGGTCTGGTGGTTAACCATAGGGAGTCCTTGGAACCTTTGTATATGTGGAAGGACCCGAACCATTGTGTTGATCGGCAGATAAGATAATCCAAGTACTCCATTACTAATGCTGAAAGAGAAGAAATAAATTGTTGTTACATTACATAATATTTGTTAATTACGTAGTGCAGCCGCCCAAATAAGTCATGTCACATCTTGCCCACTATTTCGAACAAAATTAAGCTATCTATTTATGTTTTAGAAATCCTCGAATAGTTTAGAATGACTGTCACTAGACTTTGCCGTTCTGTGTTGCCAAGTAATAATATTTTTCATAAATGTTAGGTTGCAAAATTAGTTATAAAATTAGGGATAAATTAAGGATAAAAAATACAAATGATAATGCTAATATTTTTGTGAAATCGATGATTAAAATTTAAATATATAAAGTTAATTAAGCTGGAAAAGACAAAAATGGGGGAAAATTGCAGACCTGTTTTGAAACAAGACCGTTACAAATGTTGTAGTAGTAATTCTTGAAATACCGCAAAATATGGAACTATTCACTCAATTATTTATTTTATTAGTAAATGTATAGTTTATTTATTACTAAAGTAAAAATACATTAAATTGTCACTCTCTGAATTAAATTCAACATAAAGTGTGACGAGTAAATGTGGCAAATGAGCAATTTAGGGTGATGACTTTTTTACAACCTCATATCCCTGTGTCATAATTTGATGGGCTTTAATTAAAGATTATATAAAATCTTACTTTCAAAGTGATTTGATAAAAAAAAACCTCACGCACAAAATGATTCTAAAAATTTTATTTGTCAGCTTTTTTGTCCAGCTTTTGAAGTCACTAGCAGCATATACAAGATTTAATACAAGCTTATGAGTCACATATATATAACATTATATAAGGTCATCAAACACACAAGGAAGTAAATTAGTTACAATAATGTCATTGGACAGGATGAATCTCAGTGATAGGTTGTCCTTGTTGCGGCAGGACCCGTGCAAGTCTTGCATAACTTTGACCGCACGCTCACAGCACTGGTTGCTTCGGGCAATATTGATTGGAAATTCATCTGTTTTCCAGTGGGTTTTCAAGCATTTGAGACCTGTTGTGTATTCATTTAGAGCTGCAGATAGTTCATAAAAATCTTCAGCGCGGAACAAGTGGGTGCTGAACCAATGGTCAGCCCATGAACGCAAGAAGGGCTAGAATGGCACGAGAGTTCCAATGTGCATTGCTGATGTTTGGGATCTTTTGAACCTTTACAAAGGGGATCTCATTCATCTCAGTGAAGTGACGGAAGACACGCTTGAGGTGATAGAGAAACTTCATGTCGTCTCTCCAGCTACCTGTTTCCTTAATCTCAGTTTTACCGTTTCTGAAGGCTGCTTTCAATTTATCATAATTGCTCATCAAATCCTGCACAATGAAGTAATCTAAGTTTGGTGATTTAGTCGACCCATGGAGCTCATTATCTATAACAAGGCGAAGAATCCGATCCAGGACATGGTGCTGGCAACTAATGAACTTGGGTTTGGGGTGACTTTTATCTTCGAACATTTGCTGCAGTCGAACAACAACGCCTGTCTTTTTGCCGGTATTCACGCTTGCTGTGTCGGCGACAAGCATAACAATTGATCCCCACAGGTTGAACTCCTCTAACACACCCTGGAGCCCTTTTGCAATTGTTACAGCTTTCACATCCTTCAATTTAAGCGCAGCTAACTTTATTTCTTTCGCTCCATTCTTGAGGACCACGACCTGATATTCAAAGTCCTCAATGCGTTTGCCGTCAAAGTGTAAGCTTCACTTTTCCAGATGAAGCGTTTTCACCAAGTCCTTCTTTACCTAAGCAACTCTCGTGTAGATAGCCTTGTGGATTGCTGACTAACATGGGTTGGAATTTCAATGCCCTCACCAGAAAGCTGGCGACATACCTTTGCTGCTCTGTGGGACGACAGCTTTGAGCTTGTAGCAAGGAGTCTTTCTAAGTCTGTTGGATTATGCTTTCTTTTCCTCGTTGATGCTTCATTCTCATCCTCCCAAGAACTGTATTCGCTGTTATTGGATGAGTCCGTGCTAGTTTCGAAACAATCAGGTGGTGCTGAGCTGGAAAGTAGGGACACAGTCGCTTCCATTGCCTTATTTTTTTTGGATGGGTGGATGGTCTTAGCACTAGCAGGTTTACCAGAGGAATAACCAACTGGCCTTTGGTCAAAATTTGCTGTTTATGGAAGTTTTCATCTTCTTTGCACAACCAGTTGCCTTTCACCTTGGTCACATCAAACAGTTCATTCAAAGAATTAAAGTTTTGTTTATTTCTGCAGTACTCATAGTCTTCAAGAAGGTTTTCTAGTTTTGTACAAATGGCTTGATCAGATACATGCGGGAAGTTCAATGTTTTGCTCCATAGGGCTTTTAGCTCCACAACAATTAGGCCGATCCTCTCCCTCCGTTCTTTGGCGGTGGATTCAAGAAATTTGAAGCGTCTAATGACGTGGATTTTCAGAGGTATGCGACTCCGTTCCCTTAAGAGTGCTTCATAAACTGCCACGTTGCCTCTTCTTGATGGTGCTTGAAACTGAACTAAGTTATTTGTCTAGGCTTTCTTGTTCTTCTCCGTGTTAAAAAAAGCTCTTCTTTAACGATATGTTTTGTACTCAGCAACTTAAATAGAAAATAAAACTAAATATTAAATCGGTAACAAATTAAAGAAGCTGTTATTGAGTTTTCATATATTTTATTAAAAAACAAGCAAATTACAATTATAAAAAATAAGAGAGAAGGCAGACACTAATAAAATATTATATGCTATTATATTATATAATTAGTGAGAGAGTTAAATGTAGCTTACCAAATAATACCAGGACCTCTTTACAATAAACGGTGGAGAGTACACAACAATTATAATAATGCAATAATAATAATAACGCCATTAAAACTGAACTAGTAACTCCCCGCTTTAAACATCTCGCTTATATCCCGCACGCGAAATGGCTGAAGAAAATTCTGGAACTCTACAAAAATCGCCCAAGCGATGACGTGATGATTTTCTGGAAAATTCTATACAATTATATGCTACATAAATTATTGCACAAGTCTGTTTGATGACTTATATATTTAATATAAATATTTTTAGCACATAAAATGCTAAAATGGCCTATATTACATTTCAAAGTGGTTTGTGCGTGACCTTTTTTAATATTTTAATGGAATAAAAGTAATTTTTGTCATTAATAGGCAAAAGTTCATTCATTCGTGCTACAGAGACACAATTTTTGATAAAAAAGTCAAAAGGTCATCACCCTAATATGCATATGATACACAGTAACATCTACCTCTACTAGAAATTTGAGGATTGTTAACAACCAAACATCCAGACACTTGGCCGGTTTTATTTTATGGAATTTCCCAACCACCCTTTCTTAACCTGTACCACATTACAAAGTGAATATATGCTTAAGATACGAATCATACTTAGGCTCTCTCTTTCTCTCTCTCTCTCTCTCTCTCTCTCTCTCTCTCTCTCTCTCTCTTACACTCTCTCTCTCTCTCTCTCTCTCTCTCTCTCTCTCTCTCTCTCTCTCTCTCTCTATTTATACGTTTCACTTCCATTTTCTTCATCAGTTTTTAAAAACCCCTTTTCTATATTTTTGGAAAGGTGAAGCAGCCGTTAGTTTTTGCCAGTTAAAGTGTGAACATGTCACTACGTCTCAGCTCCGAATTTCGACTGATGAAGGATGTCATTTTCAAATTATTTCAAATATCTCCAACATTTCAAATATCACCAATCCTATTTTTAAGGCAGTTGGCGCAAATTTTTCCTTGGTTGGATGTTACCAGAATAAGTGTGGCACCTGATCTAGAAAGCCATTGGCTGTGCGAGGAACGAGGCAAGAAGGCTAACCGGTTTGAGTGATTTTCATATCTGCGCTTGGGTTACATAAGTAAAGATGCAATCCCAACCTTTAAGCCCCTAATTTGACCCTTGCTGTAGAACAAAGTGAGGTTTAAGTGTTCACACCCAGCGAGATATGTTTAAAATCTCGAGAGGGTGCAGCGAAGAGCAGCCAAGATGATTAATTGTTTTACAAACATGAATTACGCAGAACGGATGGAAGAGCTAGAATTAGACACGTTACATCCTAGAAGATTGCATGTTTAACTAACATACACATTTAAAATATTAAAGGGTTTCGATAGTAGAGATCCGTATTTGTTGTTTCTTTGAAATAAGGAAGCGTAACTAGAAGCAATAAGTCTAAATAAAAGGTTAGCGAATACCAACGAACGTGGGAAAATAATATTCCCCTCCCCCCAAATCTAGTCAATTATTAGGTTACCCTTCTTTCTGGCGTTGTTGAAATGACTACAATTAACTCTTTTAAAAAGATATTTGATTCGTACTTGAAAGAATGACATATGTAGACGACTCAAAATCGTCAAAGAGAGAATAAAATTAAAGGACCGTGGATAACTTGGCTCATGGACGACATGATTTGTGTTTTCTACTTTTGTACGTTGTAAAGATCAACAGTACCAGAGTGCATGTAGGCTGACTTGTTCAATTTTAGGGACGCTTATTTTTACAAGCTAAGTCAGATTAGGTTAAGAGAGAAAGAAAGAACCAAGACTCTTTTTCATGCTTTCTACGGGACAATTTTATCAATTCTATTTTTTTAACAAGTTATCTTTTAAGAGTACTATCCAATTGAGTCTGCTGATAATTATAACCTGAATCCAGGGCTTTTGATTTTTACAATGTCCTAACCTTTTATAGTAATCTCCCATAATCCTTTAGACTTCACAATTTTCACGATGAACGTCTTTCCTACTCTTTCTAACAAAGATGTTGGGCAGATTTACGTTTCTTCTTCTTAAATGAATATAATTAGACGAGATTTATCTTAACCCACTCGCAGCGGGTGGTCTCAGGTCTGGCAGCAGTTTTCAAAACCCGTCCAGTCTTGTTCTTACAAGGTCTTTGAACCTCCACTTTAATAAATCACACATGATGATCGTCTTGAAATATTACCATAAAGGCTTATTATCACCAGGATCTATTATTTTCTCAAGGAAATGTAAGTTTTACAACTCCCTATTAAATTTATTTTCCGTTAGGTATTTGTTTGGATGTGTATGAAAGGAAGTGTGTGAAAGAATGAGTGTATAAAGTGATAAATTTATTTACATACATGGTTACACATAGACACGCAAGTATCACTACTTACTTATTTCAGTTAGTTAAGGCACAGGTTCCATAAGAGGGGCCTTCAAAAAGTTCCCAGATATCCGTATAAAACGAACTTCATTTGATTTTTAAGGATAAACAATGATGAAGACCTGAGATGAAAATGATGGTGTTATGTATATTTTTTATGAAAGAAATTATTTTTCACATTTTTTAAACTTATTTTATGCAGTTTGTAGTACTTTTAAATAGCACCTGTTAAAAATATAACGTTAGGCAATCAATCGCCATAGTGATCAATATGAACGAAAGAAATGACATGGCGAAACAGAGGAAGAGTAAGTGCAACAAAAAAGTTTAAAAGATTGACTGAAAAAGGCTTGTCAACCATCACATTTTGGAGCTAGAAAGGGGGTATTGGGGTGGTCTTCTTAAAGAATAGTGGGAAGAATCAATTAGTGAGTATTTATACGGAGTGATCTCCAAGTCCCTCCGCAGGATAAAAATTGAATGCAATATCATTCAATTAATAACAGTGAAAATGTTATCTTTGTACTCGTACTGAAAGATGGAGACTTCTCAATTCTTTGTACTCTTACTCAAATATGGAGCCTTCTCAATTCTTTTTACTCGTACTCAAAGATGGAGCCTTCTCAATCCTTTGTACTCGTACTCAAAGGTGGAGCCTTCTCAATTTATTGGCAAGGACGAAACGAATTCTATTCTTCATTTTTACTTATTTTCACTTTTTGACGAGGGAATTTTATTACTTCGGAGACACCTTTGGATCACCCTGTACATAAACTTCACAGATTTTATAGTTCCAATATTTTTTAGGTATAGTCTAAATCAAGGGAATAGAAATATGTATATAGAAAAGATAAATGACATGATTCCTGAAAGATAAATAACAGGATTCCTGAAAGATAAATGACATGATTCCTGAAAGATAAATGACATGATTCCTAAAAGATAAATGACATGATCCCTAGGAGTGTAGCAATGTAATATTTTTTAATTATTATGTCATAAGTAATGCGGCATTTTTTATACTTGTCTTTATTAAATGGATAGAAATCAACCAACCCTTTGAAGTTATTTATATTTAAATAAATATTTATTTATTAATTTAATAAGTATTATAACTTCCAAATAGTTTTTATCACTAATCTCCTTCTTCCTACTAACTTTTCAATACCATGCTTATAGAAGTCGTTTGATTGATTTAAAAAAGTTCTTCTACTTTGTTTCAACCTATTTTGTTGTTTACATATTCATTCTCTTCAGGTGATTCGTAATTTAATAGGCCAAAGTAGAGTGAGTATGGTGGATGGCTTATTAGATCTCAAACGAAAATGTATGGTATATCTTGCGATACGAAGACGCGCGTTGTCTTAATGGAAGCGCACCCTCACTCTATTGATTAATGCTGGCCTCTTTTCTGCAAGCGTTGAATGTAAACCAGCCTTTTGGGCCTCTTTTCTGCAAGCGTTGAATGTAAACGAGTATCTTGGGCCTCTTTTCTGCAAGCGTTGAATATAAATGATCCTTTTGGGTACAGTAGACCTCTTTAGTGATAGTCTTATTTGAGTTAAGAAGTTCAAAATGGATTATGCCATTAATATCTCACTAAACGGACAAAAGAATCTTCCGTAGATGATGTTCCTGTTTTGGCTGAGGTATTGGTTTTCCACCCAGGGCAAATACTTTGTCTAGAAAGTATAATATTCTTGTTCATCACCCACTTATCCTCTCCTCAAACAATCCCACTTAAAAATGGTTCACCTTTTAGTAAACAAAGAAGAGATGAACAAATGTTGAATCGTTGTTGCAAGTGTACATGTGACAGGTCGTGAGGAATCCATTGCCCCAATCCTATCTCCTTTGAATAATGATGCACGGTAGAATGAGTTGAATGCAGTTTTCTATTCAATTGCTCAACAGTTACAATCGGATTTTCTCTCACTGGTACCTTTAAAAGACCTTGATCAAATTGTACTGGTCGTCCTGAACAGCTTTTTTCATCTTTGGGAGTAACGTTTCCCGTGAGAAAAAATACCGCATTTCTCATGGGACGACCTAAGAATACGAGTACATTGAGATGTTATATATTGGTAATATAGCTCAGGAATATAGGTCCTCATATTACAATTGAAAATACTTGTATATATATTATATAATTAATTTTCTTTATCTCCAACAAATAGACATCTTTTCGGGGTTTATTTTTACCAGCTTATTTTGGGGTTGTGATCTTCAAAACGCCCATAAAATATAAGTTTAATTATTATGTTAACAATATAATAAAATATTCAACATTAATAAAAAATTAAGGTCCAAACATTTGTCCTATATCGAACAAATATTGTTAGTCTATCAATGACTAACCACCTCACACTCCATCAGGCGCGACTGGGGAACACTCCGCATCTATTGGATGCAGTCAGGTGCTTGGTGTCGATGAGTGGCCCCAAGGTTTGTTCGATGCAATGAGATGGTGACTACTCATTGTTATACAAGCCGAATACCATCACTGCGTGCAGTTCAGTTTAGTTTATCATGTGTGGAATGGTATTTAGGTAGTGGCTCCATTGCTTTCAACCTAAACCGAAACGATTAAAAGTAGCTTTTTTTTCGCCCCCCCCCTCTGAAAAAAATATCCGGTTACTAATATTAAAAACCAGCCACGGAGTAGCAAAATTTAAACACGGCTAACGACTACAGCTAAATTAAACCACATCAAGTGTAATAGGTATCTTCCATACGCTGTAGATACCTGCGTTTGTCTACCCTGTTAAAAAACTGCAGGGCCCGATTAAGATATAAAAAATTTCAATTTGAAGCAATTCGGTCGTAAAATACATAAAAATTTATTATTTTTATATTAGAAACAACACAGGTCCATATTTGTTTAACGCCCAAATCAGATTCCTGTTAATCAGAATTTATTATATGCAAAATCGCAGTAACAATGGTATACTAACTGTAGCTTCTTGCTATACTCAAATGTTTATTTTATTTGTTACATAGACAATCTTTTTTATTAAATGACTTCCCATCTCGCCCAGAACATTCCTTTACCCTTGCAAACACCCCCATCCTCTTTAGAACATTCAGTATCCTTGTAAGCTTCCATGACATCAAAAAGGATATCAGATCCGATCAATTTTGGGATGGGTCTCCCAATTCATCTACTTTAAGTTTCCCATATTCATGTCTTACCATAAATATTCATAAAAGACATAAAATTAAAAATTAATTTGTTCTAGTAATCAATGCGCTTTTTCTTTAGATTTAAATCGTTACAAATTACTAAATTTTATTTTGTCCTATAATGCACAACTTATCCCCACATAAAGAGTACTATTATTGCGATTTATGTCTTAAGAGTGAACAGATGTTGAAATTTATCTGTTTGTTTTGACTTCTTGAA
Source organism: Ceratothoa steindachneri (assembly GCA_963969495.1). Taxonomy (NCBI): domain Eukaryota; kingdom Metazoa; phylum Arthropoda; class Malacostraca; order Isopoda; family Cymothoidae; genus Ceratothoa; species Ceratothoa steindachneri. The sequence goes on from OZ018318.1 coordinate 85,238,731, forward strand.
ACTTTTCCTTGACTAACGTGTTAATAATACGGGGCCTCCAAACAACGGGACGTTTAAAAAGTTGTAGAAAACAACTATCTTCTAGTGTCTCGTAGCATCCAGGTAACATCGCGTAAAAATAAGTGGGCTGGGATCCATGTGTAGGGAATTTCATTGGCTCCTGGTGATAAATAAATGACCTAAGAAATGAATAGCTGTTTAAGGAGATACTTGAGGAGATAACTGGCACTTCTATAGTGACCGGATTGGGGGCCTATTAGCCTTCGAGAATGGAAGCTATGAAAGAACTGGCAAAAGTAGCTTAATATTTAATTAATTGTTTGTATACCGATTCTTCCTTTCTCTCTCTCTCTCTCTCTCTCTCTCTCTCTCTCTCTCTCTCTCTCTCTCTCTCTCTCTACCTCTCTCTCTCTCTCTCTCTCTCTCTCTCTCTCTCTGTGTGTATGTGTGTGTGTTCAACACTTTGTCATCAACCTGACCACGCCCCGGCCTTTATTTGTGAGGAATGTGTAGTACATGTGGGAAATAAGATTGAAATCAACCACATGAGTGAAAAATAATTTTCTATACTTGTACCGTATTAACAGGTCTCATGCAAAACCTAATACGAAGCGATGTTCAAAGAATGTAGAAGAGAAACAGAATTCAATTTCAGCAAACAAAAAATACTACTAGTAGTATGGACAAAATAGGAGATATTTTATGTTAATCCAGTTCAACTAGTCACCGAAAACATTTGTTTTTAATTGAGACAAGAGAGGAACGCGATGTTTGTAGGAAATCATAAAATAGACAGATGCAGGGGAGAAAGAAAATGGAATAATTAAAATAAATATAACAAAGACCTTAATAACAAATCCTTCGTCTCTAGGTATTGGGGCCGGTAGAGCATGTCGGAAACCTCCAGGAGGAAGTTCGTAGAAATGAGCACAGAAACTGGAAGGTACGAGCCTTAGGCTAGGGTAGAGTGGTGTCTACTTCACTTCCCATAGACCTTTAAATCCCTAAATTCGACATATAATGTTTTTAAAAGAGTTAAAAATACCGTGAGGTTAAGGAGCGTAGGAACAAATGGATGATGAGGGACATAGTATCCTATGCTCCAAAAGGCAACTCCCCCTTGGGGGTAGAAGATGTATTCCCGGGAAGTACATCACCTTTGAAGGAAGAACGCCAGTATCCATAAAACCGGCGATGCTTAAGAGCAATAAACAAAACCTTACCAACTATTCTATCTAATTCCAAATGCCTGATCAGTGAGGCTTGTTAGGCATATTCCCCCCTCTAAATGCCCTGTCACTAAGTATAACCTTCTCTCATTTACCCCAAGACATCTCACCCTCAAACTAAGTGGTTGTACTTGAAGGAAGACAACTGGTCGGAGGTCATTTGAAGGAGATACGAGAAGGGTTTTTTTCTCAAACGCCAAAAGCGAGATGAGGGTTATGTGGTCGCAGGCGGAGCATAGGAGGACATTTTCTGTTAACTTAAGAGATAGCGCTCGATAGGGAAAGCTGCTCTTCAAGGTATTTTTAGGGAAGAGGGCGATTTTCTTGTCTGAGACATGGAGGGACGGGCACTAATTGGAGTTGAATTGGATGCGTGAAGTTTTCAACCGAGATAAGATCGACTTGGTGGGTAAAATTGGCGCTGAGGAATGATTGCTCCGGAAGATTTTACTTGATGGGCGCGCTAATTGGTATCGAGTGGAATGTATAGTTTTGTTAATCAATAGCTTTTACTCAATGGGTGGGGTAAGTGATGTTAAGTTTTAGACAAAAATTTCTTGATATCAACGAGCCTAAAAGTAATTTTCAAAAGACACCCATCTGGCGAATGCTAGCAAAGGCATAAGTCGCCGTATTTAAAAATTCACCCTACTACTTGGCCACTTTAAAATTCACACTGAACAAACCAAATAAAAAATAAAAGAAACAACAAAAGCAAGAAGGAGAAGAAAGAAGCCCACTCCGGCGCCGGGAGAGAGGCTCGCTTCCCATGGCTGGCGTAGAAGAACTATGAAGTAATATATGAAATAAGTTGACAACTAAGATTTTATCCTGCCTTTGTTATGAAGCAATTCATGTTTGAAAAATAAATGACGTTAAAACTGCATTATCAACGATGTCATTTTTTTTCAACTTCCAAATTCCATAAATGAGTTGTGGAATAAAGTTGCAGCACAACTTATGAATACTAAATTTATTCTTGTTATTTTAATATAATTTAGTTCTGCTGGTAATAAGCTACTAGAAAATTGTGACTTTTGTACTATTTGACGAAATTAAATGAAAATTATTAGATTAATAATTATAGCTAATTTACTGAGGGTTTTCTTATTTCACATGTTAAAACATATTCATCAGTGTGCTGAAGATTACCTGGCCGTCTGTGCTACTATCCTAACCAGTGGGAATTGATCTACAATGGCTTTTGAAATTAGTTCAAGACTAAGGACAGTCACGCATATAAACAACTTAATTGGAAATCTTAGAAAGTTGTTGACCTCTGAACTCCCAACTCTGCCTGACGTTCTGAAATATGGACTATTGCTTAGAGAACAAAGTAGTTAAAATGTGAGAAACTACCCAGCAGCTAGTCTTTCAAAGGACGAGTGGACAGTTCTTTTGTATAAACTGTTGTAAATTAACGAGTCATAATCTTAAACAAGATCCAAGAGAAGGTCAAAAACATATCTCTTGGAGAGAGAGCTACATGTCAAAGAGGCTTTAAATTCAAAAACTTGCCAATCTTTTTAACATCATCAGTTACAGATGTAAAAAAGTTCTTTGCTGTGAATTTGGCTGCCCTTATTACAAAAATGAACCTCACATTAAGTGTACATGCCCTAGGGAGATAAAGATCCCTGTGAAGGAACTTGCTTTCATTAAAGTAAGAGACAAAAGTTTGGTTCTATTGGACTGCATCAAATTGCTTGGCAGATCAACCTCAGCAAAACAGATAAGTCAAATATCAGAAGTGGAAAAAGGATAAAAGAGGAAGTTGATCAATATAGGCAGACAAGTAAGCAAACTAATGTTCCAATGCCATCAAGGAAAATAATTTTCTCTGTTGATGAAAATATAGGAGTAAGAGCTGATGCTCAAGATGGCAAGGGTGAAGGTTATGAAGTGACATTAAAAATATCAAGAAATATCCTCAACTTCCATTAAAAAGCCACAGTAGAACACATTAGAAATACCTAATGCTGCTATGCATAGCATTAGCTATGGTGTTAACTTGCTTGCCACAGCTGCCATAATAAATATAAGAGGCCCCAAGAAATGGTTATAATATCCCTGGATCAGGTTTCTGATGAACTTTGTAAGAAGGGTGAAATTGAAGGAAACTTCTACGACGGCTGTCAAGAAACAACTAAGGTTATACTGAAAGTACACAATTCAGATCGTCAGTTCCCCAGCATCATGAAAGAAGAGCATGTTCCTGTGTGCAATGAGTCAGGTGGAAAATATCTCTACCTATTCATTCCTGAGAAAGGCTCAAAAGAACAAACCCTAGTGGAGTTATTGCTGATAATCTTATATATTTCATGAAGAAGAATGGCATTGATAAAAGCCTGCGGGTCAATGGAGGTGATGCTATAAATTTGAACACTAGCTAGGATGGTAGTTCCATGCATTGGATATAAGTCAATCTTGGCCGTAAACTGATCTGGTTGGTTTGTGCCCTCCACATTAAGGAATAACCCATCAACACTTGATTAGAGCACTGGATGCTATACACTGCAACCGAACTTGAAATCTATCATTCATTCACTAAACTGACAATTAGAGAGCCTCTTACTTCACTGAGTGACAATGTCGTAAAGGGTCTCTCTACTGATCAAGCGTATGTGTATAATATCACATAAGCCATAAGGACAGGAGAACTTCTCACAGATCTGGCCCTACTTAAAATGGGTCCAGTGATTTACTATTTACCTCTTTTATATAGATTGAATTAATAAAAAAGTAAAGTGAAAAATCTTCAGATATTCTAATGCTATGGGTGTGTTCAACGAAGCTTGAATAATTCAGCAAATATCGGGTGATTTCCACACGCCAACACATACAACAAATTCCAAACATAGTTCGTTTGGTTGTTAAATTATTAATAATAATAGAAGTATTACTCAGTTCATAACATTAAATCAAAAGTTTTACCCCGATTCGCGAGAGTTTTAACCCGGTGAGAAATTTGTCAAATGGACCAGCAATAATTTGTTCCAAGGTCTTTCAAACGACTTGCCACAAAATTGTATACAATTCTCAGAATTTAATATTCGTTTGCTATCACTGTTTTCAATTGGGGTGTGAGGAAGAGGAGTAATGGAGGCGGTCTGTCTCGGGATAAACCCTGAGTGGACAAGATGGTACAGCAAGCACCTTTCCATCGCTATAAAGGGCTGATTGAACATGCAGAATGATGGAGGGAGGCTCTAGCAAGCAGGTAAAAGGACGCAGGGTGGTAATTTGCAGTGGCGTTGATGCTCGTCACCCTCAATTTATGCGAAAATGGTTAATCATGAATAATTAGGCGGTTACTATAGCAATGACTAACCAGCTTCACACTACATCGGGCACGACTCGGGGACGCTCTTCCTCCACGCCAAGCAAGTGACTGTATCTAATAGACTAATCTAACTGCCTTAAGACAAACTGCATCAATTAGGTCTTTTAACCTTTACTTTTGCAATCGCTGTACTAACCGTCTACCATTACTGCGTGCAGTGGTTTTCCTTACTAATCTTGAATGATATAAAATGCAGACGTGGTCAAGTTTCCTAACTACAGGAGCTACCTACAACACATTCCGAATGTTTGAGGGCGCCATTTTTTTATGAAAAGTACCATATAAATAGGGTAAGTTACTTTTACTTTTACTTACAGTAACTGAAACTTTAAACATTAGTAGTTTACGATACCAGTTTAGTCTTCATTCTTGCAGATAATGGTTTCAAATCTGGTTGTTACCATCAAAACAGTTTGAAGAATTTCAATTAAGTGTGTTGTTGAGGGGGACGCAATGTTATGACGTGATATATTTCATTATTTAGAAGAGAAATTCCCATCAGTGGCCTAAAACAAATTGAGTGAAGTTGAAAACTCGCTTTTCTGAGTTGAGGATATTTTGCATCTGGAAAGTTTGTTCAAAAGTTAATTACAGATAAGCTGTTTTGCATCATCTTTAAACCCAAATCTTCTTGAAATTCTAGTATTTTTTTACTGATGCGATTTTCCTTACAAACCTCTAACAAAAGCAATCTATAATTACATCAATGAGAAAAAGATTTGCATGAAATTCAAATCAGGTTTTGCTTCAAGATTCTGCTCTTCAATAACATTTCTAAACGAACGATGTGTTTTTGCATTTGAACGGATTTAATTTACAATTTCTCAAAAGCATTTGATTGCAGTATGATAATTTAAGTGTTTACTTAATAAATATTCACAGTGAATAATACTTTGAATCAAAAAACGTATATTGTCCTTGGGATCAAGTCTTAAGATCCTAGCTAGGCCAATATTTTGCCCATAAATAAGGCTTTATCTGTTGCAATGCTAAAATGTTTTACTAGAAATACTTAAACATTTGATAAGGTCTTATCAAAAGCATTTTTATATACCAACTCTTATCTAGTTTCCCTTACAGTCGTTTAGTCAAGGAAATCTTCATTTACATCCCCATCGCATGTAACATAGCGAACAAATATAGCTAGTAGAGATTTATCTTGGATATCTGTAAAGTAAACTAAATATAAACTGAAAGAAAAATATTTTTCGAATGATTCTCCAAAGAATTTTTAATATCATCGGTGGTTTGAGCGATAAAACTGTTTGCAATTTGTTGTCGAAGTTTTGTCTTATCTGGATCAAGAAATCTTCATAAAATCTTCATAAATCTTCCTAAAATCTTCATAAATTCTCCACTGATACAAGCAAAATTATTTCGAGCTAAATTATAAGCACTAATAACATGAAAGATATATGGTCATAAAAGTTTTAGGGTTAGTTTCTAATCACTTTAATTTGCATATTTTTAACTGATTTATATTCTTTTTGAAAAGTAAAGGCAAAAATTCTACATCCATTCTGGGTTAAATTTTCGCTTTTTTAGTTCCTATTTCCTTTTATTAGACTATTTTTACTCGGTCATTTTTTGCATCTGCAAGAGTTTGTAACTTAACACTGGTATAGGGCTAAGAAAATATAGTAGGAAAGACTAACAGTGTTGTATCTTCAAAACAGTTTAACGATTAGTAACTAACAACTAACATAACAGATATCTATGAAACATAGCTGTTAACCAACTTTTGATAATTATCAATTATTTGTTTAGATGTGTGCAATGCAGTTCTACTTTCTAATTTTACATTTTTTTCTACATCTAAATGTTTCACCACATGGAAAAGAGTTTAGCTTATTACCCCCCAATCAAGCTTTATAATGTACCTGTAAGTCCGGAAACAATTCACTGCAAGATAAATGCTTAGCTCCGCGGGAGAAACTACACACAATAAAGCCAAACTATACACTAAAAATACTATTTCATAATAACCTAAAAATACCCCAATAATGTTCTAAACCTACTAACATTTGTTTTAATTGTATTATCATAAAAATGTTTTTAGAGTGGATTACACTGGTGTGCATGATTTTTTTATTGACTGTATGAAATCTTTTTCAAAATATATATGAAAAATGGTGATTTACTTTGTTTTTTATTCATCTCTATCACATCACGTTGTCGAGTTATACGGAGACGTTACTTTTCTCTTTTTGTATACCATAAGTAAATATTATATATATATATATATATATATATATATATATATATATATATATATATATATATATATATATATATATATATATATATATATATATATAATATATATATATATATATAATATATATATATATATATATATATAATATAATATATATATAAATATATATATATATATTAATATATATATATATATTATAGATATATTTCTAATGTGGCTAATATATTTTTCTTTATTTTTAGATTTTGACTATGTCTAGAGGCTGTGTAAATTCAACAGACATATTTTACTATGTCTACGGGCAATTCACCCATGCAGATATCAGAGCAATATTACTCCTTTGTTGAAGCTTTGTAATTTAGTTTATTTTGGCTGCAGATTAGGAGACCATGACAAGCTATTTGCCCTACACAAAGCTTACAAGAGTTGTATCAGTAAGCTCCAAATGTGGTCAGTTGGAATACTTAAATGTATGCCCTTTGGAGTACCAATGGTGTGGCAAGAGCAGAAGAATCACCATGATGACTGCTACTTTTGTATGACTAAAGTAGCTGGATTCAACAAGAAGACTAAAGGTCGCATAAAATTCCCAAATATTCCTTCAGCAATAAGGCCTGTTCCACTCTCAGATGAGATATGGGAAATTTCATCAGAGTCCGATACCAGTGATACTTATTAGATGGAAGTAGACTATGAACCACCAACAAATGACGATCCCAACCTCTTTAACCAAGCTGAGCTCAACGACCTGGTGCGAGACCTTAACCTTCCAAAAGAAAGTGCACAGTTACTTGGCTCTAGACTGAAGGAACATAAGCTTCTAGCTTCTGGAACAACATTCGCTTGGTACCGTCATCGTGAAGCGGAATTCATTCAGTTCTTTAAGAGAGAGGATTCTTTAGTTTTCTGTTTAAATATTTCTGGCCTTATTGAACACATAGGGATGCCGTACAAAGCTGATGAATGGAGGCTCTTCATAAATTCTTCTAACAGAAGTTTAAAGGCTGTTCTTCTTTACAATGGTAACACAGCTGCATCTGTGCTAATTGGCCATAGTATCCAAATGTCCGAAACCTACGAAAATTTGAAAACACTTATAACTGCAATCTTCTCATTTGTGGTGATTTAAAAGTTATTGCTCTCCTACTAGGTATTCAAGGGGGATACACTAAGAGTCTCTGTTTTTTGTGTCCTTGGGATAGTCAGGCTGACAGCCAGCACTATGAAAAAAAGGACTGGCCACCAAGAACCAGCTTTTTACCCGGAAATCCCAACATGAGAGCTATGCTGATAGTTGAACCCAAGAAAATTCTGCTACCACCACTCTACATTAAATTAGGAATTATGAAAAATTGTGTGAACGCCTTGAACAAGAATGGAGCTGCTTTTAAGTACCTGGAGTCAAAGTTTTCTCTTGTAAGTGAAGGCAAGCTAAAGGCAAGAATCTTTGTCGGCCCTCAGATTCGTGAATTGATGAAGGACAAGCATTTTGAGGAAGCATTAGCAGGTGTCGAGGTGAATGCCTGGTTTTCCTTCAAGCAGATTGTCCATAACTTCTTGGGAAACACCCGCTTCCCAGTATATGAAAAATTGATTAAAGATCTGATTTCAAGTTTCCAGCAACTTGGATCTAGAATGAGTGTCAAGATGCACTTTTTGCACTCTCATCTTGCCTATTGACTATTTTCCCACGAATTGTGGGAACTACAGTGAGGAACAAGGAGAGCGTTTCCATTAGGATATTTGCACCATGGAAACTCGATACCAGGGCAAATGGAATGTCAGCATGATGGTGGATTACTGCTGGTCAGTGTAACGTGATGGTCCCGATGCACAGCACAAGCGGAAATCACAGCGGTCTGCCTTTCTTTGAATCGGTACGAGTATGTGGCTAACCATGGAGCACGTTTTTTTTACATTCATTTGATTTGATGTTGATGATTTTGATTCATTTCATGATAGCCATTATTTATTTCATGTTGATTTGGTATACATATGTTCTTAAAACTAAAATAATGTGCTTTTTCATGATTACTTATTCATTTTAAATAAGTAACAATATATTATAAATGCACATTTATTGTTATCATTAATTTGTATTTTATTCAAAATCCTTACGTGATAGAAAAAAATGGTTTAGGTATTTAAAATCAACAACCGAAGAATATGTAAGATCACATCCATGAATAAAAATAAAAATTAAAAAATTCCAAAATGCAGACCAGTGTAATTTATTCCTCAATACTTAAATTTAAATGCATTTTCTGGACCTTCTATGGCCACTCCATTTACGATCGTGAAGGGAATCGAGTCTCAAGTGAAGAAAGTTCAGTGGAGAGTTTTTACTTGATAAAAGAGAGGGGATCACAAATAACAATCATAGATAAGCGAGAAGCAATATATGGCTTAATTACACGTGGCATAGATAAAAGTGAAGCAATATTTATCTTATTAACACCAATCATAGACAAGCGAAGCAATATTTAATTATATTATTCATGAAAATTCAATATTTATCTTAATTACAACTGTCAGATAAACGAGAAACCTTATTTAGCTTATTTCCATCCTTGATAGATACAATAAACTATTAGATAAATTATTTCACATCACGGAAAATAAATTATATTTAGGAATTTTAAAATTTTCCTCTATTTAATGACTCCAAGGACTAATGGTGTTCGATGACTACGGCGCTGATACTCTTGCTGGCGAACTAAGATGAAACCTTATCTAAAAAACGTCGCCCATAATACAAATTTATTATTTCCTTTGTTTACATTGCACTTCCATTTACAAAAAACATTTTTTACGAATACCTGACAAAGATGTGAACAGAATAAAAGAGAAGAGAGAAAATATGACACGAACGAACAGAGCCATCTGAATAATCATAGTTGAAAAAAATTGTAACAGAAAATCTCATGAGTTCTGAAGGCAGATGACACGAGTGTGTTATAGAAGCCTCCAGAGAAAAGTGCTGTAGGTGAACGGCTGCATAATGCTACAATAAATAAACTCATCACCTCATTTGGATCTCTCATCTGCCTAGTGGATACAGCGTTGATTCTCTACCGTCGAGGTGCCGAGTTCGATCCCAACCAAGCAAGGGCAGAAACAAACGTCAGCGTACGTAGAGGTCTGGACACCGATTGTGGGGGTAAGTATATTTAAGCACGTCATCACCCACAAACCAACAAGAACATCGCTGCCTTTTCTCTCCCATACAAACTTTTATCCTCTGTTCCAAGGACTTCGTCCTTCGGTAGTTGGATCCCCCTACATCTGACGCAGAAGGCGTCCCCATTCACCCGGGGTGAGAAGGCTAATTTCTGATTGCTGGTAAAAACAAATACTTCTTGAAACCCTCTTCACCTATGAGAACCGACCCCGGGGAGCATCGACCTTATCAGCGATTGTCATGCTGATCGTATGTTGGTTTCATTATCTGATTGGGAATTACAGTCCTGGCCAAGAGACGGAGGAAGTTCCCTTTCTAACTAGAACTCGTCTTATAATCTCAATGGTTCGACGACCTTATAGCGGTCAAAGCTGTTTAAAAATTAAAGGACACAACCTAACCTATCCTAACCCTTAATCTAGCTAGCCTAGCATAACCCCTAACCTAGCCTAACCTAACACCTAACCTAGTCTAACCTTAACTTTAACTCAACCTAATCAAACTTGACCTTAACCTTAACCAAACCTAGCATAAACAAGCCTAACTTAATTTTAGATAGTCGAGCAAAACTTATCCTAAAATAGTTTAAACATAACTTAATTTTAATCTTAACCTAACTATGACCTAACCCAACATAAAGTAACTTAATCTAAACTTCACCTCATCTATCCTATTCTAATTTAATGTTACAATGATCTAACCTAACCTAAACTAACATCACCTTAACCTAAACCACCCTAACCTGCATGTGCTAGACTAACTAAAGTATCCAATCATAGCCTAACTTTCCAGATATTTAAAAAAAAGGAAAACAGATTCCAAGCGTTTTCCTCTTTATCTACGAAAGGGTTTGGAATACGCTTTCCTTTTTTCCTTTGTTGGGTGTAATAATTAATTGTAACGCGTGCTACTCTTAATAATTTTCCTTCGTGCATAAAAGGGTTCATTAGATCAGCCTTGAAATAAATAAATTTGTTTCCTAGCATTTAAAGAGCAATAGCAACGAGGCCTTACCACGCAGAAAGTTTATAAGGCAAGTTCGTAGGAAAGTGGTGAAGATGGAGGAAGTATGAAAAAGTGCGGAAGATCTATAGATGCAGATCATCCTGCGGCGCTTGGTTTAGGACAAACTACGGGATTATGCAGGACGGGCACATAATCCTCCAGTTTTAGACGAGGCAGTGCAAATACTGCCAGCCACATTGACTATGGTTACTCGTCGGATGAGACTCCCGATTCGCGTTGACTCAGCAGCGCCGGTTATTGGAGTGACCCTTTACCTGCATCTTAGATTAAACTGTTTAATAATAATATTTATTTCTTTAGAACTGCCAGTTTTTGTATTAACTTTCAAGGTTTTAAAAGAAAATGAACAAAAGACTTTCATTTTTACCTTACGTTTAAACACAAAGCAGACAATTAAAGCCTTCTGCTCTTTTCGTATTAAACGCCATGAAAAAAAAACAACTGGAAATTCAAAGGGAAACAATAATATCCAAGGTTATATTGATATTGACTAAATAATAATAAAATAAATCTATGTGAAAATGTTATGCTCGCCGAGCCGAACGAGATGGGAAAAGAATTGATCAAAGAAAACACGGAGTAGAAGAGGCAAGACCACTGCTATGTGTATAAGGGTGGACTTGATAGAGGCGGAGGCAAGAATTGTAGAGAAGATACCGACATGGATACACAACAACAATACGAGACCTAGGTTCGACAACCGAATAGGCAAATATTAAAAGAAAAACTAGCTTAAATAAGCACTATGATCTTTCGGGGCCCTCCCAAATGAATGTATGAAAAATGAGTTGCACTCTTCGGATGGGAAGAAGAGAGACAACAACTGCAATCTTGCATTCTATTTGATCTATATTGAAAGTAAAACTGCGGGTAGAATGAGAAAGGCATCATATGCCTTGGTATGTCTTATTTATTTTAATAGTATTGAAAATGTTCTGGTGGAGTAGAATTTCAGAATGGATGAGAAAGAACAGAAGAGACCGAAAAAGGTCGTATAAATTATATAAACATCGAATATACGCAATGTTACTCTTTATAGTCATTTTATATGTTAATGTTTATTAAGTTAATTCTTAAACTGACTGAAATGCTTTCAACAATATGCGATGCCAAATTATTCCAGATCCTAGTAATTTTTGAAGAGACAAATTTTGTTATCGCAATGTTAAATCTTCTGTCAAGATCGAAATAGTTATTGCTAGTGCGACAACACGGTAATCCATGTAACTCCAACAATAACTCGGTTATCTATGTAACTTCAATAGCAACCTGGTTATCTATGTAACTCAAATAGCAACTCGATTATCTTTGTAACTCCAATACTAACTCGGTGATTTTTCCATGTAGCTCCAATGCCAACTCGGTTATCTATGTAATTGCAATAGCAACTTGGTTATATATGTAATTCCAATAGTTACATAGTTACAGGGAGCCAGCAAGGACTACTCAATCCACTCAAAGGTCAGACCCATTTTATACTAATATTCTAGTAGTCCTCCTTTGGACATTGTCGAACTGATGCTCACTCAGGCGACATTCAACCCATAACAGGGCTCCGTATTTAAACAATATAATTATTTGTAAAACCAGGCAATGGCTTCGCCACTCCTCCCTACGAGGGGAGCTTGCGCTTCGCTACTAAGATTAAAATTTAAAATCTAAAGAAAAGCTGCCATGGTAAAATTTTTATAAATTTTCTGAACTTTGCCAATTATAATAATTTTAAAAAGGAACTCTAAACTAAATGTCCTCCCTTTCAAAATATCAGGTTGCTAAAATATATAGGTTATAGAAGAAGATGTATAAAAATAAATTTTCTGAACTTCACCATTTGTAATTCTTTGGGTTTTAAAAAAATCACAAAATTTCGTCGATACTTATATTTATTCCGGAACTTCACCATTTTGTTTTTTTTTATATTATAGAGGAATCATTAGAAATAACTTTGATAAAAAACATAAGTTATAACCAAACTAGGATGAAATTATTATTCAAATACTAAAAAAATCCCCTTCTTAAATTATAGTTAGTGATGATGATGATGATAACTGTCAATTTTCTTTTTAAAACTATTCACACTACTGGCATTTATTAACTCCGTAGGGAGTGAGTTCCATTTATCTATGATTTTCAAGGTGATTTTTTTTTTTTAAATATGTTCGTTTGAAACCTCCGTCTTTTCAGTTTGAAACCGCTGTTAAAAAATATTTCATAATTTACGTTTTCAAATTTATTCGAAATTTTGAATACTTTGATAAGCTCACCTCGCAATCACCTGGTTTCGAGAGTCGGTGGTTTTAGTATATTTAATCTTTCGATATACGACTTATTTCTAATCGAGGGAATTAGTTTAGTTGCCCATCGTTGAATTCTTCCCATTTTAATGATCTGTACATTTGTATAAGGTGTTTGTAGTGAAAACTTCTCGCAATAAATCCAAGCATGCGATTCGCCTTCTTACACGCTCCGTGACACTATTTGTTAAATTAAGATAATTGGTTGAAGTTCTCTTTTTTCCCTTCTTAAAAATAGGAGCTATATTCGCTAGTCTAAAATCTAATGGCACTACACCTTCCTCTAAACATTTATTACAAAATTTTGTTAGCAGTCCCACTAACACGCTTTGAATTTCTTTTAAATTCGCCGGATAGACTAAATCAGGACCTGGAGATTTACTGGATTTTAACTTACTGATGTAAAAATCTATTTCTGCTTCGAAGAATTCAATTTCGGTTAAAAGGTTTTGCTCGTTAAGGTTTATCACGTTGTTTGTTCCTGGTATATTATGCTCGTCTCGCTTATAAATACTAATGTAAAAAAGTCATTTAATATATTGGCCACCTTGTCTGTATCCGAAACTGATTCGATATTGCCATTTTTGATACGTACTATTGTTTTTTTTATCGAGTTTCTATTGGATACATAATCAAAAAACTTCTTAGGGTTATGTTTACCTTCTTTGGCAAATTGAATTTCATATTTTCTTTTAGCGTTGCGTATTTGCATCTGACATTCCTAAGGTCGGGCTAAGTAAATTTGATTATTTTTTTCGGATGGCTTACGCTTGTATGCACAGTTCCTATCCTTCAAGTTGACTTCAATATCATGATTCCATCATTTTAGTTTACTTGAGGCGTTTCGTTTGCTATTTCGCAGAATGAATTGCTCATCTAATTTTCTAAATGGTCGGTGAAAAAGGACCAGTACTGATTAACATTCCCTAACGTTGGATCCCACTTGATATCTCTAAATTTGCAGTTGAAACCACTGAAGTCCGCAAGTTTAAAATTTGGCACTTTAACATCATTATTTTCCTCGTTACAATTTATATTATCATCGAACTCTATTGATTTGTGACCACTGGAACATATGCCTTCCTCAATACTAATACCCCGGATAAGATTAACGTTGTTAGTTAGAATTACGTCAAGGATATTTTCCTCTCGGGTTGGTTCATTGACTAATTATGTTAAATAGTTTTCTTCTGCTCCTCCTCGTCTGCATTTAACGTTTCATAGTTAATATTTCAACAATTAAAATCCCCAATTAATAAGTGCCATTATTTTTTATATTACTTCCGATAATATTCTATAATTCAGTGTCAATTTCAATCAGTTGTGGAGAGGGTCTATACAATACAAAGATATTTTGGGGAAAACCATTCATTTTATTTCGGCGTACATTATCTCAACTTCTTTGGGAGAGTCAATTTTAATTTCGTTTAAACTTATATGATTTTTAGTGAACAGTAGTACTCCTGCACCAGTTCATGCGTACGGTCTTTATTGATTAACTTATACCTTGGTAGTTGTAATTTGCCGATATAGTCTCTCCTAGATGTCTCCGACCATGATTCCGTTATTGATATAATATCGAAGTTGTGTAAGTCCACTAAACATTTAAATTCGTCGAGCATATTTCGAATACTACACGCATTATAGTGGTACATAAGTAAATTTGTTTTTAGAAAGGCTACATTATTATTACGGCGTGGCAGCCACTCTCCCCTATTTGCTCTTTACTCTCCGATGTTGTTCTGTCTGGAAATTTACAAGAGAATTATTAATTATTCTTCCCAGCCTTGCCGTGCCCACCCCGTTTAGATGAAGGCCGTCTCGCCAGAATAGCTCCGCTCCATTTATTCTTAGAAATCATCTCACAAATCGATGAAGTACACTCTCTCTTCCTGGCCAAGAATTTTAAGAGAGTTGTTAAAATAAGATGTTCTTCCATAGAAAACATTCGCCGCACCTATTCCTGGAAGGATACCTGTAAATACCACGTTCCCACTCTTTTCTTTCAGCTTCCTCATCAGTGGAAGCTACCTTGCTAGAAGTTCCTCGGACCTTGTATATAAAATATTATTAGTACCGATATGTATTATATAAGCTGTGTCTTGGGTATCTTTGCTTGAAAAATCCTCCATTAAATCGACAAGATCCTCAACTCTTCCTCCAGGATAACAGTATCTCCTCCGTTTGGTTGGTTCTCTGCCGCAGAATTCCTCAAGTTGTCTCCTAATAATAAAATCCGCTACAAGTCGAACTTCGGATTCATCGTCTTGCTCGGTACCCAAAACAGAATAGTTGTTAGTCATGATTATCGGTAGTCTCTGCCTAGGCTGAGTTAGAGGGGCTCCTCCTCTAACCGTAACGAACACATTATCCCTGGTTCCAGAAAGCCAGACAGGCAGGCTATCTCGAGTGGCGGGATTAGCTGCGGTCGAAGGTCGTTGTTCATATCGCTGTGCACCTTTCGTTACCTGAATATCGGAATGAAACAAGGTCGCTGGTCATCTCCAGACGGACACTCCCCTACCTGAGTGTCGAGCTGCCTCCTCAAGGACTGCACATCAAATCGCAACACCTTCATTTCCTGTTCGATAGACATAATTTTAACTTTAAGATCCCTTCTCATTTCGCATCATCTGTAGCTTCCTCTCTCTCTCCAACGAAGGGGGAAACCATGGGAACGCCATTACAGGCGGAGCAAGACCTCATTTTTTGCAGCATATTCCTGTAGAGAAGTAAATCTAAAGAAGAGAGAGAGAGGAGCATGGGAATATCCGTTAATCCTTGCGAGAGGAGCGATGGGAATTATTCGTTAAGAGCAATTCTGTTATCTTTATAACTCCAAAACCAACCTGGTTATTTATCTATGTAACTCCAATAGAAAATTGGTTATCTTTGTAACTCAAATAGCAACTTGGTTATCCATATAACTCCAATAGTAACTCGGTTATTTATCTATGTAACTCCAATATAAAATCGGTTATCTGTGTAACTCCAATAGCAACTTGGTTATCTCTGTAACTTAAATATCAACTTAGTTAATAATGTAACTTTAAAACCAATTTGGTTATCTTTGTAACTCCAATAGCAACTTGGTTATCCATGTAACTTCAAGAGTAACTCGATTATCGATGTAACTCCAATAGTAACTCGGTTATTTATCTATCTAACTCCAATATCAAATCGGTTATCTGTGTAACTCCAATAGCAACTGGGTTATCCTTGTAACTTATATATCAACTCAGTTAATAATGTAACTTTAAAACCAATTTGGTTATCTGTGTGATTCCAAGAACAACTCGGTTACTTATATATGTAACTCCAATAGCAACTAGGTTATCTTTGTAGCTCCAAAACCAACTCAGTTATTTATCTATGTAACTCCAATACACTCATACTTTATATTAATGAAACCTTTTAGTATTTTAAAGACTTCATTGAGGAGACCAAGCTGGCTATTTTTCAGTAAAAGCAATTTAATATTTCTGTCTGAGTCATAGATTTATTTCTAAGATCCGCATAGAAGCAGAGGGGTGAGTGGAAGAAGAAAGAAACCAAACACATTTATTCTAAAAGCTTTGTCAAGATTCTATTTATTTTTTAAGTTCGGAATGTGCAAGTTCTAGGAGAAGTTAAAGGCCACCAACCATATTCTTTATTTAAAGGCTATCATTTGAATTCGTAGTCTCTCTCTTGAATAAAATTTGATATTATGATGGGTGATTTAATCAGCTGGAGTCATGTTTTGCGTCCCGGGACCCGTGATGGGGAGGGGAGAAGCAAAGGCATGAGGGGGTTAATGAACTCGGCCAGGAATCCGGAGAGTTAATATCACTCGACGAACCTTTAAATGGAGGAGTCGAAGAGCCATATTTGAATGTGTTTTCGTGGGTTGGTCACCGTCCATTGGCGGTTAGTATAATCGTGTGCTGAAGAATCATGGAATAGGAAGATATTGAGCAGGTGTTTACGTGCTTTGTGCACTTAGGGATGAAAATCAATAAAAATATGTACGATGGTAGTGTTTTTTGAGCAATATTTGCTATTATCTGTTCGGTTCCATGTTAGTGAAGGCATAGCTGGGTAACAAACGAAAACAACATGGCCTTGAAAAGTAACAATCTTCCTTATTTATTCCTGAGTTACCATGGCATATTAAGCACTCCTGCAAGTTGTATCTTAAGAGGTAGAAAAAGAAATTAAAAGATATTAATTTCATCTTCTTAAATAACTTTTTTTACGAGGTTTTTAATGGCAAACGAAGGAAAATTAAGCTGAACATTTGCATACATTGCACCATTAAACTGGCCTTAATCCTCTTTTGCTTGTTCTGTGTTAAAACAATAGTAATTTTTTATTAACCCCTTTCCAATTTAATCTTCTTCAGCATTCAAAATTGTAATAATTATAAATATAATAATAATTATATAATAACGATACTAATAGCAATACTGCAAACAATAATAATGAGTAAATTTCTCATCTACAATATATCGTCTCCGCTTATGTCTACGGAGGCATCGACCCCTGATTAAGGGGAGAGGGGTAGTGGTGGATACGACATCGTTCTATAGTTTCAAGGCTGGAATCCAGTTTTGCGGGAGCCTGCCCCTCCCCCAGCCCCAGCTCAGCATAATTAGTCCCGTTGGGAGAAAACTCCGCTTGAGCCTCCGGGTTAAGCGACCATGACATTGCGTTTCAGACCACACTAAATGCACACATGTATAAATAAATACTGTGTATAAAAGAACCCGCAGGAAAGTAGATAAATGATTTAAGGATGACTCCATCTCGATGTGAGGGAGGCCCTTCTGTAGATCACGGTAAGGTAACAAGCAAGAAACTGGCCTGAGCTGGGTGGAAGCTGTTTAAAACTGAACGAAGGAAGGTCTCGTAGATTTTGAAAAAGATGCATTATTAGTTCACCTAGATTATTAAGGACTACTATTATTATTGAAATAAATTGTGAAAATTAGCTAGATTAATGTAGCCCATATATAAAAAAAGCTTGAGAACTACTGATCTATAGGAATGAGAAAATTGGGATTTTTATAGTGTAGAAAATAGAGAAAAATTGACCACGGTACCGAATTGCTGCAATTTTAGGGGTATCCTCATATCGAAACAATTCATCACTTCCAAAACCTCATTTCACTTTCATCTGTGCATCTCCAAATTTAAAGGATGGGAAATAATGAAATATGTGGGGAAATATAATCGATGTTTGGAAATAATTGTAATTATTCAGGTACAGGAGGCAATATACGCATTTGTGGTAGGCTATTACTAAAGCAATTATTCGTAACTTTTAGACTACATGAAACCTACCTGTGGAATGGTTCTCATGTACACCACAAATAGAGTGCCCCATGAATGGCTTAACACCCCCTCTGTATTGTTGTGGCAAAAGTGGAGGTTAAAATACGCAATTAAAACAGTTCTTTGTATCGCTGTTAGATTTGCCTCTTGAATTCAGTCACTTCCTTAATGTGAGTGTCGAGCGTGGACAAGACACTTATGTTGTAATGGTAAAGGCGACTAACAATGCTTATTTTAACCTCATAGCTATAAACTGTTTAATAGTGTCCAGAAAATAGAGAAACATTGAAAATATGGAGGGTATAGAGGATATTAAGTAGCCAGCTACAGAAAGGAAAGTCAACAAGATGAATAGTTAGTAAGATTTTGCAGGCTGAAACAGGAAATAAATTGTTTGCGTTGTCAAATGTCTACGATCTCAAAAATTAAATGTTCGATGGTCATTCCCACGAATAAGAAGTTTTCAGTTTAAGAGATAGTTGCGAAAGAAGGCAGTCCACTAACAACTGTCATCCCAGAGTTGTTTTGTGAGGCGCTGAGACAAGTTTCTGGATGTCCTTATAATAAGCTAAATTTGGATTCTTGTAATCTCGCTTTTTCCATGTATTCCAAACGATTTTGAAGTCTTACAACGAAATTAGAAGAGGAGGCAACTCATGTTTCTCACGACTTCTTGAGTTAGAAGACCCGATTAGGGTATAAAGGACTGGTCAACATTTTGGGAATAGGATGTGTCCCCCATTCACATTTCTTGTTTATCAAAACTAATGTATGAGGTAAAAAAAATGTGTCTTGTACTTCAAACAAGAAACTGCAGTTAAAAATGAATATGCAGCTTTTTTGTTGAGTCTTTTTCTCTGTTCTAAATCGATAGTCTCTTCAACATCTGTTAAGTAATAACTCTCGGAACTTATTTAGCTAAATAGATGATAATATTGGCTTTTTGAGAATAGATAAATCAAAGACTAAAAGGAATTGGGAAAATTATATTTTGGAAAATATGTACTATATCCTTTCCTATATGAATATTAGGTTTAGTGAGACAACTAAACATAATAGTCATATAATTTGATAATGGATTTTGTAGTCATTACTAACCACACAAAAATTGCGTCATTATTTGCTCTTAGTTTCACATTTAATCTAGTAAATTCTGTTTAATATTTTCCTATCTGACCTATACATACTTCGTAGTAAAACAACTGCCGTGTTGTGCTTTTTATGATAAGGGAAACTGATTTAAACAAAGAAAATCTTTACCTTTAATAAATTTGAAGGAACATGATAAAGGTAAGGGAGGAAAAGTAAATGGATAAGATTAAAAAAGTTATGGCGAGCAAAGAGTAATAACGAAGCCCAACTGTAGTTGTACTTTGTCACCGTATCTACTTTCATCCGCTGTTCAATTCATCTTTATGGGCAAATAACTTGAACTCATTGAAGCATAAACTATCCTGTGGCGTAGTGGCGAAGCACAACTCACTACAGGGCAGTCGCACAAGCAAAGTCGACCCGAATCGCAATTCCATTCGGTGACAAACCCCACTCGATTTGGCTTAACTTTAGCCAAATGGGGGTATAATAAAGGTCTCGCAACAAGTCCCTACAGGAGTGCAGGTAATTTAACCTAAGCTTCTGGTAGAGAATTAAAATATTAAGAAGGAATGATATTATTTTCTCTTAAGTAAGTTTTATTGTAAAAATGTTTAAAGAGGTTTAGCTTAAAAAAGAAGAAAAAAAACCCAGGGGCAGTTTAGGTTAGTTGTAAAATTGAAAATTGTTTAGGGGTATGATAAAAATAAGGTCCTGGATTTCCACCCTTAAGGAGCCTAGGCGTTAAAAGTCCAACGCATTATCCACACATCGCTCTTACGTCTAAGGAAGCGCCCAAGAGAGCTTCTATAACCACACTCTCCTGATGTGTGATGGGTGTCACCACCTTGGTTCAGAAAAGGTTTCCTGCTCGCACGGTGGTGTCAAACGCAGTACTACTGCTTTATCTCTACCATTCCCTCCAAAGAGGATTGAAATTTGGTGACCATGAGCTTACAAGCGATTGTTCTTCTGATCTTTATATGAATTTTAAATTACGGCGGAGAGACTTCGTCCATAATTCAAGGCAAGAGTAGCGTAATTACCTTATTAAAAAAATCTTTAAGATAACCTTCTTCCATATGCAATGCTCAATTATCTCAAATTTTCTCCCTAGCTTTCATATGTGAATTTAATAAAAAAAAATCGCGAAATTTATCTGAAGGAGGCAAAATTACTCCCACTTTACAGGAGTAATTTTGCCAGCAAACCCAATCGTAATTAATGTGTATAACAGGGAGTTTCCATTACTAAAAGCAAATCTAAAAGTAAATCTACAGAGCGCAGGTTATTAAAAACAAATTTACAGAGCGCACCTTGGTAAAATTAAATATAAAACCAAATCTATAGGGTGCACATTATGAAAAGCAAATAGACACCATAGGAAAAGTTAATCTCAAAGCAAATCTACAAAGCGCACCTTAAGCAAAGCAAATTTAGAGAACGCATATTATGAAAAGTAAGGTAGAGTGTGTACGTTAGGAAAAGTTATTTCTAGCAGCAAATCTACAAAGCGCAAATTAGGAAAAACAAAATCTACTGACCGTAACTTAGGAAAAGTAAATCTAGAGAGTGTGCGTTAGGAAAATTTGATCTAGAATAAAATCTGCAAAGCACATTTTAGCAAACGGAAATTTTGCGAGTACACGTTATTAAAAGCAAATATACAGAGTGCACCAGAAGAAAAGTAAATCTAAAAGCAAATCAACAGAGCGCACTTTAGGAAAACCAAATCTAGATAGTTATTTTAGGAAAAGTTTATTTAAAAACAAATCTACAAAGCGCAAATTAGGAAAAGTAAATCTATTGAACGGTCGTTATGAAAAGCAAATCTATTCATTGCACGTCGGGAAAAGCAAGTCTACTGAGCGCGTCTTAGGAAAAATATGTATATATGAAATCAAAGCTACAGAGCGCACTTTAGGAAAGTAAATCTAAAACCAAATCTATAGAGCGCCGGTTAGGAAAAGTAAACCTAAAAGCAAATCTACAGAGCGCACCTTAGTAAAATCAAATCTAAAACCAAATCTACAGAGCGCATCTTGTGAAAAGCAAATATACAAAGATCACATTATTAAAAGTAAATCTAAAAGCAAATCTAAAGAGCGCACTTTATGAAAAGCAAATCGAAAAGCAAATATACAGAGCGCACCTTAGGAAAATTTAATCTCAAATCAAATCTACAAAGTGCATATTAAGAAAAACAAATCTAGAGAGCGCACGTTATGAAAAGCAAATCTACAGAGTGCACCTTAGTAAAAGTAAATCTCAAAGCCAATCTGTAGAGTGCATGTTATGAAAAGCAAATCTAGAAAGCGCACGATAAGTAAAACTAAAGGCAAATCTTGAGAGCGCAAGTTAGGAAAAGTTAATCTAAAAGCAAATCTAAAAAGCACATATTTCGAAAGCAGATATAAAGAGTGCATGCTATAAAAAATAAATCTACAGAGCAACCTTAGGAAAAAGTAAATCTAACTCAAACCTGCAGAGCACACGTTAGGAAAAGCAAATCTAGAGGGTGTACGTTAGGAAAAGTTAATCTACAAGCAAATATACAAAGCCCACATTAGCAAAAGGAAATCGAGAGAGCGCATTATGGAAAGCAAATTTACAGAATGTAGGTTAAGAAAAGCAAATCTACAGAGAGCACCTTAGAAAAAGTAACTAGAAGTAAATTATTGAGCGCAGGTTAGTAAAAGCAAATCTGAACCAAATCTACAGAGCGCACCTAAGTAAATTTAACGGAAAAATCATCAGAACGTTTCATCCACATTTTGTTGGAGGATCTTCATAAGTTCGAATTTCAGTCTTCGTTTATTTAACTTGTTCCTCGATATTTCTAATTTACTTTTTTAATAAGTAAAACTTAATTTCCTTCAACACATGACAAAGGACGGCGGAATTATATCCATTCACCATTTGTTAATAAAAATTGCAATCTATATATGTTACTCAATAAAATTGTTTATATGCGTGTGTGTGTTCTTTATTGGCGGCCATATTTCTGGACCAATTGTGTTGAAATTTGGCCCAAGCGGACAGCAGGGTAAGGAGATGTTTATAGGCTATATGTTAGGACCTGCCATCGATATTCGAGATGGTCTTTTAAGACGAGCAATGTAGGTAAGCCTCGTACGAAATTGATTAAAACGGAAGATATAGGAAAATGTGATAATAATAAAATAATTCTTATAAAATTCACAATAAAACTATTGCACTCAAGAAGTTGGTGAGGATTTGAATCTGCTCCATAAACCGGTACTCGCTCTCCGGCCTCTAATAAGCTACAGTCCAAATCCTCAAAATTTATAGTCTTTTAAGCCGAACATACGGGGATTATGATACAAAACAAAATTAAGTAATAGCAAATAAGTTTTAAATGAAACTATTCCGGTCAGCAAAGTAGTGGGGGTTCGAACACTGCACTATCAATCGCTTCTTCGTCCATTACATTAAGCACTAGGCAACAGCATAATAAGGAAATGATATTAAGCTTAATGTTCATTAACTTTAAAAATAAATCTTCACAAATAATTAAATTTAGAGATGGCGGGGGAGGGGGGGTCAGAACGACACTGAATTAGAAACCAATGTGACATGAAAATATCACATAGAATCTTAATTATCTCTATCCCTCTTAGGAATATGCTTAGAATTTGAGGTGATTAATTGAATGGGGTGCCAAATAACAACCAAAGTAACCAATCAACAACCCAATCACGACCCATCAACGTATCATCTCAACAAAGCCACTGCTTGACCCCCTCCATAAATTACTGCCCAGCTCGGAACCAGTGGCGTTCTCTATCGTGCTGGTTTAAAATAATTAACCGATGTCGGGTTGACCTTAGCGGCGAAGCAAAGAGACCAGGGTCAATTGCTTTGCAAGACTCCGACTATTAATTAGTGGAAAAAGAGGAGAGTTTGACAGGGGAATTAAGGTTGTGTTTGGCAAAGAGGAGGTCCATGGCTTCTAAGCCCATCCTCAAGATTGTAATGGAGTGGAAAAAATTATTATAATGATTTAAGTTGGTTATTCGACTGTTTATTGGATAATTTCGACCATTTATCAGATAATTTCGATCATTTATCAGATAATTTCGACCATTTATCGGATAATAGCGACCATTTATCGGATATTTTCGAACATTTATCGGATAAATTCGATAAATTAAGTTCGATATTGTGCCCCACCAAGTTTACCCACAAGAAGGTGTCAAGTGTAGCATGAGCAACCAAACTGCAGCTGACCTCTGCGAGATAGCGTGTCCTCCGGGTCTCAACACCCGAAGAGGGCTCTGTGGATATATATTACCCACACATCTTCAGATCTTTCCTTACGACCTTCTCGCGAGGGTGCACTCGTTGGTTCTTGCTTCTTAGTTTTTAGTGATAATAATAATTCATTGTGGAACTATGGTAAATTTAAGATAGGTACGCATCCTCTTCACCCCCACCCCCCCACCTCGCTTTCTCTTTCGGCTAATTCATTTATACTCCTTCCACACATTTTCATTTCCCCTAACTACACCACGTCACGTCTAGCTTCCCACAAACTATCAAGAAGCCCTTCACTTCTAATACATATAAAATGTCCAATTATTTTTCCTAACATGACTATTTTCTTTAAAGCATCATTAATTATATCTTTAAATGTTACTCTTTTCTTTTCCCGTGAATCGGCAAAGTTGCCAGGGATCGGAGAAATGCTTTATAGTTTCTTTGATCTTTGCACGCCCTTGGGTACACTTGCTGGTCACTGTTAGTCATTGTTCTCTGGTGTAAATAACCCGCAGGATAAAGAAAATAAGATTTCATTTCTCTTTTCCTGTCGGCAATTTATTTAATTCCTTTACTTCGCGCGATTAATTGAATCGCCTTACGACTGTCCTGTAACGTCGTTATCTTCTTCAGCTGATGTTTATCAGCATTGTTTATGCGCCTATTACTATTAAAATTAATTACCGACAGGAAAAGAGAAATGAAATCTTAATTTATTTTTCCTGCGGGTTATTTACATCACAGGACAATGAAATTATAGGCCCATCATCCTGGCTTCGTTACCTAGCCACTGAAGGGGGGAAGGGGCAAGCAAACCTTATTCAGTGCCGGTCCCAAGCCCGGATGAGTAGGGAGGGTTTGAGTCAGGAAGGGCATCGGTCCGTAGAGTCTCTGTCAAAACCTTAATGAATGAGTCTTTTACTGAGTATCTTTGGAAACGACTCATCAAAAACGGCGACCCTGGATAGGAAAAAGCCGAGAAGAAGACTACTATAATAAATCTTCTATTGTTAATAGAATAAAACATCTATTACTACCAAAATAAATCCTCTATTACTACCAGAATATATCCTCTATTACTAATAGAATAAAGCTTCTATTACAACAAGAATAAAGGCTTTATTACAAGAATAAGTCCTTTTAACACTTACATTTGGATCACCAACATCAGGAACCATGTCTTCAATCGAAGCTCGACGTCTTGAGCTTTCATTTTTCAGCCCCTTTTCTCAATTAATCGAAAATTCACGGGTAAATAACGAGTTTAAAAGGAAAACTCGACGTCTAACCCTACGTTTAAATCGAAAAATGAGCGACGTTGATATCTGTAGTGCGATCACCGTTGCAGAAAGCAATGACAATCCAGAACTCGAGGGCAAACCTTGATACAAGGATCAGCGCTCAACCGTCGCCTCGCAGTAGAATCCTCGCACTGATTCTCTTCGGACTTGCGAGCAGCGAATGGGAAGTGGGATTGTGGAAAAGAGCTTTTTAATGCGTCTCCAAGCTTATTATCCCCGATCGTCTTCTCGATTCCCTCCACTCCCTATGGAATGTGGGGTTGTGTATGGGGATGTTCTTTGACCCTGGCTATGCTATCGTCAAACTGCAATTGCAAACCGCCGCCAGAACGACTTCGACGGGAGCTGGCGTTCAAGTCAATGTGCCTAGGAAATGCTTACAAGGTTTAAGCATTTTATCGAGTTGGAAGAAAGTGGAGCATAAGCTATTCCTGGAGTTATTCTTTGAGATATTAAGCAAAGAGGAAGAGAGTTCTGTTGTAATTCCGTTTCCTCTTAGTCTTTCAACCTACATTTACTTCCTGAGCGGCGGGGGGGAAGGAGTCTTTGTTGTTTTAAAATGGAAAATTAGATCTTCCACGAACTCCCCCCTTCCCCCCCCCCCATCCCTTCGTGAACGGGACCAGCTGCCCTCGAGTTCACCGGCGATTACCATTCTGATATTTATGCCCATTTTATTATCATATTATCATGTCGGAGAATTTCATCCACGATCCTAGGGACGAATGACGCAACTTACCTAACTACATGCTATTTCAGGGAGTGAAAGTTATATTGGTATGTTGCTTATGTAGAAACATATGTGGCTTAATTTTCTCCAAGCGATGTAATGGAACTGTTGAAGTGTTAGATCTCTGCCATGGCGAATGATGGTGGCGGAACAAAATGAAAATAAAACCTTGATCACAAAAGCTAGAGACCAAAAGCTTTGTACGACTAGTCTCGGGGGAGAATTTACAAGCGTCCACCAACACACTCATTCAGTCATGTTGAAGTAAATAACAGATAAACAACCTTTTCAACTACTTCGATTATAAATAATTTATCATTACCTCATTATTATTATTATTATCATATTATAATTCTGTTTGTTTGCTTCCATTCCTGTCTTGTTCGATCGTTAGAGTCGGAATAGTTTAAAGAAGAGACTACTGGGGGCGCAGAGGCGCTCGAAAAAGTGAGAACAGCTCTCCATAACGTGCCCAACCTTAGGAAGAGATAGAAGGGGAAATTTCTATAATAAACGAGCAGGTTTTCTCGCAGTAAAGAAGAAATGAACAAAGGAGCCGGAATGGTAAAGATGGGGGGGGGGGCACAGACCCCACTAACACACCTAATTAACCGAGAACACAACGTCCGGGATGTTGTAATATAAATCTTACTACAACATTAATGACTCCCATCAATAGTAGCTCTAATAATAGTGACTCAATTAATACAGACCACAATAACAATAATAATGCTGACCCGAGAATACTCGCTCAAGTAATCTGACTCCAATAATTCTGACTCCAGCAATAGTGGTCCCACTAATAATATCCCCACTAACCCTTTTTTTAATGAAATTTGGACTTTGAACTCGTATCTTTTCAAAAATTAATAAATCCTCCTATTTTTTTTCTTCCTTGTTACTTGCAATACAATAAACTAATGTGAAGGTTTTGCTTTCTCAAATAACTCCATGTATGTATATGGTAGTGAAACCACTGTATAGGAGCATAGATTTTATTTATGAAACTAGTTTCGGTATAAAGTTTACCATACCCTCTTAAGTCGTTTACTACGAATGGAATGGACACACAAGTCACTAAACACCTCAAAATCCCCACAAAATGGAGAAAAAAAAGAGAAAAGGGGTCATTAATCAGGGGGTGTGGTTCTAAGATCATTAATTAAACTATTTACGATCAGGTTCCGGGAATAGGAGCTACATTTAAATTGACCATCTGAAAGATTCAAATTGGGAATTTTTCCTATTATTATCGATTCTTCGATTCTACAATTTTTCTTTTACGGAAATCTTTACCATTGTATATTATTTGCGCCTATGAATAATCGATTCATCTTAAACTCTTTCCCTTTGACTAAGCCCATCAATCAGCCAAATGAGGCAGGTGTATATTTAATCCCGGTCCCTCATTCTACATAGGAGAGACTGGGAGAACATTAAAAAAGGGAATACATGAACATAAAGGTGATGTCAGGCGAGGCAGTACTACATCCAGTATTTTTAGCCACATTGGCAACTACAACCACCAAATAAATTGAATTATATTGAATTAAATTGAACTCAAAAAGCGCGTGGAAACTGAGGACAACTCGAGGAACATGGAATTATACTTGCTCGGAATAATCCGTCGGGACCATAAAATAAATACAGAGATAAGCACACGAAAACGGCTAACAGATATAGTAGAACAGAGTAAAAGTTTTGTCGTGGAAGTGGGAAAGTTACCGCTAGAAAAAACGACAGAAGATAGAAAGAAAATCCTAAATGAGTCTCCTTCATATAAACAAAAAATACCCAGAAGACGACCTCACAGAAGGTGGCTTGATGAATCGCCTTCATTTACAGAATTAACGTGGCACTTCGTTACAGGTGAAAATTTTTAAGGGGGGGGAGAGATCTTTTCCAAGCACTCGAGTAAAACAACCTCACGATGTTTATAAATTACATGGGAGGAAATACTCGGGATAAGATCTGCTCTTGCCAAATTTGTTAACCCTAATGTTGTGGTAGAAAGGTACACCTCTCTGCACGAATTTGAATCCAAGTGGGGACATTCATGGCTGATTTTATGGGTGGAACAACACTAATCTTAGGATTATGTGTGAAAGAATACGAAAAAGGAAACACTACTTCAAAGGTTTCTTGAGAGGACAAATATGTGTTCGTACTTACTTGGAATTGTGTGCGTGTGGCATAAGACACACCTGTGATGCCACACCTTGCATGTACATTCTCTATTTTTTTACAGCAAGAGGCATTTCCGAACTTATCTGACCAGTAATTACAAACTTGACCGTGCAAAAGGATTGTTGTGTCTATAACATCCAGGACCTTCCAGAGGAAAGTACATGATCGTTAAATTTCTCACTCTTACACCTGCAGCACCGATGTTTATGCTAATTAGTACACGAATTATAATTAACGAATGTGCATAGGAGCTAAAATCTTAGGATAAAACTGTATGACGTTTGAAGCGCTTTATTCACAAATTAGTTTCAGAAGTGTGTGGAAGTAAATTTTAAGTCTTACAATGTGATATTTGGATTCCTAGAGAGAGATCTTAAATATCGCATGCTCAGACTGAATAGAGAAGTCTCTACGCGCCTACAAAATTAGTTTCTGAATAGAGCTTCTCCAACGTCCTACGGTTCCTACTCTTATTAAATCATCCTGGTAATAAGCACGACAAAACCGCCACTCTTTCTCATTAAGGACGTTGAGAAGGCCTTTGATAAAGTGTGACATGAGGGGGTCTGTTAGAAACTCGACAACAACACGGGACTGCCTCTCTGCCCCGAGAAGGTTCTTTTCGTACTACCTTACAGGCAGGAAGTGGTACATCCGATACAATAGGCAGCAACTCGCTTATGCATAGGATAAGTCCTGGAATTGTATCGAGAGAGCGGCCATTGTCCATGTAAATAAATAGTATTAGAGTACTATTGTAGCTGTCCCTTCAACAAATGACGGTAGTATTTACGATAATTTTACACTCGCATTGTGCTAATTGATATCAAGTTTGGTGTTAAAATTTTATTATTAAACCTTAGTTGGTGGCTAAGTAGTATCGGATACACGTTTGAAATAAGTTTTTTTTATTTATTTTTATTATCATTAATTTTAAATGTTATTATTAATTTGTTTTCTATCGTGTCTAATCTTTATCACTGAACATATCCCAGCCCCAGATACGATACGTTCCGGCTCTGGCCCCTCGTTACTGCATGGAAGAAAAACAATGGGAGTGTCAATTATCGCAAGGGCCAAGATGATGCAGCTGAGTTCTGTAGGATTGAATGAACTCCCAGCCCTTTTTTTTTGTTGCAGATTTCTATTGAAAAACTTTCTCGCTGAGTTTCTCCCGTTGGTTTTCGCTTCTTAGTTTTAAGATGCCCTAAAAGTTCATTGCACTTATCAAACAGATTTCTTCTTGACCGTCTCACTTTGAATAGGAAAGTGTTCACTTCTCGCTTGGCGTTTTCTACACGTTCTTTTAATATACAGCTGTGTATAATGTTAAACGGAACATCACTGGACTTTCTTAAATGTTGTAAGTAGGGTTGTCGGAACGATTTTTTCTTTCAATTTCTGTGATTGAATCAAGTGTTCAGGATAAAATCCTCCATCATAGCAATTACTTGAAGTGGAAACTTAACCGAATTTTTATGAACAGTCTTTGGATTAAAGGTTCAAACCCCAATAAAAATATTCTGAATTTATCATCCCATGTACTGACTGATGATGAAAAATTTGCGTTAGGATACGGTTTAAGCTTTTCAATTAAGTCATGCGATGAGTTCTCACTAGACCATTTAGTATCCATAGCCAAATCCTCACATGAGCAAATAAGTGGTGAATTTCTTAGTGGTTGTATGCTTAGTGCCCTAAATTGTGAAAAATCTGACCAAATTGGTTTTCCCAAAAGATTTCAGATTGCGTTAAATAAACTTAAATTTAATAACAACATTGTTATAACCAAACCCGATAAAACGAATCAGTTAGTCATTTTGGACAAACATAGTTATAATGATAAACTAAATGAACTTCTTAACGATGTGAACACATATGAAAAGCTACAAAGTGACCCGCTCAATAACAAAACAAGCAATTTCAACAACAAATTGAAGAGAATATTGAAAAGCGCAGATTTAATTAAACAATTCAGGAGTACGAACCCTTCACTTCCCTATATGTATGGGCTCCCAAAGACCCACAAAGAGGGATGTCCCTTACGCCCAATCATTTCCAATATTAATTCTCCCACTTATAAGCTCTCCAAATGGCTCGCCAAGCATTTATCTCCAGCAGTTGGAAGAATCTCATCTGCACACATTTTGAACACTCAAGATTTCGTTGACCGCCTCAACCACTTGCAATTACCGGATGGAAAACTTGTGAGCTTTGATGTAAACTCTTTGTTTACCAAAGTTCCGGTTGACCAAACCATGGGCCTTCTGCGGGAAATCAGGCCTAGACTTAATTTGGATCTTCCCATTTCTACGAGTAAATTTATCGATTTAGTTGAATTATGTCTCTCTGACAATGTGTTTCGAGTAAATAATGAGTTTTATAGACAAATATTTGGCCTTAGCATGGGAAATAGTTTATCTCCAATATTGGCATGTCTCTTCATGGAATATTTTGAGACTGAACTCCTTCCCACAATTTCTTCCCCTAACTTTATATGGTTAAGGTACATTGACGATGTATTTTCTGTATGGCCTAATGGACATGATTTTGATACCTTTTTTGAATAATTTGAATAATTTGCATGTCTCCATCAAATTTAAATATGAATGGGAATATGATAATAGATTACCCTTTTTAGATGTCCTCATTAATAAAGATCACCATGAATTAAAACTTGACGTTTATAGGAAATTAACCCACTCGAATGCCTATATACATTATTTTTCGTTTCACGATAATACTGTTAAAAAATTGGTAATTTCTAACCTTTTCCTTAGAGCATACAAAATATGTCATCCTTCCTATTTAGATGAAGAAATTGTCATTATCAGGACCATTTTATCTAATTTGTATTACCCCGATTGGTTCATATCATCTGCCCATTTTGCAGCTAGGAAAACATTCTATGGTAATAAGCCTTCCCGCACTAATGACTTCAACAAATGTATAACATTGCCATTTAATAATAAATTAAATAGTTTAAAGGACATATTTGAAAAAGCGGGTATTAATCTAGCCTTTAAATATAATAATTCCTTAAACCAATTGATGATAGCCAGGAAACCCAAAGAACATCATAACATAGAAGTATATGCAATACCATGCAACGATTGCCATGAAGTTTATATAGGGGAAACGGGAAGAAATCTAGACAAGAGATTGTATGAACACAAAAGAGATATTAGAGTGGGCAGCGAAACAGTGGAATATTTTGCCATGTTAGAGACTTGAATCATTCGATCGATTTCAATGGAAGTAAAATGGTATTTAAATCGGCTAACTATGTTAAGAGAAGAATCGTAGAATCGAGCTTGATATCGTCAGTTCCTAATTTAGATCTATCTGAGGGTCAATTTTCTTTTAATCCTGTAATACGAAAGCAAATAAACAAAATAGTAAAATCTCAGCCCTTCAATATGTTTAGGCCTAACCCCCCCCCTAATTAGCCACAAGTAGGGGATTGGGGGAAGAAGAGGGGATCTTTCACGACCTTACCCTGTGTTATGTTTGTAAGCACTTTTCTTATATTTTCTATCCAGTGTCAGTTGAAAAAGGGTGTGAGATACACCGAAACTGTTCTGAATTAAATTTTCTTCGGAGAATGTAGTTTAATTCCTCATATATATATATATATATATATATATATATATATATATATATATATATATATATATATATATATATATATATATATATATATATATATCATGAGCGGCGAGAGAATGATGAAATAAATCCAACTTCACCGCAGGAAAGAGAAAACGGGATAATATTTCTTCGGAAAGTTATTTCTTACTTCGAAGAATTCGAGCCGGGGTGGGATTCGAACCGTGCACGTTGAGGCAGCGAGCAACTGCTTTGATCTCAATTAAACGGTCACGCTTAACTGAGTGGTCTAAAAGGCGGTTCAATTGAGATCAAAGCGGTTGCTTGCTGACTCAATGTGCACAGTTCGAATCCCACCCCGGCTCAATTTTTTCGAAGTAAGAAATGACTACTTCCCAAGAAAAATTACATGAAGAATCACATGAAGAAATCAAGGAGTTAAGCATAAGTCACAGGGTTTACAGAGCCACTGTTAACATCTAGGATTTTTAAGGGGTTACCGACCTCCTGCGGTCATACTCGGACGTATCCTTGCATGAGGAAGAATCGGGAAAGACCGGACAGTGAAAGAATGTAGTAAAAATTCCGTGTACGTCAAAGTACAAATTTTGACTTGACCTTGCGGAGATCAATCCCCCTGGGAAGATCATTTCTTACGTTTGTGGTTTGCAGTAAAACGTATGTTCAACATAGTCTAAGGTAGTAGTAGCATTGTGGGATGATCTCTCTTCATCTTTTTTCCCAATGGGTTTTCAGGATGGGGGCCATAAAAGGAATTTCGTCTCCAATGAGTCCCCCTAAGTTAATTTTAGCGACGGGAGGCTGCCATCTCTCCATTATTAATTACATCTTCCGGCCACTATGGAGACTTGAGTTTGAGTGCATAGGAACAGTTTACGGAAATAAATTCGTGTACTTTTTTGGCTTTCTTACAAGTTCCTACACAAATCTTTATATATTTTAATTCTCTATTATACCCCCAAAAAATTCTTTGATACTTCTTTAAAGATTCTGACATATTATGTTCCTTATCTCTTTATTTTGTGGTACGTTTTGATTTGCAGCTTCTTTATCTCACCATTTGTCAATTTACCACAAAACATTGTATTTCCTGCAAATTTATCATAGTCTCCCAAGTGAACTGTTTCATGTTTATTGGCCTAAAAAAAATAGTGACCCTAAATCCGGTGCTTACGGATTTCCATTCTGATGAAATTCCGTTATTTCATTTGCTTCGTTCAGGTAACCAAACCAAATTCCATTTCCGCACTTCCACTCCGGATACTATGTGTAGCAATATCCTGTAGGAATTTTCTTTGGTAATCGGTAATGTCACCTTTTGTCAAAGACCTAATTAAAATCTATGTAAATATCATCAACTCCTTTTTACTGCTACATTTCCGAATTATAGGAATAATCCGAAGTGATTCGACGTTGTTTTCCGTAAACTATGGTCAATGGGACTAGTCGGATTGTAGCGGTTTAGCGATCTTATATCTATCTGATCAATCATTCCAGAAATGTGACACGATAAGGATCTATCGGTTTCGCCTATCGAACAAGCAAGTGTTCGGTACCCTTCTGCTTCTCCCATTATCACATCATTTGCAATGTATAGGGAGATCTATCTTCCAGGAAGACACACCAATCGTTTTACTATCTATCCACTTGAGGCATAGCGTCCAGGACTAACGGTATGTCGACACGCCCGGGTGCCTAACCCCCCCCCCCCCTCCTGCTTTGTGAGTGCTGCTTTTTTAGGCAAAGGCTCGCAGCTAGAGGAAGGACACCTCGATCACAAAGCAGGATTGAGAGTGCCTATAGGCGAGCACCAATACACCGGTGCAGTTTTGATGCCCTCAACTAACCAATGAGGGCATCCGTTATCATCGACCTCGATGGACTTCCCAAAGCAATCAAGCAACGCAAGTCTCATGAGAGACTTGTTCTCCATAACACTATATTTTAAGAACGGGATTTTTTTTGAGGAGTTGAATAATAATAGATCTTCTTTTCTTAGTTTGGTTAGGACTTAAGTATATTTTCAGTTTTTATCAAAGTTCTTTATAAGAGTTCTTTCAGAGTGAAAAAGTAAAATAGTGAAGTTCAGAAAAATATCTTTGATTATAATTATCGAATGTTTTAGAATTCTTAATACAAAAATTTGATTAGAATAGTGAAATTCAATAGATGGAGGAAAAAGATAAATCGTGAGGCTTGTTTTATTCCCGTATTTAAAAAGAATTCCGCTAAAGCTTATTTTTCTGGCCTTAGGCCTAGAAACATTAAAAAAAGGGACCAAAAGGCCGTTGCCAAAGCCAGTTGGACCATAGGCAACAGACCATGTGAAGCGCAAGCTCATCCTGTAGGGAGGAGTGGCGAAGCTGCTCCTCTTGTATTTCTATCAGTTTATCCTAGACCCCATCCATCTGAATCTGATCGTTAACTATAACAACGGTATTCCAGTTTCCTTTCTTCGTTCAATTAGAAATATATAATTTATTTGTCCGGACAACTATTGTAGAGCGCAGTTTATTACTCGCGAAAAAGAACCGTGATCTTGTCGAAATATGGTCTTGCAATTATGATGCAAAATAGGATTATTTCTCCCTACGGTTTGGTTTTTAGGTGTATTTTCAACAAAATTGAATTCTGCATTTTGATGACTGGATGGAACTTCAAAACACTCGAATTTGGAAATTTTACAGGGAATTGTATAATTCTAAACGATTTAATTCTCGGGGAAGTATTAACACCAAATATCCGATTCAAGATAATATATATGAAAGAAACCTAATTAAAACGTTAATTATTCAAAGACATCCACATTATTTTCTTCTTGTTTTTATCTCTGTTGATGAACTTTGTTTTCCTGTATTTTAGTGAGTTATGATAGAATATTTTGTTAATTTTTATAATAACAGTTACCTTCCAAACAGGAAAATAAGTACCATTGGTAAAAAAATTGCCTTTTGTAATTATTATGGTTACAGGTCTATTTATTTTCACTGGCATACCTTCTACTGCACTCTTTCTGACAAGTCAATATCATACCAAAATTAGGGAATCCTTATAATTTACGAAATTCTTTAGACGTAAAAAGTGTGTGGGGGGGGGGGAGATTGGCTTTGAACTACTTTTTTGGGTTGGTTTAAATTAAAAAGATTTTTATTAAAAAAAAAAACCTAGCCAAATTCATCCTTATAATTCCCATTGCGAGTAATGTTTGGATACTTGTAAAATATTTTTCGGCCTACTATGAATCATTTCACTTTTACCATAGTATTAAATTTTACCAATACTAAAGTTAAAACATATAAAGAAAATGTTTGGTAATGGTTTCCTCCCCCCCCCCATCCCACCTACACTCCTTTTGAGACCTTTACTATGCAACATTGCTTTAAATATGTAAATTAAACAAGGTCAGCTGACCAAAGTCGCGTGTTCTCACTTATTCTGATTTATGACCTGTGACCTTCAAAACTTCAATAAATTCCTGACTAACCTTTGGAAGACATTTGCAATTATATCATTAGAAAGAGAAGGTAAAACAACATTAGGGTTTCAAATTTCGTTAGAATCGGCCGAATAATTACAATGTTATTACCCCCCCCCCAAAAAAAAAACACAGCGGGAACCGACGGAGAGACGACTAACATAGTGAGATATCGAGTCACACGCGACTAAAAATATTACATCAATTGCAAACCGACAAAAATAATCGTGCTTTAATTTTGGCTGTGTTCGAACTACTTCTAAAATGATTGAGTGAGATTCATGATGTGGCCGTGACGTCACAAGTTCGACATTTGTTTTTTCCCTAAAGTTCTCCAATTTCTACATTTATGTTCTATTAAACAAGGGCAATTCGGAATATTTTATCTATTAAAAATATAGCATTAATGTCTCAAGTGAAAGTTTTAACAACCAATGACATTAGAAAATAATAATAAGGATTTGGGGACATGGTCCTCTTCAAACTCATAGGCCCTCAAAGCGCGCCTATCTATCAAGAAGAGGTCGGTCTTCACCGCCTGCTTGAAGAGACTAAAGGATGGCGATGAGCATATAGCTACATGCATATCATTCCACATACTCGGAACAAATATAGAGGAAACATGATCCCCCTTGTATTAGAACATCGTGAGAAACGGTGCTCTCTCTAGGGTCGTCCTTTGCACCTCTTTGAAATCTCCCACTATCTTTTGCATGCCTGAATATACCCAACAATGTGTGAAAGAGGGCGTTAAACTCTCCTTTAAAAGGTCCTTTTATCGTAGAGAAGTTAGATTTAAAGGTGATCGCCATTCAACTCCGTGTCTATTAAGAACTTAAAGAAAAAATTTCCAATAGCAGGAGAATACTTCGAATCAGCCTAGATCCTACTCCGTGGATCGTGCATATATCATTATTTCTGAAAGGTAATTTTCAAGTCATTCGTGGGTCTCAAAAAGTAAATATTTTTACTGATTGCTTTTAAACTTATGAGGAGCTGCTTCTGTTTAAAGGCATTTGGGGAGAAGTAAATTATAAGAATTATTACAAACTGCTGCAATAAAATTTGTCATCGAGATAAGATGTTTTCGAGATTTATAAAATATATTCACGGTGGAAAGCATAAGAGCCTATTATTTCAAAAGAAGGTCATAGTTTTTATTACAACTTTTATTATGGCAATTTGCTTCATTTTCAGTTGTTTCTTCTTTGAGGATCAGAGTCTTCTAGAATACAACAACTAGCTTCTCGAAGGCCTATTTTAATTTAATGATATTTCTTCATAGAACACTTCACCATTTACTACCATAGAACCATTAGTAAAGAAAATCTGGAGTCTTTCCACGTCGTACTCATTATTCATCGGCTACCTCAGCATTTGGTAAGTGAGACTTCTTGCCTCAAACTGTCAAACCCCAGGATCAACTCTTCTTGGGAACATTTGCGACAATTCAACATTTTAACTTGTTGACGTCCATAAATCTCATAAGCATTGCTACAACGACCCAAAGCAAATTTACAGTGGGCCAAATTTGTGTCTCTCGGAGAAGCCCACCAATTCTCCTTGGATACAAAACGAAATCTAGGGTACCTATGGTTATACGGACTCATACGGAACGTTTTACCCACCTATTGGAACGTCTGTTTTTATCCCAATCTCCGATGAGCTCATACAAACCGTCATGTCGTTTGACTCCTACGGACAAAATACTACTAAATGGTTCGATGATGGAACACCAATTCTTGTTGTGAACTTTCCGCTCCTCTTTGCAAAGACAGGAATCTTTTCTATGGTATAAATGGGCTTTGAGAGGACACCGAGTTTTCAGCAATGGAGAATTCATTACGAGATTAAAAGCACGTCGATGAAATCGTTCTGGGGTAGATAAGTAGCATGTTCTAAAGAGTAACAAAATTTCATAACACAGTACCTGCAAAGACATTAAGAGACGGCTTTCTCTGTGTCCATTTCATCTACCATTGGGATTATATGCTCTTTAATACTCTTATTTATTTAGCCTGAATGGTACAAACTTAGGCTTCTCTCTTTATCTCGCTTCCTCAATTTCAAAATTTGGATGCCTGGTAAATTTGCTATAATTGAGCTCCTTACCTTTCCTCTTCACCTTTATTGGTTAGCGCTAACAATCTAACGAGAAATTTTGCTGAGCAGGGCTGTGTGTAACATTAAAACGATATCACATAAAACACTGTTTTTAACCGATCTGTTTCACATCATTAAGATAGAGGAACAACTCAAATCTACGGCTTTGTGTCTAGGCGTTATTATAACAATTCGATTCATGTATGTTACAACTCCTTTTAAACACCTGGAGGAAGTGCTAGGATTAATACGCCAAAAGTCTCATTTGTTGTTCAAATATCTGATTCTTCTGACTTTCATATCAGTACTTTTCTCATAATTACTCCGACAGAAAGCAGGAGGGCGATTTAAAGATTATATGTCAAATTGGTTTTCTTTTCTGGCAATATTTAGAGCTGGTTATGGAGATTTAAATTACAACGACATGGAAAGGACCTCGCCTTTTCTTGGACCGATCATATATCTTAGTCTTACCTTCATTTTTACGATGTTTCTCTTCCCCTTCATCGTAGCAGTGATTTTGGACGACTGCCCCAAAGAGGAGACAAATGCCTCGGTTTCTTCAGCGTCTGAGGGGTCCTTGATAAAATCACCTGGCTAGTATTATCAAAAGGAAAAGAATTCGCAGAAATTTGGGACAGATGGACAGAATAAAAATTCGGCAGATGAAAACGATGTGAATAATCGCACATAACGACTTCTATAAAATAATATTCAGAATTAGTAAGAAGACATAAAATACGTTATTACTAAAGTTTTAAAAGAGAAAAACGATTGGAGATTAAAAAATATCTTAACTAAGAAGATACGTCAATGATTTTCATTGATAGAATCATTTCGATGACAAAATTTACAAAGGGAGATTAAGCTATTCTCCCACTATCATCATCACAAATGCAACATTCACATCTATGAAAAGATGACCCTTAATCTATGAGGCAGCCATTTCAGTAGGTGTATCTCTAACCCACTTAAACTTAAATAACTTAGCATACTCAATTTTGGTAAGAGGTGAAAAACCACTTCAAAGCTGGAATATTTTTTATCATGTATCTTATGAATATAAATATCGCCCCCGCCTCACAAAAAATTAAATTAAGCGTTGCAAAATATTTTTAAACTACATAGCCAAAGCTTTTTGAGACGCCATAAGAATTATGGACCGATAATTAAATCTAAATTAAAGTAATTTGATTTTTCTTCGAAAGATAAGGAACCAGAGTATGGCAGTGAAGAATAACATATCAGCCCTTTTCTGTTTGATAGACAATCTCTTTATGTCACCAGAATCGTATAAACTTCGATTCTTATCCCCAAATATAATGAAGTTGAAGCAGATACAAAGAAATACAGAATACAAACAGCATTTGACCAATTCTCCGTCTCTCATTCTCGTATATGTCTGGAGTCACGTCTGCTGATCAAGTGTCAATTTCTGTCCGAATAAAAGCTAAGTCATAGCCTAGCGCAATACTAACAGCTCCTGTCCTTTATTCCCGTCATAACAGCGGCGCTATTTGGAAATAAAGAGTAGATATCAATCAAGTCCTAATGGATGAAACAGAAAATGTATCTCTTAGCAATCGAATTCTCAGCAATCTTTACCAATCCTATAAACAAGGCAATTCTTTCACAACAATACAAGGAAATATACAAAAATTTCAATCTAAACCGAATCATTGACATAAAAACGTACAAACATGGCGAATATTAAATTTATCACTCAATGAATAAGTATTAACCAATTCCTGAGCTACAAAATATCACCCAACATTTTTCGGGGGATAAGAAGAACTGGGTGGATATTCAATCGTGGCGTGGATTAAAAAGACGACTGTAAAACAGGGTGAGAATTACGAATGACAGATCAAATACGAAAAGAGATCTTGGGGGCTTAAGCTCCTTCACCTCTTACCATATCTATTAAGAGATAAACCAACAACAGGAGATTCTTAGTTGAACATAATGCCCAAAAATGTGCTAGGAAAAATAGCATAGCTAAACCAGATCCTCACAATTTTTCACACAATCCCTGATCCTGAAAACGATATACTTACCTTATACTCATCGCTCTTTAAGCAAACATCAACAAACCATAGTAAACTTCTAAAATCGATATGAAGTATTCTAAACATACTCAAATAAGAAAAAAAACTAAAATAAAAAATTAAATGAAGTAGGAATTCAGGGGTACACAAGACTCATATCTATAAGGTTTAAAATTGGCTATTTTTAGCAGACATTTTGAATTTGGTGTCGAAATATATCGGAAGTACTTTGTTAACCTTTTGAAACTGGTGTAAAATTCGCCCTTAGGCCCTGTAGCTTAAGTAAGTGAAGGGAATAATACATTTAATAAACTATGCAGAACATTTTTATCAATTTTGCCCCACCGTCTGGATAGAGATTTGCTTACAGATAAGGAAGCAATTTTAAATTTTATTCTCGATTTTTTTTCTATCCTCAGCTTTCTCTTTGTTTTCTCCTCCTCCATTTCTTGCCACGTGGGGGTTCCTTAGCTGAAATAGATATTTTCCCTGGAAATTGTAAAACAATTTGTTATTTTCATATTCCATTAAGCTATAAAACTACCGTTTTTCTTATTAGTTGCTTGGTTCGAAAAGTCTTCGTTATCGAAATATAAACATGCCACGATTATCTTTTACTAATATTTCATCACTATTATAAATACGGGTTTGATCTTTCTATGACGAATTACTCATAATATATGTATATGTGTACCACATAATATAGTAAATTAATGGTAAATTGAGACGACGATAGCGCCGCCTACTTTAGGCTATTTCCGCCCCAAATTATAATTTTTAAGATAATTCCGAAATGGGGGCAAATACCCCTACTTAGTTGTGGGGGTTGAACCCTCACAGACCACGCATTTTTTGAAATAAACTAGTAATATTCCTAATTCGAAAACCTAACATTAGATTCGAATTCAAAAGGGGATTGCAAAATGTCGTTAGGTCTCTAGTTTTTCTATCGCGTTTCTTGACATCAGACATAAATTGATTAATATGAAATTTATATATCATTTTTTAATTGAGAAAATAAATCCCTTCAAATTTGATATATATATATATATATATATATATATATATA
This sequence comes from Ceratothoa steindachneri, assembly GCA_963969495.1. Classification (NCBI taxonomy): domain Eukaryota; kingdom Metazoa; phylum Arthropoda; class Malacostraca; order Isopoda; family Cymothoidae; genus Ceratothoa; species Ceratothoa steindachneri. The sequence goes on from OZ018318.1 coordinate 85,279,254, forward strand.
TATATATATATATATATATATATATATATATATATACATATAATATGATGCGATTCCAGTTGGCGATGTGGCTATGGCTCCCAAGATGGCGGCCTATCTATTTTTCTTGTCAGAACTTATAAAAAGTAACAAAGTATCGATAAACTTAATTTCATCAGAATTTCACCAAAAAACGGGTATTCTTATGTAATTTGATGAGCTGAATAACATTTCTTATATAACTCTTATTGATTAGAAGGTTCTAAAACCTTGGGAATGACTGCGCTATCATCGTCTCAATTTACAAATTAATTTACTACTTAAGGAATTTGATTATTTATGTAAAAAGGTTGTGAAAAGTGAGGAACCCCCTCTTTGTTTCTGCGGATAGGGGAAAGAAGGAAATACTGGTGAAACTACAATACAAGAGGAGGTAGAATGTGTGCACAGGGATCGGGCCATCTCAGTATTAACATTAGTTGAAAATATATACATTGGAATTTAATACTATGAAATTTGTTGCCAAAAATAGCAAAATAATAATAAAATATATTTAAAAGAGAATAAATTACTATATGTGGTAAATGAGTAAATAATAAAAGAAAAAAAATCTATCGGTTAAATATTATATACAGCGAAAATTTTGTTAAACTCTATGTTTCACTTCCGATCACCTGACCTTGTTTCATGGTTCCATGAATGAATTGTTAATAGGGATATTTGTAAATGACTGTCGTTGGCACTGACTATGCTGGAGGCATATACGACTTGTATCTCTCACGGTCATGTAGCCTGAACAGGGCGCCTACAGTACCCGGTACGAGAGTTCCCTCCAGGCTGTACCAAATGGCTGTACTCCGCGAGTGCAGGAAGGTATTCATCTTCTCCCTTTCCGGTTCTTACGTGTAGTTCTCTTGATATTATGTACTCTATCCTTTTTATATTGTGTATGAAGCGTAGGGAATTTTTTTATACCCTTTGTATTTTGACCAATTTGCTCCTTGAAGTGTTAAGTGGTACAGCTGGGTACAGCAGTTTCGTTCTTACTAGGGAATTGTAAAGCTTTTTATTGTTACTTATGCTTATATTACGAAATTGGTGGTTTTGCTTGTTTAGTTTCGCAACTTTAACCTATGAGATAATATGCCTTTTGTGCCTCGTTTGGAGATCGTGAAGGCTAGGATGCTCGTTTTCTGTCTGCCTATCGCGACTCTGGTAAATATGGTCCAGTTTGTATGGATCTTCCACTTCTCCTCAAACCTGTAGAATTCTGGGGCCTTCGTTGCAGTCGTCTTCAACATCACTCTTCCAAATATGGTACGGCGAATCACAATCTAAGTGATGTCGTCTGCATACTGTACGTTGAGTGTTCAGGAGAGCAGTGGGTTCTATATTTCCTTACTGTAGATCGTAAAGAGGGTGGGTCTCATACACCTCATTGAAGGACTGCAGAGAGCAAGTCAAACGGAGCCCTGACGTGATTCCAGAATGTTATTGCCGCTCTCTTGATGACGGGGTAGGTGTGGAGGATTTCCCTAAATTTGGGGCTAACCCGAGTTTCGAGATCTTGTATTGGAGACCGTCGGTCCATACCTTATCGAAGGCTTTCTTCACATCCCGGCAGGTCACATCAACAATGCATTCAGAGGCTAACCCCCTCTGGCTACATATTGGTATGTTAAGGTGATTGCAGTGTCGATGCTCATTTTCCTGCAGAAGCCATGTCGTTTGGCATTCTTCAGGGAGTGAGTCGTCAGATGGGAGAACAGCCTGTAATTAAGAATCTTTTCAAATATTTTCCCAATTTTCTTGGGGAGCGAGGTCGGACTGTAGTTGATCATTTGATCTTAAGGCTCCCCTTGTTTGAGAATAAAGATCATTTTAGATGTCTTCAGGTCGTCTGGGAAGTATCCTACTGCTAATGCCGCATTAATAATAACTGTCTATGACTTCCATTCTCGCCCTTACTTAAACGATTAAGCAGTGTCCTATCTCGCACTACACCCCTCTTTCAATCCTCTTCTACCATCCTGTAATCTCTCCCTTTGACAAAACCGAATGAGAAACACAATGAAGCAGGCGTATATTTAATTCCTTGCAAATCAAATAATTACACGTCAATTTTTGTCAATTTTAATTAAAATGAAGAGATTGCCTTCAATCTGTGTTACCAGAAATATTTTTTGTGGGAAAACTGGATGTATAAAGCTAAAAAAACATTCTATAACCGCAAGTTAAGGAAAACAGAACCTTTACACAACATATTACTTTTAACTTACCATGATAATTTCTTGTATTTAGTACCAATCTTAAAAAAACTTGATATAAATGTAACTTTTAAATACAATTATACATTAAAAAATAGATTAATAAAAAACAGCCAGAGGAACGATAATAATGTAATATATAGTATACCTTGTTTGGATTGTAATTTATTCTGTGTAGCTTAAACTTCCAAAAATATCTCTGTAAGAATTAAGCAACATCATAATGCAGTATCTAAGGGATACACAAATAATGCTTTGGCCGTCCACAGGCTTAAGATCGGTCACCAGATTAACTGGTCAAAAGCAGATGCCATCATGAATGTAAATGATTTTATTAGCACAAATATCTTTAAATCGTTCCTAATCCCCAACACAAAGGAGAGAAATATAAATATTAGACCCGGTTTGTTTTCTTTTGATCCAGTCCTATATTTCTTCCTCAAATCTAACTTATCAGAGGTCCTAAAAGAATCTGACCTTATAGGGAAAACATTGCTTTGTATAAATACAGTTTCTCTCTATTTCATAAGCCATTGTGAGTTTGAAAATGTTATTAAGATAACGAAAGTACTAGCTCCAATCAATTTTCCTTTTTCCTGCGTGGTACAACCAAATATTTATACTTATTCTCGTGTTGCCTCTCGTGATTTTTACCCATATATATATATATATATATATATATATATATATATATATATATATATATATATATATATATATATATATATATATATATATATATATAAACTTGCCAACATTAGTGGACAGGAACCGAATGATACAAATAATGGAATTTGAGCAAAAATAAACTTGGCCACCTCTTTAAAACTATTGCAATAATGGAGAGCCAATCAATTTTATAATTTAATGTACCAGTCATTAATTACGGTAAATTGAGTTTATTTGATTATCAGATTTATTATCAGATTTAATTAATTCCTCTAGATTTGCATAGCATCATATGACTAGTTTCGATGTTTAGTCACTATTTACAATATTCTTGTTTCTAAAACCTGTAATATAATATGTGATTCATTCTTTCACACTAATTCCACAGTTGTTGGTTTGAACAAATTTAACTTTTCTATGCTCCTTAAACTTTCTATTGAAGGCACAATATTTATTTATAATAACAGGCTTTATAGACTAAGGGATGTGGGTGATAATTGGTTCACCTTTGGGCCCATGATTTTCAACTGTATTTTTGTGTAAACTAGAACCAGACTAGATGTTCAAATGCTCACAACACATTAAACTTATAATCTACAAAAGATTTATCGATGATTGTTTCATTCTTGTTAAAAATAAGTTATTCTTCTCAGTTCCAAAATTATATAACTTTCCACAATCCTAACATCAATTTACAATTGAAAATAACTAATGACTCCCATTCTATTTCTAGACATAAAGATTACTCGTTTATATTACAATCTTCCCAGTTCAGTGTATAGAAAACCCAACTCCTTCCTCTCTGCGTGGTACTAATTATTTCTCATGTTTATCAATCCGTTTTAAAATATCATCTCTAAGCTATAGAAGTAACCGTGTGGATAAAATATTCTCTGACTGGATTTTTTTTTCACGAAGAGATGTCTCACATTAAAAATGTTTTTAATGTAGCTTATTCCCAGTTTCATTGCTTAATAAATTTTATACTATTTTAAATGTATACATGCTAATACAAAACTACACTAGAATTAAAACTGAGGATCTGTATACATCAGGATGTTACTAATTAGACATAAAAAACATTGCTAAACCTGAATTTTATTCAGTCTGAGATTGCTGTACCGTTATCCCGGAGAAAAGAGGTTGGGGAATCATGCGAGAACTTGCTACTAATACTTTTAACTCGCATCCACACCTTTGAAAGAAGGGCACTTCCCGTTAAGTGAGACACATAAGAACGCCTGGTGCAGTGGGGGTGCTTCGAAACATACCAGAACATAGGCCTAGCTCGACGAAATTTACCGACGGTGAAATCGTTCGGGCGGCGCATATAGCGCATGTAAGCATATTGCTTTTGTCTGAAGGCCATCTCACACTCGACCGACTACCTGGGAAGTGGACGACGTGCAAAACGGCCAGGCGTTCTAGGAATAATAGTTAAACACGCGGTGATTAGGTTGCTGGAGAAAGAATCAACGACCTCAACCACCGACCTAAACTACTCAAATAAGACAGAAAATGCCAGTAACTCCCTGGAAAGCAGAAAACCGAGCTAGCTCTGTGGACTACTGAGATGATTTTAAGGTGACAACGGCCCAGAAAATGAAAATCAATGAGATATTAATAACTAGGTTGAAGGGTCATTGCTCAACTGCCACACAAAATTGTACTGTATCCACGGAGAACACAGAGGCAGATCGAGACAGGAAAAGGAGGCAGTTTTCTGGCACTGATAATTCAACTCATCCACATTTGGGAAACCTATATCAGGATCGTCTATCAGGCAAATAAGGACTTGATACTTGAGATTGATCGTAGAGTTCCCCCAGAGGGTTTGCCTTTCATTCAAATCCACAAGCGGAAGAAAGGGTCTTGGTAACCGTGCTACAATGCGGCTGAAGTCCCTCGCGTCGATGTCGACTGACAGCTGAATGTATGGAGAAATAACAGTATACATCTATCTAAGTGCAGCTGTACTGCTACTACCTGAAAGGAGGTATTTGTAGCAAATAGAAGAACGGACACACAATGCCTTAAGTAAATTGTACATCCTCCTGCCCGCCCACATCCCATGTTTGTTTGGTAGCAAAGCCCTTAAACACCGGGACGGTGGGCAGGGGACACGCGCCCAGCATAGTCTCCTGCTAAAGGATAGTTAAGGGGGAACGGGAAGAAAACGGAGAGTGCAGTAATTCTATTGAAGGCATATGCCTTCCAGTCCTAGCTCGGAGGAGATGTGGAGGGCCTTTCGAAGATATGGGGTACGCTTCTAGGAAGCAGAACTACGGATGCTTTTGGCAGAACAAGGCGCTGAAAGCTCTGTCGTCTTCGGGGACTTATCGGAGGAGGTTGGGCTTGCTATGCGAGTCTTTTCCTCCCTCCGCCTCGAAACCTTTGGTTGGGGACGGGGGCGGCTTCAGGGGATGGGGTCGCTCATTTAGAAGATCCACCGTCTCCGAGCTATCCTGTTCAACCTTGGGTGCAGCGTACATAGGAGCCGAAGCTCCTTTGGTGCTGTCCTCCTTTCGGAAGGCAGCCTTAATAACCCCAGAAGATGCCTTATGACCAGCTTCAAGGGTGTTACCTTTAGTGAGTCTAACGACTCGGTGGCGGCTCAAGGCAGTTTTTCCTTACGTAAAACGGTCATGCGAGGTGAAGGGTTAGTTCTAGATTTAGCTGAGGCTGGCTGTGAGCCCATAGTGCCACCAACTCCAAAGGAGAGCGCCCGCCCGGGAAGGGGTGGCGGTTGAACCCGAAGAGTGATTCCGAATTTGTTTGGAGGCGAAAGTGATCAAAGACCTGGATTAGCCAGGAGCAGAGTGTACCTTTTAACAATTGAGGAATGGCTTTGAGAAGTCCATCTAGATCGATGATGACGAATGCCTTCTTGATGGCATCAACCTACGCTAGGTTTAAACGGGTAGGAAGGTGTGCAGTGTTTTAACTCGTATCCTGACCGGGGAGAGAAGGACCCTGATGGCAGGAGAGGCTCGAGACGACTAGGCTTCGTCTTCGGCTGCAGGGAGCTTCTGAGACACTGGTCTCCTGGTGCTCGCCTATAGGCACTCCCGATCCTGGTTTGTGATCAAGGCATCCTTCCTCTATCCTTTGCCTAAAAAGGCAAAACGAACCCACAAGGCAATGGGTGGAGTGCAGTGGGTGGGTTGCAGTGGCTGGTTAGCGCCAGGGCGTGTCTAATTGAGGGATATGACGTTCCAGGTTACGCTGGATGCGACAGAAACAAGTCCTGGCAGCCTTGCAGCCAAAAAGGCAATAAAGCCTGTCTGCCATAAGTAGTACAGCATTATGCACCCCATAACGGCCATTCTCATTATAATCCTTTCAGCCTTTTATATCTCTTTCATTTTTTTCGTTTTTAAATTTTTTTGCGCCATTAATTCTTTTGAGCTTGTTTTTGTTTAATCGCTTCTTGTTTAATTATATAACGAACTTCCATTGATGAAAGTGTTTACAACAGCATCTGTGCGTCTTATCTTTTTTCCTGTTTTATTAAATCAAATACGAGTAACTTTTGTTTTTTATCCTCTACATTTTCATTAACAATATTGCTTAGTATATTTTCTTTACCCATCATCACCTAATATTACATGAAACAATATCTTTTTTTCAATTTATTTTCTTCAAACCGAGTAAGAATATTCTTTATATAACTTCAGCCCTCTCAATTATGTCTTCATTTGTTAACGCAGTTTATCATTTAATTCATTTTCTTCGAGTACATTGTCATTTATATTCTTATCTGTAATCCTTGTTTATTATTTTTTTCTTTGTTATGTTTATTAAAAAGATATGAAAAACAAAGCCAGAAACATATTCTTTTGTTTTTTGTAATGATATTTTTCTTTTATTAATGAACTCTACGTTAAATCTTTTGCGAATGTCAAGCGATGTTTCCATGTGAGTATTTCTTTAGAAGGATAGTTTTTATACCCTTAAATACTGTAAAAACTTTTTCAATAATATTTTTTGTAAATAATTGAATTCATTAAATAAAATATTAAGCATAAAGTGATTTTGTTGGTTAAAAATAGCAGTTAAGAGGCAAGATGAAATATTTTTCTTGGTTTTTAAATTTCTTAAAAATTCTTGCCTTAATTTAAAAAAATTATGAAAATCTTTCTGAACCTCTTCTTTTTTTAGCCCCTCTCTTTAATAAAATAACAAACTCTCCAGAACATAACATAATGATTTTTAATTTTTAAAAGTTTTATTATGTTAAAAAAAAACTCGAAAGACGCAAGCAACTACAACAAACGGTACCTAACTTATAATGTAAGGGATCGGGCTACAGATTAAAGTTGAATAAACAATTTTATAAATAACTTTGATAAAACCAAGTAAATAAAAAAAATAAAAAACAACAGCCGTATGTATGTTAATGATTAGTTTTTTCTCTGTTAATCAGTGCTTCAAAGAGCATTAAGTTGTCTTTTTAATCAGATAAAAAATATTATATTTTTTACGAGTGTTTATCTTGTCGGGCTCATTTGGTGTTTTTTCTTCAAAATGTGATTTGATTGTTCCATTATTGTGGTCCCGTTCGCCTCTGGTTTGCATACTATTTGTGGTTAAGCCGACGTAACATGTTTCAATGGCTTTACATCCATTGTTAGGGCAGGTGAAGTGGCATACCGAATGGTCTGTTTAAGATATAACAGCAGGCAATACTTTTCATGTTATAACTAGATCTTTTGTTTTCACTTTTTGTAGTAGATATTTAGGTTAATTTTTATTTGATCATTTTTACTTTTAATGTTTTTCCTTATTATCTTTTAAAATGCTTTTCTTTTTTAATATAATTAAATGTGATTTGGTTTCAGTAGAATATTGCTAATTTATCTTTGTCAGTGTTATTTATTGTGTTTCTTGGATTTGTTATAAATTGACTAATCGTTTGGTCTATAATATACGGAGGAAAATCATTAATGATTAACATTTGTTTGATCATTCAAACTGCTGTATCAAACTTTTGCTAGTCCAAAGAAAATATGATTTTAGAATGTTTTGGAACTTTTCAAAACCAAAAAAATCAGAAATTTTTATGCGATTAGGAAGGAGAAGGCTCATTGAAGGCTCGAGTCTGCTCCCACCTAAGCATAAGCCCGCGTACTGGCACTGTACACACTAATAAAGCGATGTCCCCCATCCAAGATAGACATAAATACTCGTAATATATCACAATTGTATATTTATTAAGAAAATATGAATAAAGCAAAACAGATCGCCAGAGTCTCTCACGCAGGCACACACAAACATACAGTGCAATCATAATTGGGCGAAGGTATCCGAAGTGATCAAATTTAAAGAATACACCCATGTATTCAAGGTCATCTTCCATAACACGGGAATGACACAAAGGGCAAAAGAACTTGGCCTCCTGCTTTTTCACGTAAAGGTATGTCCGGGCCAAATTGAGAGGAAAGAGTTTACAGAGATTCAAACATGCTTCAAATGATATAGGTATAATCAGCATGCCACGAAAACATGCTCGCAAACTTACGACCTCTGATATTATATGTGGTCAAGCTGGCCACATATGGCGAGACTGCAGGAGCAGTACACGCGAGAGTGTGAACAGCCACGGCGAGCATGGGGACATGGCAATGCCATGCACAGTTAAAAAGGAAGGGATAAGTAAAAATCCTCAGGACAAAAAAGAAGAGGAAGAAGAAAGATCCAACAGGACTTATGCCAAGGTCACAATGGCAGCGATCAATGAGGCCCCAAACTAACAAACCTACTTGAAGGTAGAGACCGAGCAATCGACAAAAATTATGTGCTGCAAATACTATGCACACATAGTGAATATTATCAACCCGGGATTCTTCAGGAATGCGGTTCCCCGAGAATCCCCCCTCTGAAAACCTCTTAAGGATTAAAATCCAACCACCGCAAGCAGCTTCCATGGAAATGGAAACAGTTCCTGCTCCACAAGCAGAAGTCAACCAGAAAACCACTGAACAACAGCCAGCTGAAATAACTCTTTAACCAATAGTTGAAAAAAGTGCAGGAACTAACCAACCCTCCCAACAATGATCACGCAGAAGAAAATCCCCCAAACAGCAAAGGGTGCGATCTACGTCATCTTTAATCTCCAGAGATTCAAAACACACCTACCATGGTAAGAAGATCAATCTACCGATTTACACCAGGGCATATAACCCATTCCCCAGCGTAAAACAGAAAAAAACGTAAGTGATGGCATTTAAACCTGAATAAACAAATGGGAATACGACGAGGATATCCCAGAGAAGGTGGTTGAGAAAGCCTTCCTCCTTGGGTTGGTCCGATTGAACCAGGAAGCCTTCGCCAGGATAAAGACCGCTCAATTCAACAAAAAGATATCAGGCAAAACCAGATCTCCATTATCCATCTGCACTATCCAGCATGACAAAAGAACCGACTAAACGATAGACAACATGGACTGACTGACTAAAGGCCTAACAATTCTACAGGTGAACGCTAAAGGATGGGATAACCATCAAACGACTTGCGGAAATATAATTAGACAATGCGACCCTGACATTGTCTTGATCTCCGAACACGGAGTTGACACAGTGCAAAAAACATGATGAAGATCTTCACATACAAAGTCATCTCGAAAAAACACAACTCGGAGCGTTACGATGGCGCTGCTATCGCAGTCAAAAGTGTGATTCGATTCAAATAAGTTCTTTCTTAAGATGAATCCTATCTGGCCATCGAGGTCACAACTTTCTCCAACTATGTGCACACGGAATAACAGTCTTGTTTGGGTGAATCTCAATGCCAGATGCAAGGAATCCGGATATACCGGTCTTCATAATAAGAAGAGAGTAAATCTGAAGACCATTTTAGACAGAAATATTGTAGTCCGAGCTGGGCCCGACTTCCCCACGTACATCAACGAACAGTACGCAACCAAACCCAACATCATCCTAACCAGCCGTAATTTTCTCTATAACTATTACATCTGAGCTGGCTACCTGATACCAAGCGACCGCATCGCCACATTAATTATACAGTGAATATCCTCCAGCCCAATCGAGATCTTGCCTAAGGAGAGGAAGTGCTTCTCCCGAACCAATTGGGAGGAGTACCGAACTCTTCTTAATGAATACACAACCCAAACACTTGGAGAGGCCACACTGGAGGAGGTCAACCAAGAACTGGTCAAATTAACGGAGAAAATGGTGGAAACGGACCGCGCAACAGTCCCCATGACAACATACATACAATACGTTACCAGCACCAAATTGGCCTCAGGAACTACATGACTTATCAGGCGAATATAAAAGACTATGGGGAAATCAGACTGCTAGGCACTGGTAGACAAAGAAGCAGAAGACTAATAACACTAAGGACGGAAATGAAGACATACATAACGAACAACACAAGGCACTCTGGAATGACCTTATAAGCAAAGCTAGACGAAGAAATGGAACCACGAACATTTTGGAGCATCATAGCAAGATTAAAAGGAAAACCTACAGACAGACACATATACCTATAAAAAGAATACAAGACAAAGCTGGACGACGTAACAGAAATGGAAGAATAGTTCAGAGAATTTTGGAAGAACATATATTCCATAACCCTAGAAGAAAACGAACATTTTGACCCTGACTTAGAAGAATACATTCACAACAAACTACGAGGCCAACAGAGAGATGACGGATTACAGACGGAAAATAACTCAAGAAGAAGTCACAGCGATGCCATGTACCTTTAGACAGAGAGCACCAGGATAAACGGAGTTGACAATGCTTAACTTCGCGAACGTCCCCCGTAAAATCATTGAGCTGCTTGTCAACATAATGAATGCGTGCCTAAACGTTGACTACCTTCCCGACAAATAGAAGATCGCTAAAATGATCTTCATTCCCAAAACCGGAAAACCGCCTGACACACCAGCAAAAACCATTTCTGGAATGTGGTGGCTAAGGAAGACCCGGATGTAGTAGTGATATGTGAGCACGGTTTGAGTATAGGGAAGTATGAGCTTAAACTGCAGCATTATTATACCTACAAAAAAGCCACTATAAGGAAAAGTTCGATGGTATAATAGTTGCTGTAAAGAAAGGTATAGATCTTAGGGAATTGAGAGAGTTGGAAGAGAGCTATGTGGCATTAGAACTTGACACCCAAACGGGACTAGTGGTTATAATGGGGGGTACCAACCCCCGAAAATAAACTATTTGCCCCTTCATAAATTCCTTAGAGTATTCAGAAGGAACACTCAGGTGAGTTTCCTTGGCCTCCTGAATGCTCGCTCCAGGCACTCAAGAAATACCTCATAGAACAGGATAGTAAAGAATCTAGATTTATTTATAAATAGGGGTTTAGTGGTAAGAGCTGGGCCGGAGTTCTCACTTGCATCACGGAAGGAGCAGCTACGAGCCAGATATAATATTGGCCAGCAAGATATTTTCATTGGAACATATTTTACAAACCGGGTCCTGTGTTCCCAGCAGATCACAACTCAATCATAGTATTTCTAGCACTAAGTCCAATCCAAGTGCCATGCCCAGTCGGGAAACAATATGCTAAGGCGGAGTGGGATAACTTCCGAGAGGTGCTGGGAAACTATCGGCCGCCAGTGATGAAGGGTGAAGGTGTTGAAGATATTGATAGGAAAATAGAAAGGTTAGAGTATAAAATAAAATCAGCAGAGGAAGTTAGCATATCAAAGTTGGCGATTAGAACACTCCCGGCAACAAGGTAGTCACCTAAAATAAGATAAAAAATGCTAGAACTGGACGCAATAGATCACCTGACAAGATGCATAGGGACAACTAATGAGCTATATAGGAGGAAACGTGAGCTCCAAAGAGAAGTAAGCAATCTGATGAGGATAGAGAGGGTATGGGATGGTTTGATTGATAGACTAGAGAATGAACGTAACCCGAGACAATTCTGGCAATCTGCCAAAAGATTACAGGATTCTCCTCCACCGAGAAATCTAAGGATTAAGAGGGGCAATGGGTACATACGAAAGTAAATGAAATAGAGGGGTTACTCAGGGACCACTAGAGTCAGGTATTCAACATTTGGGTAAAGATAATGAGAATTTTGACGCAGAACACGAAACAAGGATTATGGAAGAACTGAACCTCCATCTGGGCAAGACCTACCCGCTCGACAGGATCACTCATAATAACGGGGAGGAGGATGACATTAGAGACGATGGAAAGATAAAGATGAAGGAGTTAAGTTCGGTAGTCCAGGCCTTCAAACAGAAAGCATCAGGGCCATCGGGGCTAACGTGAAGTTGGCGCAATTAGGGAGGTTTTCACGGCTGTCGCCCAGTCACAAGAGGGAACTCTACATGGCAATAGTCAGAGCCATCCTACTGTGCCCAGCTGTTCCGCTACATAGTACTCCGAAGAGTGTCATGATTAAAATTCAGAGAGTAAAAAAACAGGGTACCCGTATAGCGTACGATAAGTGCAGGCGAGCGGCCTAAAAGCTTCGTTTGAATGAGTCTTTTTTGAGACTCAGGATGGCCGACTGGATTCGCCGCTGGCTAACAGTGGTCCAGCGACGCAGGAAGATGTTCGCAACTCGCCTACGCTATTATTTATTTATTTTTTTAAACAAATATAAATATATTCACAGAATCAACGAATTCACAATGAGATAATTTGGATTAGGTATACAATGCAAGATATGGTAAAATATGATTTAAAGTAACAAGATGTAATTTAAGTGTGAAGTGAAATTGAAGTAAGAGTGAAATATAAGTGAAATAAAATTTGACTATGATGGGCTGAATTGGGGGCTGCAATAAGAGAAGTAAATAGAATTAGGACCTACTCTCGTATGGAAGTTTGCAGAGAATAATTGTGAGAGGATGAGGAATTAAACTAATTATGATTTGTTTGTAGTTAATTGACTAAATGTAGAAGGAATGATTACCGACTTTTATGCTGAGAATGGCGAGAGACGAAAGGGCTATACTCGTGTTCAATTTGGTTGAGCTGAAAGCGTGTGTTTGTTTGTGTGTATGTGAAATTCTAAGAGATGTTGTTTGAACCAGTATTACTTTAAATGAATTCAGTTTTTTGTCACAGGATATTTGAATTATTAAAGGTTACATAAATTAAATGAATTGCAAAAAATTATGGATAAATTAATTGAATGATTGTATTGACAAAAAGTTAATTAAGCCTGAGACTAATAAGAGAGAGAAAATCGGTTTATACAGAAAATGGACATTATAGAGAGAGTGTGAAATCCAATTTAATATCGATTATTACCTTCCGACTCTTTTTCTCTCGACTAAATAATCGATATTAAATTGGATTTCACTCTCTCTCTCTATAATGTCTGTGTGTGTGTTTAGTTACTAACTACACATACATACTTCCTCAATAACACAGCCCTATACCTACTTCTAATTTCAACACTATGTATACTGTCATATCTACCGCTAAATTCTACCTTCATACACCTTAAGAATCTTAATATAAGTCAACGCTACTCAACAGGCATTTCACTGGCAAAGGAAGTGGCCGAGAAAACGTGAATTTTATTCACCTTTTTCCTACGTGAAATTTTAAAGAGAGAATTTAATACCAGCCTCGGAGACTTTACTTATGTCGGCATAAGACCAATCCCCCCACCGCAACCCCATCATTGTCGGTTGTTGCTGTTTAACGCTAAAATTAGTGGGGAGCAGATCGAAAGCTAAGAGTTTATCCCTATACAATTCTGCTTCGGTTGCTATAAAATAGAACAGCACGCCAATAAAGATTGCCAAGCCCCATATGAGGTATGCTCCAAGTGCAGTGGGACTGGCCATTACTGGAAGAACTGCAGTAACACATAAGAGAAATGTGCAAATTGCTGGCAAGGGCATCGAACGATGACCATGGCCTGCCAAAAGAAGAAGGAGCTAATCCGTAGGAAACCCAAAGAAAGCAAGCAGGAGGAGGCTATAAGGAGAAATACTACATACGCATAGGTGGCAAAGAAAACTCCATAAAAATCCTGACACGCATATTATACGTGCATGTCAAGAATTTAACTGAACCGGGAAATTTTGCCAAAGAGTTAAATCAAATGCTGGCCAAAATTCGACAGGGTGAAATGTGGTCTCCGGACAACTCTCCATCAGGGGACGTCCTGCAGCTACAAATGATACCAATACCAAAAATGGACGCACAAAGCCCAGAAGAAAGCAAAGATACCACAAAAGAAGAGACAAAATCAAAAGAAGAATGCAGAAGGCCCGACACGCGGATTGAGGCCAAAAATGAGAGGGAAGAAGCAAACAAAAAGGCAATCAACCTCAAAAAGAAAAAGGAACAAAAGAAAGAAGTAGAGACAACAGACTCCTCGGACTCCTCAGATACGTCTGACTCTGAGGTCCCCAGTAAAGACAAATTTCACGCCAGAGGAAAGAGGGAAACCAAGGAACACCTTGATGCAGATAGGAACAATCTCACGATATATACATCGGAGCAAATTCCTTACCCAAAAGATATGGACCCCACTAAATTTTCACGGGAATCAAGAGGAAAATGTTCAAATGGGGATATGACTCACATCAAGACGAGGAAATAGTCGAGGAGGCACTCCTTAAGCACAACATGAACCTCTATCCGAACACATGTGAGCAATTATCCTCTACGGAATATAAGAAGAAAAGGAATATAAGGAAGAAAGCAACAACCAAGAAACACTAGGAAAGGACAGAAAATCCAGTAATTCGAAATGGAAAACGTCAACAACACACTAAAGATTGTGACACTTAATGTCAACGGATGAGAGGGAAAGGGCACGGCATATGGCTATATATTCCGAGTGCTCGACCCCGACATTATACTATTGACAGAGCACAGTATCGATACAAGATCAAGTCGCATAAAGATTCCGGGCTATAAAGTAATCATGAAAAAACATTCGTAGGAGAGGTTCGACGGCACTGCTGTCGCTATCAAAATGAATATCTCGTACAGACACCTTCCGGAACTGGACGAGTCGTTTGTGTTTGTGGCCGTGGAACTGCCCAACCGTTGGGTAACCTTTTGGTAGCGGCAACGTGCCTGCCTCTCAATAACTTCTACACCTTGTTCAGGCATGAGAAATGGCATTTTGGGGGGGAAGCGACCTCAATGCCAGATGCCGAACGGCCGGCTATCGTAAAAGAAACGAAAGGGGTCGTAATTTGGAAATGATTATGGAAAGGAAGAACATCCAAAAGATAGGGCCGGACTTCCCGACCTACATATATCACCAATAGATCAGCAACAAGGCCTGACATAATCATGACAAGCAGTGACTTCCCACTCAATTATCATAGCGAGCCAGGCCCCAAAGTACACAGCGACCATATAGCGATCCTGACGACAATCTCGCTCGCACTGATCCAGGTTCCGGTCCCTCTCCGCAAAAGTGGATGAAGCCATCAGCCTTCTTAGTAGAGTTATCCTTAACCTCAACTTGCATCTTCCCATCGCAGCTAATAAATTTGTTGATTTAGTGGAATTGTCTCTCAGATAATGTGTTTCGAGATAATGATGACTTTTATAGAGAAAAATTTGAGGTTAAGTATGGTTCACGAATAGTTTATCACCGATATTGGCTTGTCTCTTCATGGAATATTTTGAGACAGAACCCCTACCTAGAATTGCTCCCTCTAACTTCATAAGGTATATTGTCAATGTTTTTCAGTATGGCCTGATGGTCTTGATTTTGACCATTTTTTCAGTAACTTAAATAATTTGCATACTTCAATTAAATTTAAATATGAGTGTGAAGAAGACAGAAAATTACCCGTTTAGATGTCCTTATTAACAAAGATTACCATGATATAAAATTATCTGTATACAGGAAGAGAACTCACTCAAATGCAAATATACATTAATTTTCATGGCATGATAATACTTTCTTATTTAGACGAAGAAATTGTTAAAACCAAGACTATTTTTTCAGAACTGTATTACCCAGATTGGTTTATAACATCAGCTCATTTTAAACTGGAAAACTTACTATTGTAATAAGCCTGCACGTTCTAATGACTCTTCAGCAAATGTATAAC
This sequence comes from Ceratothoa steindachneri, assembly GCA_963969495.1. Classification (NCBI taxonomy): domain Eukaryota; kingdom Metazoa; phylum Arthropoda; class Malacostraca; order Isopoda; family Cymothoidae; genus Ceratothoa; species Ceratothoa steindachneri. The sequence continues at coordinate 85,295,214 of OZ018318.1, forward strand.
ATTGCCTTTGAATGACAAACTAAATAGATGTCTTCAGGAAGTGTGGTTTAATTCCTCACACACACACATATATATATATATATATATATATATATATTTATATATATGAGAAAAATTATTGCAGTAACGCAATCATTATAATGGGGTTAAAAGGCAGACTATATTTGTCAAACACAGTCTTCCTCAAAGCCTTTTAGCCGCATAATAATGATTGCGTTACTGCAATAATTGTTCTCAAATTATAAGGTGGGACGAAAATGTAGAAAAAAATGTTCAATTCTCTTCGATAAGCAGGGGTGATGAGAAAAAGCTTATTTTATGTGTTACCTTCTCGCGTATGTGAGAAGAGCTCCTTCCAAAGGCATTGAGGAAGACTGTGTTTGCCAAATATAGCCTTTTAGCCCCATATATATATAAATATATATATATATATATATATATATATATATATATATATATATATATATATATATATATATATATATATATATATATATATATATATATATATATATATATATATAAGGTAAATTCAAAAGATTAAAGGTTGACAAGAGGATTAAAATACCGCCTGAGCAATTAAATAGGGTATTTTAATCCTCTTGTCAACCTTTTATTCTTTTGAATTTACCTGATTTAATGATCTTATTTTTTATTTATCTTCGCTTCTCCTAAGGTTTCCATTTCATATTAATTCATTTTGTTGATTGGTTATTTCCCTCTCCTTTGTATCATCCTTATAAATATTACAATTTTCAATACTTCTGTTATTCCTTGATAAAGAACTCGAAATAAGGTTCGAAAGTACTTGGAATCCTCGTATTAATTTTCCCTGTCGGCTTTGTTACATTTATTGCTTAATCACGCGGATACTTTATGAGTTTTGCACACACACACAGACACAAATATATATATATATATATATATATATATATATATATATATATATATATATATATATATATATAATGGGTTAAGGAATAAGTTCTTGCCATTTTATCAAATTAATTCATTACCATTAACAATTTTAGAAAAACTTCATTTTTAATTGATAACAATATGCAATTTAATCAATAATGTATTCTCCGTTGTTATTTACGACTTCTTCCCAATGTTCAACTAGTTTTTCGATGCCTCTGCAATAAACATCTCTGGATTTTGACTCGAAGAATTCGTCTAACTAGGTTCTTAATTCCACATCAGTATTGAACGAAACGCCGCCCAAATTGTTGGATAGCGATCGGGACAGATGGAAATCCGATGGAGCAAAGTTTGGCGAATATGGAGGATGCGGCAGGATTTCCCAATTAAGCGTTTGGACAGCGTCTTTTGTCATATTGGCAATGCGAGGACGAGCATTGTCGTGTTGCAGAAGGACTCCACAACGCCGATGAGGTCACTTTTCACGAATAGCTTCGGTTAGTCGATAACTTTGTTGAATGTAGAGTTCTGCATTGGCAATCTCGTTGTTCACAATGAGCTCATAAAGAATGATGCCTTCACAATCCCGCCACACACACAGCATCGTATTTCGTGGATGAAGTCCTTGTTTTAATCGCGGAAGTGTTTTTTTTTATTGGGGCTAAGCCATTGTTTCCGATGGTTCATGTTGACATAAACACACCACTTTTCGTCGCCAATGAAGATGCGGTGAAGAATTCTGTCCTTATATCAACGAATAGCCTTGTGACGAGCAAGCAAACCTGCGGCAATCGTGGAGCGTTGAAGTTTGTTGCTTTCGCTCATAGCGGGCGGAACCCATGCACCGAGTTTTTGAACTTTCCCCATCGAATGAAGGTGATTCACTACAGTTTTCTGATCACACGCCAATTGCACACCCAATTTTCTAGTGGATTGACGAGGATTTTCCTGAAGAAGGTCGTTCAATCGATCGTCATCCAGCTTAATGGGGCGACCAGAACGTTCTTCGTCATTAAGATTGAAATGACCGTTTTTGAAACGTGAAAACCACCATTGAGCTGTCCTTTCTGATAAAGCATTTCTCCTATACAGCACAAATATCGCGAAGAGCTTTGGCTGCGTTTGCACTGTTTCCGTCTCGATTGAAAATGAATAACAACAAGTATCGAAAATGCGCCTTTCTTTCAACTTGACATTCCATTTTGAGGGTACAGAACAAAAATTAAATTAACACAATTTTTAAATAAACCGCAATGACTTATTACTCAACTTCAAGACGTAGCCAAAGCAAAATCATAATAGTCTATACTATTAAGAGACGTAGCCTAACCTTTGCAAATTTTGCTTTCATTATTTATTATTGTTTCCTCAATATTTGCACAAATCACGTCAACAAAACTTAAATCAACACAACATTAAAAAGCCGCCGCAAGAACTTATTTCTCAACCTAACACACACACACACACACACACACACACACATATATATATATATATATATATATATATATATATATATATATATATATATATATATATATATATATATATATATATATATATATATATATATATATTATATATATATATATATATATATATATATATATATATATATATATATATATATTTATATATATATATATATATATATATATATATATATATATATATATATATATATATATATATATATATATATATTAAAAAATAAAAGTATCACAAGGAAACATGATCGTCATGCGATCAACTCATCCATCAGCGGTGTACACTGGCGGCTCTGAAGGCAAAACAGAAAGTAAAGTAACTAAAAATTGAAAAGAAGAAAACGTGAGATGCCCTTTGCACCAGGGTAAATACTACAAGAACCCTATTTACCTCAATCAAATCTCTATCGAATTTCTCACTTTTTTTCATCGCAATCAAGTTCAAGAGTCATTTTTTGCGCGTTATTGGGAGATAATTGATTGAATTGAGAGCCATCATGTCTGGTCGTGGTAAAGGAGGAAAGGTTAAGGGTAGAATCTGAAAATGACCTCACCAGACAGTCATCCACCCTAGTATCTCTCTTTCAAAAGGAGATAATTTTTTACGAAGAAGAACGAGAATCTAGACAAGAAGGAAGAGGGTCAATGCTGCCCGACGAAGGCTATGGGGCTGCCCAACCTTGCCCTTAAACGAGTTCCTCTACGCACCATCCGGGAGGAACAAAGCCACCTCGGAACACGTTCGTGGAAACCATCTTTGGAGTGCTGAATATAGCCATCAGGCTTATTGATCCTGCACACGGTTGGGCGACGATGTGTTGGATGGTTGACGACATCGAAAAAATAGTCTCAGAAGAAGCCGAAGAGCGCCTTCGAAAAATTTGTCTTTAAGCTTCCATACCCCAAGAAATCCTCGTACAGCGAACGATCATCTTAAGGAGGCTCGATCCGTTCTTCACTGACCTTAGTTTCGAAGATATCAAGCCTGAGCTAACCAAACACCAAAAATGGGCGAAAATGTCCAAGGTGGAGAGGTTTGGGAAGAATATCGTTAAAATCGTCTTCGAGAAAAGTGAGATGGCTCAGAGGGCCATGAAGTATGGATTCCTTAGGTTATACCTTCGAATAACTCCTGAACATGTCGAAGCGGAAGAATTCACCTACCTGGATAACTGCTCCCGATGCCTTGCCTGCTAAAAATACCCTACGAAGGATTGTACTGCACCCGACGTCACTTGCTCCGTCTGCTCAAAAATTGGACAGGGATGGAGATATTGTATGCCGGAAAAAACAAGATGCGTGAACTGCAGATGAGATCACAGGGCCTTGGCCATGAGATCTCCTGTCCGCAAGGAAGCTGTCCAAACAAAACGTGAGGTGTTCAAGCAGCAAAAGGAGGCAAAGAATAAAAACTACGTTGAGGCGGTGGTGACGGCTACATCGTACGTCATTGGAGCCACAGCCCCGAAGCTAGTATTGCCAGGTGAATGCAAAGAGAGGATGACTATAGTCATTGTTGTCCACCTGGCGAACCTAGCCAATCCCGGTACTTTTTGAACGTGTTAAATCATCTCCTACAAAAGAACGGTGTAAATAAAAAGCTGTGGTTCCCTTGGCGCAGGAAATATTAAATATCCAGTTTGTCGACGAACAACAAAAAGACGCAAACAAAAAAGATGAAGCATCCAAACAGCAACAAAAACACACAGAGGAAAATTAACCACTGGAGAAGAAGAATCGGAAAAGAGCGGAAACTCAAAAAAGTCCCCGAAGAAATAACGGCAAAGAAATAAGAAGACGTGTTTTTTTTTTTAACAAATTTAAGAGCCCATCGGCGACTGCCTACTTGGACATAAGTGAGAGAAAACGGAAATGAGACAAGAAACAGAGAAGGAAGAGAGAAAAGAAATGGAAAGAAGCCAACTTCTACAAAGCTCAAAAGAAGATGAAGACGAAATCCTTAACTATCCTGGAGTACCTCAGGATATCCTACTGCAAGGGTTTCTTCTTCGACGCCGTGAATGTGAATCTCAAAGTTTTCGATGCTCCTGTATGCAGATCCCCAAAAGGAAACATAGAAAAACTGCTCGAATGCATCTACCGTAGCGACTACAAGTGGACCCATGAAGGACCATGTTCGCCAAAGGAAATATGAGGACTACTGATGGAGCGCGCGATGTTCATCCCGGACTTGTGCATACACACCGTCAATATGTCCACATACCAAAAAATAAAAAGTGGACCAAAAACATCGGACATTGATTAATAGTCTAAAATAAGAAAAAGTGTAGAAGATAATAAACATAAAGTGAATAAATAACGATAATGAAGTGAAGTGAATAATAATAGCGAAATGTCAACAAATAAAGCATAAGATAATAACGAAAAGTGGATAAATTATGGTAGTGTGAAGGGTCTCTGTCTTATAGTTTCGTAGGGTGGGTTATTAGGTGATCATAGCTTCCTCAAGGCGAAAGGAAATCTTTAGCAGGATTCGAGTTTTTTTATTCGCGGGTGGGAGCGTAGAATTGTATTACAAGTAGGAACAAAAATGGTTAAATGTCTCCCTCATTGGACATATAAGTGGGAAATATAATAGTAGAGGGTTTTTAGTAGGAGAAAATAGTGGGGGAAAATGGGGAAATTGATAGAAAAGCGAAAATGAAAACTAGAATGAAAGACAGGTTCCTGGTATAGGGGATCCCTGGCTTTCTTTGGGTTGTGAAATATATTTTATGTTATATATATATATATATATATATATATATATAAGACATTCAAGACTTTGTAGCAGCGGGGTTTTTGGTCCCTACTGCTTTTTGTGAAGACTTTTTATCTTTTTATCTGGCTTGTTTACACCCTGATTTTGAATTTTTTATTATTTTGTTTATTTTTTACTTTATGTTGTTTTGGGTATTTTGGTATTTTTGGCGAGTTAATCGCGTTAAAATTTGGGGGGAAATTTAGAAAATTAGCACTTTGTTAATTTAGTGAAAGGTGATTCTGCATGGTTTGGTGTCGAGGTATTGTGAAAATCTAAGTGAACCTTGGGTCTACGTCGTCGTCAATGAGTAGTCTGCTGCTTTTAAAAGGTATTACGCGTCCTATGTCATCAAAGTCTATATATGTACTCGAGTACAAACTCGGGAGGGAGGTGCCGGTGTACTTTGTCCCAGATCTTAATTTCTCTCAGGTGAAGCTCCACGTTTATGGGGGGTTATCCCCAAGTCACTATGGAGCTCACTCTGCCCTCTGCCTTCTTTCCGCTCTCCTTCGGGGTCCCGTTATAAGTAAGGCAGCCTTATTTTGAACCTTTTGCAGTTTTAGGACTTGGGTCTTGGATATCGCGTTTATATGGACTGGCAGATCCAAGAGTTTTGATCGAATGAAAGCATTATAGATCTTTAGTTTGTTGGAGTTGCTCAGGTTTAGGAACTTGAAAAGTTCCATCAAGTCCCTACGTGCATTCGATATGGTTTTAGCTACATGACTCCCATATCCACGAGTCGTAATACGGAGTCCTAGAACCGTGCCCTCCGTGCGGTATGAGATGCGTGCACCCCCCACACGGATGTCTGCGATGGTCCCTGGAATAGTGAAATTACACGGAACTTTTGGGCATTGGTAGATATCTTATATCTTCTCTCGAAAGAGTTGATGTTTTCGATTTCTACTGTCGTACTCTGTGCCATGTAATTCACCTTCCGATAAGGTGTCGTACATATCATCGTTATATCATCCGCAAATTGGAAGTATAACGAGCCTTCAGTCAGAGGTTGGGGAAGGTCGATGCTGTATATATTATAGAACAGGGGACTTGTACACCCATCTTGTGGCACCCCATCCTCGAGCTCGAACTTGGAGCCATTGAAATCTTTAATGTTCAGAAACGCCCTTCTCTCCATCACGTAGTCGCATAGAACCCTTTCAAGTATGGGATTGAGGCCCAGTTGTAAAATTTTGTATTGCAGGCCTCTCCTTCATACTTTGTCAAAGGCCTTTTTGACATCGCGGAGTACCAGATTTGCGTGGCGTCTTTCAGCTTTTACCTTTGCCAACTACTCGGTGATCACGGCTAGCGCCGTGTCCGTTCCTCGCTTCCTTCGGAAGCCATGTTGTTGGTTATTGTGACAATTATTAACCTTCAGAAACGTATTCACCCTGTTGGCCAATATCTTCTCCAAGACTTTCCCTGCAAATTCTAAGAGAGATATAGGCCTGAAGTTAGCTGGACTGGCCGGTGGCATACCGGCTTTGGGAATGAATATCATTTTTGCTACCTTCCAGTGATCAGGGAAGTAACCCACGTTCAGGCACGCATTCATGATATTCATGAGCCCCATTAAGATGTTAGGCGGGGCTCCCTTGTCAGTCCTGTACGCCCTGGTGCTCGTTGACAAAAGGATTTTAAGGTTTTTGAGAGTTCTTCGGCAGTAATTCTACCGCCGAGTCCCCCCATTTCCATTTTCTGCTATATACAATGCTGAGGATCGGTTCTGTGTATTTGATCGTTCAAGTCGTTTATTATTCCGTCTTTGAAGTCTAAATCAAAGTTATCATTCTCCTCCGGGGATATCGTAAATATAGATGCCCAGAAGAGTCTGAATTCATTTTCGATTTCTCCCGCGTCCATAATTTCGGTATTGTCACGTGTAAGTTTTATAGTCTTTTGTGGTTGTCCGCCTCTTAGTCTTTTTACTGTCTGCTAGAATGTATGTGAGTCGTTTTCTATATTTCTCTTTCAATAAGTGTCTCAAGATTCCTGCAAGCTAAGTTAGTGGACGTGTAATCTGAGGCAGCATTCCTCGCATTGAGGTCGCCGGCAAAAAGAACGGTTCTGCCGTGACCACAAAGTTGCAGGAAGTTATAAAGAGGCAAGTAATCTCTCCTTGGGGGCTGGTACCCTGTTGCCAGGACCCGGGGGACCACTGCCGCACGGACCTCAACAGCGAGGTATGACTCATCGAGTCCACTTAGTGATCTGAAGTCAAGACCGTTTTTCACAGCTATCGCGCATCCGTCGAAACGTTCTCCGCTGTGATTTTTGGTTAAGAGTTACTAGGGAAAATTTTTATCCTGTCTGTTTCATTCATCCCATGTTCTGAGATAAATATAACGTCTGGGTCACATTGTTGTATTACGTTACCATATAGTATTTTTGTTCGTCCAACCATCACAGTTAAAATGTAATATTTTTAATGTCTCCATTGTCTAGTTCACTAAATATTCCTGTGTGTGGTGGTGTTGTTTTTGGACTTATTCTCTTACAAGCTTAGGTCCTTGTGGAGTGTTTGGTGGCGTGATTGTTTTTCCTGTACGTTTTTTTTCTGAATTCGCCGTCCGTTAGAATAATAAAGGTTTCGGGTGCCAGTTTGATCAAGCCTTGGAGTAAAGCCTTCTCGACTTGTTTCTCGCTGTAGTCGTCCGAGTTGAATTCCCATTTGTATCTTCCGGATATTACTCCTTTTGATACATCAAGGACATCTATTTCCTTATGGAAAGGGGGCCTTTCAGCAGCGAATACCTTCAAGTTAATTTTTCTTGCATGGTAAGCGTGCTTAGATTACCTCTTACAAGAAGAGGACGATCTCGGACGTCTCTGAGGCTGTGAAGTTTTCCGTGAGTGGGACGAACGTACCCCCCCGTCATCCCAGGTCTCGCTGTCTCAGTCACCGTAGCCTCATTACCCACCTGTGTGTGATCGAGTTTGTGTTTTGTGAAATTTGTGTGTTGTTCTGTTTTCCTGGGCAGGTTTTTGCCTCTGTTGTTGTCGGAGCCTGGATCCTAGGATTCCTGGAGAGAGCTGGGGCACTGTTGAGGGTGGGGAGCTTCTGGCAGCTAATCTCGCACTGGGGTTTGAGACTAATCTTAAGAATCTCCTCTGACCGTGGATTTTGGATAAACCACATCTTCTCCAGTCCATTATGCGTCAGCATTCTATTAAGTTCATCCGCAAAGCACCCCAGAGAGGAGAGATTTGCAATGTTAGCATAATAGATGCAACACATAATTTTTGTCGAGTTCTCGTTCTCGACGTAGAGATATGTAGGATTTCCCTTAGACTCTGCAACAGCAGCTTTAGCAACCTTGGCGTAGCTACTGTTCACTTTGTTTTCTTCTTCCTCTCTCTTGTGGTTAGCTTTTATCTTCAAAAGTTCTTTCTTGACCGGGCAAGCCAGGGCGTCTTATGTCCTCCTGCTTAATTCAAGCACTTCATAGAGGTGCTATTGCAGCTCCTCCAAGAATGTCCATCCGACGAGCAGATAGAGCACAAAAGAATGTTCCCTCTGGAGCAGGTGGCCGTGGTGTGCTCCTCGTACTTGTAGCACTTGAAACACATCTTGAGATCGATAAACTCCTCACGTTCGATCTGCTCAGGGCAGACACGGGAGTTAAAGAGGAGCATACCTCCCTCTGTGGCCTTTACCGCCATTGACGTATCGCAAAATACTATCTTGAATACGTGTGTGTATTCTTTAAACTATATGATCTCAGATACCTTCGCCTAGGTGTTTTTTCCCCTCAGCATGAATCTCTTCAATGCTGCGCCCTCCAACCCATAGATCGAGGCGGCGAAGCATGATACTTCGGTGAGTTTATATTTGCGGTGGCGTGTGTGGTTTAAGGTTAAGTGGTTTAGGCATTCTGCTGCTTTATGAGAGGTGAGTGCTTCACAGTCACTCTCCTTTGAGCAAATAGCCGCATAACCATTTCGAGTGTCAATTAGTCTTACTAGCGCAATCCCTAGATCCCGATAAATTTTAGCAAAAACCCTCCCCCAATCAGGCTTGGGGCCATCGGAGAGGGTCTTCAGCGGTATCAGCCCGATCTCTCTCATTGATCTTTTCATATCCTCATATGTAAGGATTGGAAGAAATAAACTTAAAAAGAAAATTCCCCACTGAGTAATTGTGTGTGTTTGTATGTGTGCGTGTTTGTAGTTTGAGAGAGACTTTATTACCAGGTTTTAGAGAAAAAATAATTTCAGGAAAGGTGTCCCTGTCCAAAAAATATAACTTGCAAATGGCACTTTACCTTCCGTGTAGGGCGTTTATCGAATGCCTACAGGTTGTTGTCCGACCAAGCTGACTCAATGAAAAGCTGGGAGGAGGAGAAGGGAGGAGAAACAAGTTCACTCCTCGCCACAGGCGCACGAAAGCGAGTGAAAAATTTCATAATTTGAATGCACGGTACAACGTACAAATCTCAGTGCGATATAAATTTAGGCACTAGCACAATCTTCACGAAAGCAGAGAGAATCAGACGAGCTAAGGCAGCCATAGCAGTCCCCTCCCTCACAAAATGCTGTTCTATATATAGTTATTTTAAGTAAACTTAAGCGATACAAAATTTAGCCAATCAGGATTAAGCAGATTTTAATGGCAAGTTTTATGTTTAATTTATTCCCTCATTCATAACGTTAACAAAATGACAAATCAGCTTTTATGACAAATTTTACTTTTAAAGTTAAGCGCCACAAAATTTGGACAATCAGCGTTAAGATAGATTTTAAGGAACAATTTCCGTTCAAACACCTACAAACATAAGTGTCCTGCTATGCCGCCGTTAGGTTGAGGACTGGATAGTCGTACTTAAAAAAATTACGCTACTCTGAAGAAGTTGATTACCGGTCAAGGAAGAAAATTTCAGTCACTTTTCCCTACGGGGATTTAAAAGAGAGATTAATACACAGAGCCTCTAATAGTCAACTTATGTCTAACTAAATCTCCCCGCGGCCCCCTCATCTGGGTATGGGAGCTTCATTGAACTGGACTGCCATTCATCTAGTCTCGTTCCAACTATGTTGTTCTCTAAGATAGACATAATTGGGGGCGCCAAGGAAAGCAGATGTGAGGAGAAGCCCACTGCGGAACTCGGAGCCAGAGACACTCGGACAAGGGGCATGAATCCAACTTTCGGTGATGCCCCCCTCCCTCTACCCCGGGATCCCAGCGACGAACAAAGAGGGAAGTCACACCCGTTTCTATGTATGCCGGATGCAGTTCTGATACCTAAACTCTCGAGGGACAACATCCCCAGTTAGAGATGGTTGATTCCGCGCTAACCAACAGAAAGTCCGCCATACAAGCACACCTCATGAGGGCCACTCCGGGTTCACCCATCCTCATCTCATGCCCCCATCCAGCAGTTAACGCTCAAGGAAGCTCGCTTACAACAGGGAGGGGGTTGCCGCCGTCAAGCGCCCTATTACAAGGTGAAGAATTTGGACCCATAAAAGTGGAAACAATGATTAGGTTTATAGTACCAGCTAAATACCACGAAGAAGGAGCGACCCTACAGTGGTTAACAGCCCCGAGAGGCCCCCCCATAGGACAATATTGCTCAAGCTGGGACTACCTGGGTCCCACTGCGCAGCATCAGTGGTCACACTAGACTGAACAGAGACAAAGTCTTTGAGGTCGTCTATGGGTGACTTAAAATAGCCATGATCAAGCTTCTAGAGGTCCACACAGGCTATGTCGCTATATGCGAAACAGAGAAAGATGTGGAGAAATGACGAAACAAGCAGCCGGTGAGGTCCTTTACGAGATTGGCCTGCAACCAGCAATCTCCCTGTAGATCCAAACCCACAGGGCCGTGATCTGCAGGAGATTAGACCCCTGGATTGGGAAGCATTCTAAGGAGAAAATCAAAGAAGAAATCATGAAAAACCAACAATGGGCGAAAGTCACGGAGATTGTCAAATGCAAGAACAAAAGAGACAACTCGGACTATTCCCACGTTTTCAAGTTTATCTTTGGAGACACAGCCATGGCCAAGAAAGCGAAGGAGACTGGGCTCCTGTTTTTTAACGCCAAATCAGCGGAAATCAGATTGAGAGGGAGGAGTTCCACCTTATCCAATTCTGTTTCCGCTGATATATAAAATGGAGGTGCACACTACACGAGAATACCAAGCACCCGAAGAGATATGCTCAAAGTGCAGCGAACCTGGACACCACTGGAAGAACTGCCAGAGCCCTCGCGAGAAGTGCGCGAACTGCAGGCAAGGCCACCGCTCGAGTACAATGGCCTGCCCCATGAAAAAGGAAATGATCAGGAGAAAACAACAACAAAGTAAAGAAAAGGCAACCAGAAAAGCGAATACAACTTATGCTCAGGTCGCAAAGGCAGCTTACTCCGAGACAGAGAGTAAGAAAATCTACCTCAAAATCCAGAACGAGGAGTCTGCAAAAATATTGACATGCATCTTGTATGCACACGTCATCATCTCACACAGCTAGGGTCATTTGCAAGGGAGATAAACCGGATGCTCGCCAAGAACGGCATGAACCAGATGTGGTTCTCGGACGATCCCCCATCAGGGGATGTCCTTCAACTACATATGGTCCCCAAACAAATGTCCGAACAGACTCAAGAAAAGAAAAAAAAAACATAAAAACAAGAGGAGAAACCGAAGGAGCAGAATAAAGGACTTGATCCGAGAATAGAGACAAAAAAAGAAAGGAAGGCTTCGGCCAGGTTGGCAAACACACCCAAACCAAAGAATAAAAACCAAATGAAGAAGGAAGAAACGGAAACTTCGGATTCCACAGACACCTCGGACTCTTCGGAACCAGGCATCATGCCCAAAGATGGACACCGGGAAAAAAAGAAAACGGGATGCAAGAGTCCTCTAGATGCTGACGAGATTAACCTGTCAATTTACGAATCAGATCAGTGCCCCTTCCCAAATTCCCAAAAGACATGGATGCCAACAAAATATTCGTCGGCATCAAAAAGAAATACTATAAGTGGGAGTTCGATGACAGGGCGAAGAAGAAATAGTCGAGGAGGCCCTCTTCAATAATAATGTTAAACTCTGCAGAGAAACATTTGAAGAGCTTACTACTACAGATTCTACCGAAATTTGATACCCTCATGTTGTTTTTCATTCTCTTTCAAATAATATAATTGCCAAAGTCCTCCCAAGGTTAACCCGGGAATTATTTTGTTTTAGCAATAACATCATAACTATTCGGCTGATTCTAACGAAATTTGAAACCCTTATGTTGTTTTACATTCTCTTGCGAATTATATGATTGCCAAAGTTTTCCCAAGCTTAGCCCGGGAAATAATTTGGTTTGGCAATAACATAACTATTTGGCCGGTTCTAATAAAAATTGTAAACCCTTATGTGGAAGGACCAAGATAAAAATATAACTATATAGCACAATCAATCACCACACACAACAAACATATAAATGAAAACCAGACTATTGAGCTGGAGTCACAGGCTTAGTCTTCTTCCAGAATGTCATCTGTGAGTATGTTGTTTTACATTCTCTTTCGAGTGAAATAATTGCCAAAGTCCTCCCAAGATTAGCCTGAGAATTACTTTGTTTTGGCAATAACACCATAACTATTCGGCCGATTCTAACGAAATTTGAAACACTTATGTTATTTTACATTCCCTTTCGAATAATATAAGTGACAAGGCCCTCCCAAGGTTAGCCCGAGAATTATTTTTTTGTGGTAATAATATCATAACTATTAGTCCGTTTCTAACGAAATTTTAAACCCTTATATTGTTTTACATTCCCTTTTGAAAGATATAATTGCCAAAGTCCTCCCAAAATGGGCCTGAGAATTATTTTGTTTTGGCCATAACATCATAACTATTCGGCCGACTCTAACGAAATTTGAAATCCTTATGTTGTTTTACAATCTTTTCAAATAATTGAATTACAAAGGTCCTTCCAAGTTTATTCCAGCAATTATTAAACATATTGAAGTTCGTAAAGTTATAAATCAGAACAAGCGAGAGCACGCGACTTTTTGGTCAGCAGACCTTGTTTTTAATTGTAGGTCTCTTAAACCCTGGGAATGACGGCGCTATCGTCGTCTTAAATTACCAAACGCTATATATAATATTTCATAGATATGCTCCATATAACACTTGCACTACTTAATTCTAATTCCTATGTTGCGACGAAAAATTGATTTGCCTGAGATACAAAAATTGTGAGTGTATTATATATTATTTTGAAGTACATTTTCTCTTAATTAAAAGATATGTACATTTCATATTAATCAATTCTAAAGAAAATATGATTGGTTTAAATAACATTCTGGGGTGAGGCTTATATGTCTGAAGTCAAGCACCGCGGTAGAAAAACTAAAGGCCTAATGACAGCGGCAATCACCTTTGAAGAGTTTACAAAAGGTTCGTTTTAATGAAGTAAACAATGCGCGCGATTTTTTGAAGGGTTTAGTCTCGTATACAGATGAGGTTGACGCATCTGATTAGCTCCGCATAACTAATATTTTATTAACTAAATCTTTCTATATATATTTGTAGTAATTAAGGTTTGCTGCACTTATTTATAATTAGGAGCTTATACAGGCCTACTGATTTCCGGTAGATCTTTTGAAATGGAGGATGACCCCGATGGGTCTTCTCCTGATAATATAAATCTTCCATTTAAATACTTAATAGCACCTGTAAAAGAAGATGATAAATTTAATGACAAGCCCCTTCGTTAATACTTCAGATTCGAGGCGCACGGTAGATGGCGCTGTTAGTCGGCTACAATTTTTGGCTACAGCATATCTCTTATGACGTCTGACGGTAGCGTCAGATGTGACAATCACTGTTATATTTTTTTGTTTTGGGGATTTGTAACTTTTAGTCTATTATTTACTAAATATGGTAAATATGTAGATCTTTTATAATTTTGGAACACGGACGAAATAGTACGTCCCATCGTTTGCGCCGATAATCTACATATTTACCCTAAATATCTGCGCTCTGCTCATTTATAGTTTTATTCTAAGTTGGGTAAGGTTTCTTGATGTCTTTTGTTTTGTTTTCATATTTTTTGTTTACTGGAACGATAACAGCTTCGGTAAATATGTAGATTATCGGCGCAAACGATGGGACGTACTATTTCGTCCGTGTTCCAAAATGTTTCACGTTTTTGGAGTACATTTAAGTTGACGGCTCGTGTGGGGGTAAACACAATGGGGGGACTACACTACGATGATCCTGAGTTTCATTAAATTGGGGGGGTCTAGGGGGCATAGCCCCCCAGTATATAATCCTAATTGTTTATAGAATAATAATTCGAAAAAGACTCAAATGCGCATGAATATTCCGACACGAGTGAACAATAATATTTACACACAAATTTTTTTTCCGGCGGGGCCGCTAATCTACATATTTACCACAGCTTCTTACTGGCTACATCGTAGCTTATAAATAGGACCCGTTTTGCAAATGTTTTTCTTTCGTTATTGTGTTTTCGTGCTCTCCATGTGCTTCTTTGTTATTCAAATTCGGCTTTACTTTGTATAATCGTGAAAAACTTTTATTAGATTATTTAGAGGCGCATAAACTAATCAAGAAACCTATAAAAGTAAGAATTGTTTGTTATTAGGTTAGCTTTTACTGCTAGTAAAAAGCTGTTGGGGAGAAAAACCCCCCCACTAAATTCAAGGGGACTGCTCGTGGGGGAGATATCACTGCAGGGGGACCACCCTGCAATGATCCTTAGTTTCATTCAATTGGGGGGGGGAGTCTGGGGGGCATAGCCCCCCAGTATATACTCATACAAACAAATAGTATGCCGATATTGTTCACATCTGACGCTACCGTCTGACGTCATAAGAGATATGCTGTAGCCTAAAATTGTAGCCGACTAACAGCGCCATCTACCGTGCGCCCCGAATCTGAAGTGTTACCCAGGTTTCTTACCAGGTGAGTGGAAAGTAACTTGTAAATTACTATCAGATCTTCCAAAATCCTATGGGGTTATTGGCCCAATTGCTCTAAATGAGAATGTAGTGGAAATAAAGAATGAATTAATATTTAAAGGCTACCCTCTACTATCAATGTATCAATGGTCATTTGATAAACATAGGAGACTCAAAACTGCACTTGTCAGACTGAGATCAGGACATGTAGGCTTAAATTGCTACCTAAACAAAATTAAGTTAAAAAACTCACCAAATTGTGAAAACGGCAATTTACCTGAGATAGTAATTCAGTCATGGATGGTGGATTCAGTCATGGCTTGGTGACAGACAGCAAAGAGTTAGTATAGATGGAGTTAAATCTGAGTGGGGGTATGTTAGTAGTGGAGTTCCGCAAGGATCTGTTTTGGGTCCCTTGCTATTCTTAATTTATATTAATGATCTTGACATAGGTATAAGTAGTGACCTGAGTAAATTTGCTGATGATACTAAGCTAGGTAGGGCCATTAGGGCTGATTCTGATGCTGTTGTAATAACATAAGAGCATAAGAAAAGAAAGAGACTGCAAAAGACCATTCATGGCCTACACTTGGCAGCTCCTGTTCCATTCAACAGGAGGAATTGACCATTCTGTCCAATTGGGCCGAGAAATGGCAAATGAAGTTTAACATAGACAAATGTAGTGTACTTAGTATAGGTAGAAATAATCCATTGAATAGTTATAAATTAAATGGGAGAATTTTAGGGAGGACCGATTGTGAGAGGGACTTGGGTATTTTGGTAAGTTCAGACCTTCATCCTAGAAAGCAATGTCTAAATGCTAAGAATAAAGCTAATAGGATATTGGGATTCATTAGGAGGAGTGTAAGCAATAAGAGTGCTGAAGTCATTCTAAAACTATCTGGCGCTAGTTAGGCCTCATCTAGACTATGCAGTACAATTTTGGTCACCATATTATAGGAAGGATATTGATTTGCTTGAGTCTGTGCAGAGAAGGATTACAAAGATGATTGGTGGGCTAAGGAACTTACCTTATGGTGAAAGGCTCAGAAAACTAAATCTACATACATTGGAAAGGAGAAGAGTCAGAGGGGAATTGATTGAAGTCTTCAAATGGGTAAAAGGATATAATAAGGGGGATCTGGGTAAGGTTCTTATACTTAGTGAACATGACAGGACACGTAGCAATGGGTTTAAGCTTGATAAGTATAGGTTTAAGAAGGAGATTGGGAGGAATTGGTTTACAAATCGTGTGGTAGATGAATGGAATAGGCTCACTAGACATGTGATAGAAGCCTCCTCTCTGGGTAGTTTTAAGAATAGATTAGATAAATATATGGATGAAGCTGCTAGATGGGACTGACTTTTTTTATGTACATATGTATATATTTTTCTAAGGAGTGGGGAGATTATATTTTGCGGTTGCATGAATGGACATAATCCTCTGGATGCATTTTATGTATATTGTAGATTAGATCTGACAAACTCCTTAAAGGGTGACAATGTTGATGACTTTTCTCTGGTAAGAAATCTTTTGTGTGTTGACTGGAACAGGAGCTGCCAAGTGTAGGCCATGAATGGTCTTTTGCAGTCTCCTTCTTTTAAGAACATAAGAACATAAGAAAAGAAGGAGACTGCAAAAGACCATTCATAGCCTACACTTGGCAGCTCCTGTTCCAGTCAACACACAAAAGATTTCTTACCAGAGAAAAGTCATCAACATTGTCACCCTTTACAGGAGTTCGTCAGATCTAATCTACAATATACATAAAATGCATCCAGAGGATTATGTCCATTCATGCAACCGCAAAATAATCTCCCCACTCCTTAGAAAAATATATACATATGTACATAAAAAAGTCAGTCCCATCTAGCAGCTTCATTCATATATTTATCTAATCTATTCTTAAAACTACCCAGAGAGGAGGCTTCTATCACATGTCTAGTGAGCCTATTCCATTCATCTACCACACGATTTGTAAACCAATTCCTCCCAATCTCCTTCCTAAACCTATACTTATCAAGCTTAAACCCATTGCTACGTGTCCTGTCATGTTCACTAAGTATAAGAACCTTACCCAGATCCCCTTTATTATATCCTTTTACCCATTTGAAGACTTCAATCAATTCCCCTCTGACTCTTCTCCTTTCCAATGTATGTAGATTTAGTTTTCTGAGCCTTTCACCATAAGGTAAGTTCCTTAGCCCACCAATCATCTTTGTCATCCTTCTCTTCACAGACTCAAGCAAATCAATATCCTTCCTATAATATGGTGACCAAAATTGTACTGCATAGTCTAGATGAGGCCTAACTAGCGCCAGATACAGTTTTAGAATGACTTCAGCACTCTTATTGCTTACACTCCTCCTAATGAATCCCAATATCCTATTAGCTTTATTCTTAGCATTTAGGCATTGCTTTCTAGGACGAAGGTCTGAACTTACCAAAATACCCAAGTCCCTCTCACAATCGGTCCTCCCTAAATTTCTCCCATTTAATTTATAACTATTCAGTGGATTATTTCTACCTATACTAAGTACACTACATTTGTCTATGTTAAACTTCATTTGCCATTTCTCAGCCCAATTGGACAGAATGGTCAATTCCTCCTGCATTACAACAGCATCAGAATCAGCCCTAATGGCCCTACCTAGCTTAGTATCATCAGCAAATTTACTCAGGTCACTACTTATACCTATGTCAAGATCATTAATATAAATTAAGAATAGCAAGGGACCCAAAACAGATCCTTGCGGAACTCCACTGCTAACACACCCCCACTCAGATTTAACTCCATCTATACTAACTCTTTGCTGTCTGTCACCAAGCCATGACTGAATCCACCTAAATATACTGCCATCGATCCCGTGTGCTTTAACTTTGCTCAGAAGCCGTAAGTGTGGCACTCGATCAAAAGCCTTACTAAAGTCCAAGTATAAAATATCATAGTTTTCATCCTTATCTGCTGCTTCATACACCTTACTATAAAAAGACAGCAAATTAGTCAGGCAGGATTTACCCTTACTAAAGCCATGCTGTGATTCTTTTATCAACTTATGCTTATCCAAGTGATCCCTAATATTCCTTGCTATAATAGATTCCATCATTTTCCCTACCACTGATGTCAAACTTACTGGTCTGTAATTAGACATATTTGTTTTATCCCCTTTCTTAAATATAGGTATCACATTGGCTTTTTTCCATGCCACTGGCACAATGCCACTCTCCAATGATTTTCTAAAGATGCATGATAGGGGCTCACTTAACACATCCTTACATTCTTTCAAAATTCTAGGAAAGACCTCATCAGGACCGGGTGCTTTACTACTTTTGATTTTATCAATTTCCTTTGTCACTATCTCCTTTGTGATCAAGATATCCTTTAATTTCTCTTCATCATTACCCCGAAAGATCATTGACACCTCGGGTATATTTAGAGTATCCTCCTGTGTAAATACTGAGAGAAAAAAGTCATTTAGCATTCCAGCCATTGAGTCCCTATCACTCACAAATTCTCCATTGGAATCTATAAGTGGGCCTATTTTATCTCTAACCTTAGTATTGTATAATTGATAAAAACTTTTAGGATCTTCCTTTGCCCTATTTGCCACTTTAATTTCATAATTTCTCCTTGCTACTCTAACTAACTTTTTAACATCTCTTGCTAGTTCATTATATCTCTGCCTTAAGTGATCCTCTCCATTTTTTATTTTCCTATAAATGCCCTTTTTAATGCCAATATAATGCTTAATTTTATCTTTCATCCATTTTGGGTCATTATTTTTAGTCCTAATCTCCTTATAAGGAATGTTAATCATCTGACCTGTAATTAATTGCTCAATTATTCTTTCATACTCCTCTTCAATTGTAATCTCTTCCTCCTGGTGATTATTGTCTCCACTAACTGATATCATTGAATCTATTCCTGAATTGATTTCATTGCCTGGTTTCTGTACAACTGCCTCCAGGTAAGTCCTTAGCCCATTATAATTTGCTCTTCTAAAGTCAGGAATTTTAACATTGTTCATGCTACTATCAATACCATTCCATTTCATCTTGAATCTAATTTCACAATGGTCACTATTACCCAAATTTCCTCCAATCTCAGTATCCTTAATAACTTCTTCCCTATTTGTCAGAACTAAATCCAGTATATTATTACCTCTAGTGGGTTCGTTAATAATCTGCCTCAGAAAATTATCTTGGACAACATTCAAAAATTCCTCAGCCTCCTGATCACCCACAAGAGCTTCCCAGTCTATATTTCTGTAATTAAAATCGCCCATTATACACACATGCTTACTTCTACATGCCCGTTCAATCTCCTGCCACAGAAGATTTGAAGCTTCCTTACTAAGATTTGGTGGTCTGTATAATAATCCTATGACAAGCTTGTTTTTACCTTCCTTTACATTTAGCCATAATGACTCTGTGTTATCATCTAATTTAATTGTACTGTTTACACAACACTGGAGATTATCTTTAATATAAATAATAACCCCTCCTCCTCTCTTCCTATTCCTATCTATATGGAACATGTTAAAGCCCTCAATCTCAACTTCAGGTTTAAAGTGATTTCCTGCCAAATCAAGCCATGACTCTGTTATCGCAATTATATCAAAATTCTCTTCACTCGCTAACGCTCTTAAGAGATCTATCTTATTCCTTATACTCCGACCATTTGTGTAGTATATTTTTAAGTTTTTTTTATTATTCCCATCTTCATTGCATCGTGCTTTTCTATTCCTAGTTATCTGCTCATTCACTTGTGCATTAGTCCCCCTATAACGCATCAGTATGCCCTCTCCCTTAGCTATTCCTCTATCTCTGCATCCCTTCCATTTCCTACACCTGCCCTCTATTACTGTTATTCCCTTACCTCTTACAGCTTCTAGTTTCCCACCCGTAAGGACCTAATCACACTATCCAGCTCCCCCCATAGAACCTCAACACCTCCTCGACTAAGATGGAGCCCATCCATCGCATACAACCTCCTATTCCCGTAAAACCCTCCCCAGACATCTACAAACACCAATCCTAACTCCTCACACAGTCCTTTCACAAATTCATTCAAACCAATTGCACGCGACAACCATTCTACCCCCACATCCAATTTCGGAAGCACACCAGAAACAACACCTTTTACCCTGCTTTTACTCATCCTTTCAACTAACCTTTTATACTGCTCACGTAACTCACATGTACCCACCTTCTTTACATCATTCACTCCCACATGCGTAATCACAACTGCATCCCTCTCACACCCAGAAACCAGCCTATCATACCTCTCACAAACATCACTTACACCAGCACCCGGCAGACAAACTCTCATTCCCTTCCACTTGCTATCACTCAACTTCCTATCTAAATACCTAATCTGAGAGTCACCCATCACTAGCACCTCAGTCATTCTCCTATTCTGTCTTGGCCTAACATTACCCTCCCTCCTGCTCTCAGTCACCCTACCACCCATCCTGCTTTCATCCACAATCACACCAGGCAAATCACTTATACACTCTTCCTCTCTCAGGACATTGAATCTGTTAGTCAACCTAACAGGTTCTATGTCCCTCTCATTCACACACCTAACCTGTCCTAACTTATCTATCCTATCCATTTTCACCCACCATTCATCATCACTCACAACTTCCACACTCTTCCCAGTCCTAGCCCTATCTTCCACCCTCTTAGCACTAATCTCACCCTTCAATCGCACACTTGCATCTCTTCTCACCTCAAACACTAAATCATTCAACCTCTTACATTCCCCACTCAACCTCCTAACCTCCCCTTCCAGAAAACACACACGGCATTCAGTTACATTCACTCTCCTTTCAACTCCACATGCATCACACACCACATACACACTACTTTCAAACGGCATGCTCTCACCATCTAAACAAACAGCCATACTCTCAGAAATTTACTAAGGAAAAAGTTAACACTCACCAAAAAAAAATTCTTGCTCAGGATTGCTGCCAGTTATCTTCCCCAAAAGTATTAATCACTAATGTATTTATTACACAGTGATTGATGTATTAAATAAATACAAGAAAAACTATACACCCAAATCAGTATTATATCCCAATCTTATAATGAGAATCAAGAGCTTCCTGCAAGACAACCTTCCAGAACAAAGCCAGACAGCCAACGACAACAAAGCCAGACAGCCAACTTATAATATAAAAAGACAAAAAATGATAGGCAATCTAAGGTTACTGAATATAAAAAAATATAACTCTCGCAACCCTTTTAGGAGGAGGTGGTTTCAGCCCACATACCCAAGAAAAGATAAAAAAATACTTCTTAAATTTCTTGCTTCTAGTAGAAAATTATCAAAATTATAAAACTTAAACTGCTTAAAAATAATGAATATATTACTATTATAGGTACCTAGTATACACCAACTTGATTATCACAATAACTATAAATAACTCAATATCCATAAACTAAGTCTGCTTGATCAGTCACAATTTTACCTTAATTACCCGATTAACAAATTTAACTTATCTATAAATACCAACATAATATAACATAATTTCACGGATGACAAAAGCCACAAGGGCCTATCAAAGGTCATCTGTATCTATCAAATCCCACCCACATAATGCATCCATAGGATTTTGTCAGATCATGCATCTACAATATACAATTTAACAATTCATAGGATTGTGTCCAACCATGCATCTACAATATATAATTTAAAGCCTCCATAGGAGTCTGTCAAAATCAAAGTCCATGGATGACAAAAGCCACAAGGGCCTATCAAAGGTCATCCGCATCCATCAAACCCACCCACAAAAAGCACCATCACCAGGGGAAGACAAAATATAATATAACAGATGACAAATGCCACAAGGGCTCATCATAGGTCATCCGAGTCAAACAGCCTCTTTTTTAAGGCACCCAAACTCCCAGGAAAACTACATGCAGAGGATTGCGTCCAGAAACAAGGGTATTACTAATCAAGGCTTGTCAAGAACTAAATCATGCAGCTATAGATATATACAAACAATATTAATATATACAAAACTTAGGAACCATCGCAACTGACCTTCGACTGACCTTCGAACAGGTAGCACATGTTTTGTAGAGCTCTCAGAATATTTTGATTTTTTTCTATACTTTGGTGTGTGACATAGTAAACATAAATATTAAGTTATTAGATCATATATTTGGTTAATATAACAAAGTTAAATTGTGGTTATTTTGTTTTGGTGAGAAAGTGACTTTTGTTTACTTTGGTGGCCATCTTGATTAGCAGGTTTTAAACTTGCGCGCACAAATTTGGGTCAAATTCTTGTTGTTTCGTAAGTTTTTGTTTCTATTATTGTTTTTGTTTAAGTATGGCTGACTGTTTGGATGTAGAGAGTATGCCTTTTGAAAGTAGTGTGTATGTAGTGTGCGATGTCTGTGGTGTAGAGAGGAGAGTGAATGTGTCTGAGTGCCGTGTATGTGCTTTGGCTGAGGAGGTGAGTCGATTACATGCGGAATGCTTGAGACTGAACGATTTAGTGTCTGAAGTGAGAAGAGATGCAAGTGTACGTTTGAAGAGTCAGATTGGGACCAGGAGGGAGGAAGTTAGGCCTAGAACAGGGACTGGAGAGAAAGCAGTAAGTGATGATGAGTGGTGGGTGAAAGTGAACAGAATAGATAAGTTAGGACAGGTTAGGTGTGTGAATGAGAGGGACATGAAACCTGTTAGGCTAACTAACAGATTTGATGCCCTGAGAGAGGAAGAATTTGAAAGAGATTTGTCTGGTGTGGCCGTGCCTGAAAGTAGAATAGGAGGTCGAGTGAGTGAGAGCAGGAGGGAGGGTAATACTAGGCCTAGAGAGAATAGGAGAATGACTGAGGTGATTGTGATGGGTGACTCTCAGATTAGGTATTTAGATAGGAAGTTGAGTGAAAGTAAATGGAAGGGAGTAAGAGTTTGTCTGCCGAGTGCTGGTGTAAATGATGTGTGTGAGAGGTATGATAGGTTGGTGTCTGGGTGTGAGAGGGAAGCAGTTGTGATTACACATGTCGGATTAAACAATGTAAAGAAGGTGGGTACTTGTGAGTTACAACAGCGGTATAAAAGGCTGATTGAAAGGATGTGTGAAAGTAGAGTAAAAGGTGTTGTTTCAGGTGTGCTTCCGAGAATGGATGTGGGTATGGAATGGTTGTCTTATGCAATGGGGATGAATGAATATGTGAAAGGTTTGTGCGAGGAGTCAGGATTGGTGTTTGTAGATGTTTGGAGTGGGTTTTATGGGAATACGGGTTTGTATGCAATGGATGGACTCCATTTGAGCCGAGATGGGGTTGAGGTTTTGTGGCAGGAATTAGATAGTGTTATTAGGTCTTTAGAGGTGGGAAACTAGGTTTTTATAGTGGTCAGGGAAATTTAATGGCTCAAAGTAAGGCAGGGAAAGGAAGCAAACACAGATTTGTAGAAGGTTTGCAGGCTAATGGAAGTGCTTTAGGGTTAAATTACTTGAGTAGTGATCAGGGAAGGAGAGAAAGGAGATGCAGAGGAGATAGGCCCTCAGGTGCTTCAGGAATAGGTGAGCTGAGTTGTCTTTACACAAATGCTCGTAGTCTTAGAAATAAGAGGGATGAATTATTTAGTTATATCATTCATGAAGATATAGATATAATATGTATAGTTGAATCATGGGTTAATGAAAATATATTTAATGATAATGTCAGTGAATTTGAACTAGAAGGTTATACTATGTACATTAGTCAAAGGAGAGATAGGACTGGTGGTGGGTTGATTATTTATATCAGAAATAGCATTTCTTCAAATCTAAATAACTCTATAAAGCAAGGAGAAGGTGAATCATTATGGATAGATATTAAGGTTGGTAAAAATAGGAAAATACACTTGGGAGTTTTTTATAGACCACCAGGACAGACTGATTGCATCAATGAGTTAATGATTAGGGAAATAAGTAAAGGATGCAAAGAAGATACAGTTATTCTGGGTGACTTTAATTTAACTTCTGTATACTGGGAAAATATGATAGGAAGAGATAGAGCAAGTTGTAAGTTTATGGAGTGTTTTGAAGATAACTTTTTGACCCAATTTGTTAATAAGCCAACAAGGGGTGCCAATATATTAGATCTAATTCTTTCAAATGATGATCACTTAGTTCAAGGATTGAGTGTAGGGGAATCATTGGGAAACAGTGATCATCAGATGGTTAGGTTTAATTTGCAAATAGTTAAGGGTAGAACAACAACAAACTCCACAAAAATTCCAAATTTTTATAGGGGAGATTACGATAAATTACGCAGCATGCTAAATCAGATTAGGTGGGATATAGAATTCCATGGAAAGAATACTTATGAGATGTGGGATATTTTTAAGACTATATTAAACATGGTTCAGGAACAGTGTATCCCGATGAAGTCTATTAATAAGAAATGTAGGAAACCATTATGGTGGAATCAAGAAATAGCTAATAAAGTTTCAGAGAAAAAAAGGGCATACCAGAGATTACAAAGTGAGAATAGTTTAGATAATTTAAACCATTATAGGTCAACCAGAAATGAACTAAATAAGATTATTAAGAAGACCAAAAGGACAGCCGAAATTAATTTAGCTAAAAATAATAATAAAGATCCTAAAAAATTATTTAGCTATTATAGAATCAATAATAAATCTAACAGTGCTAAAATAGGGCCTATTAAATATGAAGGGGTTTTGAAAGAATCTGATGAGGAAATAGTAGAGGTCCTTAATGATCATTTTGCTTCAGTATTCACAGAAGAGAAACCAGTTAGACTAATTGATGATAATTCTAGGTCAAGGGAAGTAGTGATAAATTCTATTAATATAGACAGAGAAGAAATTAAAGGGCTTATAATGCAGTTAAATACTAGTAAGGCATCTGGCCCTGACAACATTCATTCTAGGATACTCAAAGAAGGTGTAGAAAGTATTGCAGTAGCTCTCGAGAAGATATTTATTAGATCACTAGAGTCTGGAGAAATACCAAATGATTGGAAATTGGCAAATGTAGTGCCAATTTTTAAAAAGGGGAGCAAAGAGGACCCAAATAACTTTAGACCGGTAAGCTTAACTTCTATAGTCTTTGAAATTCTTGAGAAGATGGTTAAGAAGGGAATTTCTGATCATCTAGAGAGTAGCAGGTTAATTAATGATTCTCAGCATGGTTTTAGAAAAGATAGATCGTGTTTAACTAATTTACTGGGTTTTATGGATTATGTAACTAAAGAATTAGATAGGGGTGAGAAAGTTGATGTGATCTACTTAGATTAGATGCAAAGCTTTTGATAAGGTTCCACATAGAAGACTAGTTCATAAATTAAAGCTGCATGGGATATGTGGGAACGTTTTGAATTGGATAACTGAATGGCTGAAAAATAGGAAACAGAGAGTTGTACTGAATGGAGTGAGGTCAGAGTGGAGGAATGTTATTAGTGGCGTACCTCAGGGATCAGTTTTAGGCCCTTTATTATTTATAATCTATGTAAATGATCTTGGGCAAGGTGTAAATAGCAAAGTGTCAATTTTTGCTGATGATACTAAATTGGCAGCTGTAGTCAAAGAGGTTGAGGGTAGCTTTAAAGTGCAGGGAGACTTAGATAAGTTGTTAGCTTGGGCTCAGAAGTGGCAGATGACTTTTAACCTTAATAAATGCAAAGTTATTAACATGGGGAGAGATAATAGGGAATTTAGCTATGAGATGGATGGATATTGGCTTAATTCAGTTGAAGATGAGAAGGACTTAGGAGTGGTAGTAGATAGGTCACTGAAATTTTCAAAGCAGTATATTGAGGCAAAATATAGAGCAAATAGGGTGCTAGGTTACATTAAAAGAAATGTTAGCTACAAGAGTAAGGAGGTCATCCTTAAACTATACAACTCTTATGTCAGGCCACATTTAGAGTACTGTATACAGGCATGGTCACCACATTTTAGACATGATATAAACTTATTAGAGTCAGTACAAAGGAGGGCAACAAAAATAATACCATCCCTGAAGCACCTTGAATATGAAGATAGGCTGAGGGTATTAAATATGTTTTCATTTGAAAGAAGGTGTGTGAGGGGAGATATGATTGAGCTTTTTAAAATCTTTTCTGGGATGGATAAATTAGATTTCAGCAAGTTATTTGAGTTAGAAGGTAGTAAGTAATAGAACTAGAGACCACCACTTAAAGATTAAAAAACAAAGGTGCAGACTGGATGTTAGAAAATATTTTTTCACTAACAGAGTGGTGGATTATTGGAATAGTTTGCCAAATTGAAATTAGATTTCAGCAAGTTATTTGAGTTAGAAGGTAGTAAGTAATAGAACTAGAGACCACCACTTAAAGTTTAAAAAACAAAGGTGCAGACTGGATGTTAGAAAATATTTTTTCACTAACAGAGTGGTGGATTATTGGAATAGTTTGCCACCTGAGCCTGTAGACAGCCCAAACTTGAATGTTTTCAAGCGCAGATTGGATGATTATATGGGGATGGAGGGTTAATTTCTTACTTTTCGGTATGTGGATATGTTTCTTGACTCATTCCTGTGGATGCATTTTCTTTTTATTGTATATTTTGGGGGACTTTGATTTTGTTTTTGACAGACTCCTATGGAGGCTTTAAATTATATATTGTAGATGCATGGTTGGACATTCCTATGGATTGTTAAATTGTATATTGTAGATGCATGATCTGACAAAATCCTATGGATGCATTATATGGGTGGGATTTAATGGATACGGATGACCTTTGACTTTTCCCGGGACTTCCAATCGGTTTAGAAAAATTGTTGAAATAATGTAAAAGAACTTCCCTGCAAAAACTAAACCAATCAACAAGGTTTTTTTGACATGCCTGTATGTGAAGTTACTACTGTCATAGGTACCCTATTCACAATGAACCAAAAGACAACCACGACAATGTTCTCGATTGAGAGGCACGACCAAGTAAAAAAAGTGCCTTTCTGAGCCATTGATTTGTATTTACAGGGTTGGCTTTTGCCGTTAGCATCAATACACAATTTATCGCACCAAAACACCCGTTTTTTGTTCATTCTGCCTTACAATTAGGACACTCGCGTGTAGATTTTAATAGCCCATGGGCTTCGAGAAACGCAACACATTTATCATTGTCGGTTAAAACAGCACCTAAACGGTGAAAATTTAATGAACCCACTACGCAGGAAAATGGAAGAAAGAATGAATAATATGAAAATTGAATTGGGACAAAAATTACAAGGGATGTTTAGAGAATATATTGATAAAAGACAAAGTCATAGAAGAAATGAAAGAGGAAGAGAAAAAATGCTAAAAAAAATAATCTCAATATATAATGTAAAGGAATCCTCTGCTGAAACAATAGAGGAAAGTAAGAAATATGATGAGCAATTCTGCAAGGATCTGCTTAAGACTGGACTAAAATATAATGAAGAAACAGAAATAGAAAGTATAAATAGAATAGGAAAAAAATTGGATGATCAAAAATAGGCCAAGACCAATCAAGGTAAGATTTATATATGCAAAGCAAAAGTATGACATACTTAAATTAGGGGAAAAATCTAAAAAATACAGACATACCTAGCTATAAAATAGTGGGTATTGCTCCAGATCTTACTCTAAAAGAAAGAGAGAAGGAAAGAATCTTGAGACTACAATTAAATGAAAAAAAAATAAAGGAGAAAATGGATGGTTTATAAAGCAGGGAAAACTATGCAGATCTTTTTTAGAAATTCAGAATTAAATAATAATGCTTATGACAAAAAATACCTAACCATAAACCTAATCAATGTACAAGGCTTAACTCAAGAAAAATTATTAGACTTAGAAAATATTGTAATCAACGAACTTCAAATTATATGCTTAACTAAAACCCATCAATGAGGAGACAGTATTAAATTCAATGATGAATTAAATTATTTTTATAATATTAGAAGAAAAGAAGAACTAAAGGGAGGGGGATTGACAGTAATGTCTAGGAATAACATTATTTTAGATAAACAAAGTACAAAGAATAGCGATATTCTCTATGTGACAAGTAAACATAAGAATTTTGCAATAAATATCATACTGATATATCTCTATGTAAATGATAAAGAAAAAAATAATAAGATCAAACAAGAGATAAACAATATCATAAATAATATAGATCCTGATAAACCAATAATACTCTTGGGAGATTTTAATGGTCATATTGGCTTCTTGGGGCCCCCAAATTTGAATTCTATTAAATGCAGATGATAGATGCACTGGTGAAATTACTTGGCAGGCAAGAAATCAAAAAAGTTATATAGATTTTGTACTGATAAATCCAAGTTTCTATAATAACTTTGTGGATATGAAAACGGATATATATGACCTATCAGATCATAACATGATTACAACAAGATTCAAAATAAGAAACATAAAAGAGGAATATAATACTAAGAAAAATATAGAAATTTTCTATATAAATGATAAAACAGATGAAGATTTCATTCAAGAATTTGATAAAATAACTAGTAACCTGATGAATCCCTATGATATAAACATTGAGAATCTGGATTCTCTCATTTTAAATACTGCAAAAAAAAACTATGGCGGTTACAAAACACATTACATTAAACAAAAAACAAGAAAAAATTAAGCCTCAATGGCTAACAGAGAAAATTAAAAAAAATATTAGCAAAAGACGTTTTAATAAACTTAAAAGAATACTATGTCCAAAAACTTGTAAGGAAGCAAAAGAGAGTTATGAAATTAACCTAACAAACAGTATAATTAATAAAGACAATAAAAATAAGAACTTTTGGAAATATATTAATAAGCTAAGAGATCCTTGCAAAATCCAAGATAAAGATGTTGATATATATAATGAAGATGGTACTAAGATAGAAGCTACACAGATTGGACACATAATGAAGGAATGCTGGGAAAATATATACCAGAAACATCAAAATTTGATAAAGAATACATTACCAATTATGGAAGCAAATAAAATTGTGGAAACAAGGATCACAGTAACAACTAAAGAGGAAAAATCTATTCACATTCATGACAATATTATGGAACATTTTGATGCAATAAAATATAACAAAATTATAGAAGATAACCAGAGAAATAGTAAAAATAGTAATTGAAGAACCTGAAGAAGTTAAACTTCCTTTTGCTTTAGAAGACCATGCTGACATGCTTGGCTGGATATCATACAAAACCCCTAAAAATATGATACCAGTAGAATTTGGAAAATCAATAATTTTAGATTCCTTAAAAAATCTGGAGACTAAAAAAGCAGCAGGTCTGGCTAGCATTAAGCCTTAGTTTTATAAAATCCTCTTAAAAACAAATAAAGGAACAGATATTCTAACACACTGTTTTAATGAAATAATAAGAAATCATGAAGTACCTGAAAGATGGAAAATTTCAAAAATAAAACTAATCCCTAAAATAAGTAAACTCACAGCTCAAGACTTCAGACCTATAGCGATTTTGAATCAATCCTATAAGATATTTATGAATATCAAGGAAAAAAATGGAAGAACATATGATTAACATTAAAGCAAATAATCCCCTACAGAAGGGATTTACAAAGGGTAGAAGAACCATGGATAAGCTGTTTATTTTGAAGCACTGTATTGACACTAGCTTCAAAAATAAAAAGAGTTTTATTGTCATAGCAATTTACTTCAAGAAGGCGTTTGACTCTATTAAAGGGGAGAAAATTATAGAAATGCTATTTAAATACAATATAGACCCCAATATTATAAAAACAATTGCAAACATATATACTGGGGATATAACAAAATTATTTATAAATGAAAGATTTATCCAGGAAATCAACATAACAAGTGGAATCAAACAAGGTTGTAATGGATTAACATTTCTATTCCTAGTGATAATATAGCTAATTATTAAAAACTAGAAAAATTAGGTAAAGGTTTCTTAGACGAGTTATATTATATTGTAGCACTTTTTTTTTTGCAGATGATGGCATAATATTAACACACAATATTGAAGATGCAAAAATGATAATAAATAAAATAAGGAAAATAGCTAAAGAATGTGGACTAGAAATCAATAGTAAAAAAAGTAATATATTAATTTTCAACATGAAAAATTCACCAGATATGATTGAAGACCTGAAAGTTGTAGAGGATATTAAATACATATCTAGGAATAACAATAAATAATAAGAGAAATTGCTTCAAGTTACACAAAGAAAAAATAATAGAGAAAGCAAGAAAGCATGCAAACATGACATATTCCATAATCCCCAAAAGTTGTAACAGAATGATAATTGGTAAAGCATACTGGAAGGGTCTTGTAGTTCAACAATACTATATGGAATAGAGATAATAACATTCACCAAACAAGAAATTGATGAGCTGCAGAAAATAGAAAACAAAGTATACAGGTCAATATTAAATGCCTCGTCTTATGCTCCAAATTGTGCACTATGAGGAGAAATTGGAGCTTCACTGATGATGACAAGGGATGCACAAACAAAGCTACTGTATATAAAGCACTTATTAAATTTATTTTGCCAACCTCAAAATAAATAAAAATGAAGCAATATTGATAAAAACTATTAAGAAATTACCTGAGCCAATTCCAATTAAATTTTGATGAATTAAAGAAAAATAATAATGAACATATCAAAGAATACCTAAAAAAAATAGACAGCGACATGTGGATAAGAGAACTTATAAGCAAAGAATTTAATCCCATATACAAACTGTATAAAAACACAATAATTCAGGAAAATATCTATAGCAATGACTTTGCATTAAAATTGCTGTTTGGAGCCCGGTCAGACACCCTACCGCTTAATTGGAGAAATACATTTCGGAATGAAAGCGCCTTATGTAATCTATGCAAAACGCACAATGAAATACTAAGCCACTTCTTGGTAAAATGTGAAAAACTATATATGATTAGAATAAAATATATTACAGTATGTAATGATACTACTGAAGAAGACCTCATTGCAAAAATATTACTATTTGAAGACAGAACTGAAAAAAGAATATCAGATACTAAGAGATACTTACATGAAATATGGAAAACTAGTTTCAAATTAATTAAAGAAAATGAAGAAAATTTGTAGATGAATTGCAACTGCCTAATCTTTAAAAAAAACCAACTATATACAAATAAAAGAAAATTCGACTACAAGGAGCTATAGCCAAAGCCCATCCTTGGAATCTAACCTGAACCTGAACCAGAGTGGATAGAACACAATTGTTTGCAAGACTAAGAGACTTGGGGATGGATGCAAATATTCTAAATGTAATACAAAAACTATGAAAACAACAAAGTCAAACTAAATCTGAAAGACATAGAAACAGGTTGGATGGTGAATGACATTGGTGTTAGACAAGGGTGTACCATGTCTCCTATTTTGTTCAGCTTCTTCATTGAAGAACTGTTGGAGAGAGTAAAGAGGGAAGGTCAAGGAGTCTTAGTTTTGATATATCATTATATTTAAAACAAAAGAGTTTCTTGATAAAATTCCTTTTGCGAAAGTCCACTCTATAATTTTGCCAATTCAACAGGAAAGTCCTTCAATTTGTAGAGTGGCGGAGATTGTAGGATTCGAAGTAACTTAACTAAAGTTATTGTATGTCCCATTTGAAGGAGGAGGGCTTCTATATAGCCTCAATACTGCAACAAGATCACTTTATATTATATCAAGCTCGGAAGCGCCAGTTTTTCTTGATAAGTCCTAGGCATTGTGAATACTCGAGTGGCAGCTGGCAGGACTTTCTCCCTGGGCTACCACATGAGGCCTTTTTTTTATCAAGTGTGATTGTCAGGCCTCCTTGATACAATTTTGTATTGTTGTACATTCATCTCGTTTATTGCATTTGTTGTTTGTTTGAGAGTAGCATTTAGTTAAATATGATTCTGGATATTTTGCCAATAAGTAGGATTATTTTTACGAGATCTCAAATTGATTCACCCCTATGTCTTATAAATATTCACCCCATATTTTTCTTGTAAATAAAGAACTGTACATACAATCCATTTGATTTCTCCCTCGATTTCTCACATCCGAATGATTAAGGGGTCAGGACCAGCCCCAGGACCCTCGACTCTGACCCCTGCTCCAACTGAAGGGGATAAGACTAAAGGGATCAATGGAAGTGTGTGTGACTCTAGAGAGGATAGGATGATTGTGAGTGATAGGAAGGATGGAGAGTGGAATTTAAGAGAAACTTACCAATATAATAAGCGAGACTGGACTGTGTATTCACCTATTGGTGCTTTAAAGTATAAAGGCTCACCTCTCAAGCTTATCTCTTGTAGCCTACATATTAAATTAGATTGTCCATATAATTATAATTTTTCTTAAATTCATTTACTGTGGTCGAATTTACTACACAAATAGGTAGGGCATTCCAAGGGTCGACCACTCTTTGAGATAAAACCTTTTTTCTTAATGTTGTTCTTGTTTGTTTCTTTAATATCTTGTAGTTATTTCCTTTTAAATCATTTTCATTTCTTTGGAAGAACTTGGAGCTATCAATGTTCTCAAAACCTCTAATTATTTTGAAAGTTTCAATTAGATCCCCTCGTGTCCTCCTTTCTTCCAACATTGTTAAGTTTAAGCTTCTTAATCTATCTTCATATGATATATTTTGTAGGCCTGGTACTAGTTTTGTTGCTCTTCGCTGCACTTTTTCAATTTTTTCATATCTTTTCTCAAATAAGGTGACCATGCCTGTACTGCATGGTCTTACATAGGTATTGTACAGAATTTTAAAAGTTTCTGGACACGGTGTGGTGGAGCGAATGTGAGTGTGTGTAAAAGGGCCATTCTCCCACCCCTTTTCTCAGTACCCTCTCCCTCCCTCTGTAAGAATGTGTGTGAATGGGAATGGGTTTGTTTTGTTTTTGTTTATTTTATGTATAAAATGATTACCATGTTTTTCTTTCTTTCCAGGCGCCATATTCTGGAAAGATAGTAGCTAGTTTTGAGATATCACTATAATTAAAACAAGATTGTACTTTGTTTATAATATTCTTTTAGCAAAGCGCCATATTCTGGAAAGAGAGAGTGGAAGCGTGGACTGACGGCAAGAAGGGTTCTCTAGACGAGTGCTCCGCCCAGCCCTGAGACGGAGGGCTTTCATACCTCGCTAAACACCTGGACCACCATACCCGCCTTGGTTGACAATCCTGCCTCCTTTTATGTTAGCTTACTACCACCCACCTGCAGCACACAAGTGATAGCGCGTGCCCCTTTCGTTTGGTTGTTGTTGTGTTTTTTTATGTTTTGTGTAGATATATAAGTAAATTTGTTGTATTCGCCTGTTATGAAATTCTCTTTTGGTATCTTATTTGGATTGGGAAATTTGGCCTCATTTTGAAGTGTGCACACTTCCCTTGTAAATATAAAATTGCTGTAAATATAACTGTATTCTTTTGTAAGTAAAGGGACTGTATATACAATCCGTTTCATTCTCCCTCGATTTCTCACGTCCGGACAGTGTAGGAAGCGGGTTGGATCGATTGGGATTAGAGATATATTTTCGGCCTGCTACATTTGGCGCATGAATAGGGACATGAGACTTCGAAACCGGGAGCGTGACTGGATTGGATTGCAGTCCATACCCAATTAGTGTGACAAGTAGTTTGACTGATTTTTCCCTCCTCCTATCTTTTTACTAACTTGGGAACAATGGCTGTAGCGGAAACATTGAATGAAGAAGTAGTGCGATTGAGACTGGATTTGAGAAAGAAAGAAGAGGAGTGTGAAATGTTGCGGGGAATGATGGAGGGAATGGAGAATAAAATAAAAGGGATGAATGAAAAGACTGATAGGATGAAGAAGGAAATGGGAGACCGACAGGATCAGACGGACTGACGGATGCAGGACCTGTATAACATGATGACAGGGGCTGGATCAGCCCCAGGACCTACAACCCTGACCCCTGCTCCTACTGAAGGGACTCCGCTAAATGGAATGGATGGCAGTATGATTGAGTCTAAAGAAGATACTGTGAGTGGTAGGAAAGGGGGTGAATGGAAGAGAGTGGAAAGTAAGAGAGGAAGTAAGCATGGTTCTAAGGTTAAGGATAGGAAGGCGAGAGGGAAGAGTGTGGATTCGCTATACTCAGATGAGGGAGAGAGTGACGATATGATTGGAATGAGTGAGACTGAGAGTAGCTCTTCGGAGATTGAAGTGAATGTGGGGAAAGGAATTTTGATTAGGGAAGTGCCAAGGATTGATAAGTTTAGATTGCATGGGGAAAAGAGTATGGATGAGTTCTTCGGGGATTTTGAGCGGTACTGCAAGCTCAAGTACCCGCAGAACAAGGGTCACTGGGTGAGTGTTCTGGGAGATTGTTTGGATGGGAAAGTGTTGGAGTTCTTGCGAGTGATAACGAGTGTGGGAGAGCCAAAGTACAATGGATGGTACAGTGTGAATGTTGGGGGTAAGAAGCCCAAGAGCTTTCATCCACCCCAGCAGTTCGTCAGCTACAGGGATGCCCTGAAGGCTGCACCAGCTGGAGTGATGTCGAACTTCCTGGGCCGGCAGAATGGATGGGCAAATGGAGGGTGGTCGAATGGAAGGGGGCAGATGAATTTCAAGCGTGGGAACGGATATATGAGAGAGAAACCGAGGTATGTCCCAGCAAACGAGAGACCGAATGGTGGGAGAAAGATTGTGGAATGTCGTCGGTGTGGAAGGAAAGGTCATATGTTGGCAGAATGTAGGTGGACATCTGGTGCATGTTTTGGGTGTGGTAAGAAAGGGCATATGATAAAGGATTGCCAGGAAAGTGTGAAAGAGTGCTTCGAGTGTAAAGAAATAGGCCATTTGAAGAAAGATTTTCCGAGGTTGAATGGTGGAGCAACTGGTGGGGAAAGTATGAAATATGCATGTGGTAATTGTGGAAAGGCTGGTCATTATGCAAGGATGTGTCGTGACCAGAGGAATGTATGTATCTATTGTGCGATGGAAGGACATTCAAGTGAAAAGTGTTGGATTAGACTGAGAGCGCAAGGTGTGAATGGAAAGTCTGAAGCGGGAAACTGAATGGTAAGAGGGTACCTGCTGAAGTATCCTCTGGATGCATGAGTGTGAGTAATGTGTTGGTAAGTCTGTCTAGTGTGAAAGTGCTGTCTGGTAGGAAGTATGAGTGTCTGAGTGTGAAGGTGGAGTTGAATAGAATTGAGTGTTTGGCTTTAATAGATTCTGGATGCAAGGCAAGCTTGGTGTATAAAGATGTGTATGACAAGTTTAGCGAGAAAGCCCTCCTGTCTGAGTGCAAGGGTAGTTTGGTAGGTATTGGTAATAGGAGAGTGCCTGTGATTGGAATGATAAGATCAGCTGTTCGAATGCATGTTATGATGATGAATGAATGTGAATTTTCTGTGATTGATAAGGTGAGTAGTGAGTATGGTGTGATTTGGGGGTATGATTTTATGAAAATGAATCGTATGGTTGTGCATCCTGCGAGTGATCAGATTGAGAGAAAGATTGGTAAAAATGGGGTGTATAAGTTGTATGTAGGGAAAGATGGTAGTGTTTTGAGGAGTGTGTTTACTGGTATTAAGGTGACTGCTATGGAGAATGTAAGGCTTGTGAAGGGTGAAAGGGTGTCTGTTAGAGTGAGTTGGAGTAAGGATGTTAGTTTGAATGTGGTTGAAAACACTGTGATATTGGATGGAAAGAATGCATGTTATAAGATAAAGCGTGTTGCTTGTGTGTTTGATTGCTTGATGAGAATGAATGATCCTTTTGTATGTGTGCAGGCGGACCCCAGTTTGAAAGGGCAGGTGAGGGCGATCCAAGTCGATGTACTGGGTCACCTCTCCACTGTCAATGAAGTAGGTGTAGATGATAGCACGGATGTCAGGATAAATGGTGAGAATAAAAAGATGTGTGAATGGATGTATAATGAAGTGGAAAGGATGGTGGAATTGCATGAATGTTTGACTGAGTATGAAAGGGAGGATGTGTATCAAATGCTGTTTGAATGAAAGGGAGCCCTCAGTAAGGGTGATCTGGATTTTGGCAAAACTCCCGGAATTCAAGATTGTCCTGAAGGAGGATGCCCAAATCTATCAGCGGCCGAAGCATTTCCCGCGTCCGGTTGCTGATGAGATTGAGGAGCAGTGTGTGGAATTAGAGTGATTGGGGGTTATTGAAGAAAGTGACAGTGCATGGATTATTGAAAGGTGAAAGAAAGGTTTCTGATGTGTGTATAGTATGCATGGGATGAAGTGGTTTACAAAGCTGGATTTGGTACGGGGGTATTATCAGATGCCCATTGCTGAGGAGAGCCAGCCGGTGAATGCCTTTTCCTCTACAAAAAGGCATTATCAGTTACGGAACCTCAGCTTTGAGTTGGCTAATGCTCCCGGAGTCTTCCAGCGGGCGATGGATGTTGTGTTGAGTAAGTTTGCAAGTAAGAATGTGATTGTGTTTATAGATGATATTTTGATTATGACAGAGTTTTGAGGAGCATATAAGATTGGTGAATGATGTGTTGAGAACATTGGAGAGTGTTGGTATGAAGGTGAAAGTAGCGAAGTGTGAATAGTTTGCGAAAGAAGTGGAATTCCTTGGGCATATGGTGAGTGAGAATGGGTTATGAGAGTCGCTGAAGGATGTTGAGAAGGTGCTAATGTTTCCAAAACTGATGACTGTGAAGCAGCTGAATTCATTTTGGGGTTTGATTGAGTTTCAGCCAAAGTTTATAAGTGATTGTTCGGGTGTGAGTAAGCCTCTGACTGAGTGGATGGGCAAGAAAGGAAATACGATTTTTAGGTTGAATGATAAGATGAATGAAGTGTATGAGAGACTGAAAGAGGCAGTGGCTGAAGATGTTGAATTGGCATACCTGGAATATAGTGTGAATGCTAAGATGCTTGAATTATATACAGATGTGAGTGGGTACTGTATGGGAGGTTTTCTGATGCATGAGCAGCGTTTGAATGGAGAGAATGTCAGGCGAATAATTGAGTATGTATCCAAGGCTAGGAATGCGGCAGAGCGAAAGTATTCGACTGTGGAGTGAGAGTTGGCTCTGATAAGGTATTGTTTGAAAGTGTTGTATCTGTTTTTGTATTGTGTGAGGTTTGTGATTAAAACAGGTCACCAACCTTTTGTGTATTTGCAACGTATGAAATGGGCTGACAGTAGGATTGCGAGGACTTTGGAAGATTTGAGTGATTTCAACTATGTGATTGAATACGTGCCTGGTGAATGGAATGGAGTGGCTGATTTGATGTCAAGGTATCCTGGTACGAATGATGAAAATGTGTGTGGAGTGAGTGATCCTGAGTATTTGCTGAAAGGGGTTATGAATGGAAAGGAAAGTAAGGGTGGTGGCGATTTCTTGTTTGAGAGTGTATGGTAATGGTTTGCAAGATTTGAAGAGTGATAGATAGAGTAAATGTGAGAGTGCCCGATAGTGGATGACTTAAGGAAGGAGGTAATGAGTGAAGTATGTAGGAAGCCTGAAAGTATTGGTATGGTGAGGGTGCAGAACTTTATGAAAGAATTGAGAGAGATGTGTATGCCAGGGGTCCCACCGTTTCAGGAAGTGTTGATTGTCTGGATGAAGATGAGTGTGTTGTGAGTGATGATGTGGGAGTTGGTGACAGTGTGGATGTCAGTGCTGATGTTGGTGTGGTTGTTCCTTTTGTGTATTGTGAACATGGTGGACCTGATATGATGGAAGCAAGAGTGAAAGTTGGTGAAATATAGACTCTGGAGGCTGAGGAATATTTGAATATGGTGTAGGAGAATTTTTTAAGACAGGTGTAAACCAACTCACTAGGGATGATAATATATTGGATTAGTTCTAACAAATAGGGAAATAGTGACCAT
The DNA here is from genome assembly GCA_963969495.1 of Ceratothoa steindachneri. NCBI lineage: Eukaryota > Metazoa > Arthropoda > Malacostraca > Isopoda > Cymothoidae > Ceratothoa > Ceratothoa steindachneri. The sequence continues at coordinate 85,333,128 of OZ018318.1, forward strand.
TGCCAAAATATATTTAGGCTAAAATGGAACAAGGTCCTCAGAATAATTAAGGTTAAAATCACAGGATTTAGAAAAGTAGATATTTGTGGTCAGGTCAGGAAGGAATGTCATTGAGAGAAGGCAAGGGAGAAGATAACCCTTAGGTAGAGAGGAATATGAGACTGATTAAGCAGTTAATTCCCTGGTAGAATATGAATATTCCTTATAGGAAAATTAGAGGCTGAGGAATATTTGGATATGGTGCATGATAATTTTTTTAAACAGATGTAAACCAACCCATTAGGGATGATAATAAAGGTATTGGATTAGTTCCAACAAATAAGAAAGAGGGTATTATCGATAAAGAGATCAGGGAACATTTGGGAAATAATGACCATTGTAAAAATAAGCAGTGACCATGATAAGCAGTTAATTCCTGTATTGAATATGAATATTCCTTATAGAAAAATTAGAAGCAAGGCCTATGACCCTAAATTGATGTCAAAATAAAATTAAACATCAGCATTAAAAAGGGCAGTTATAGGAAAATAAATGGTGATGGTCAATTATGGCAGATATAATGAGATAACTCAACATTAAAAAGTTAATTATGGTAGCAAAAAGAAATTATGAAATTAAATTGACAAATAAGGCAAAGGAAGATGCTAAAGTTTTCTTTCTATTATACATAACTTTTTGGAGCACATTTCATGTCATGTTGGATCTGTGCCAGTGTATATGCATGGTTCCAAGTCCCAGGAGTGGGTCGGCTTCCATGCTGTATCCCCTCTGTAGAAGTCAGCGGGGCTCTACCAGGCACTGTACCTGTCTTCACTGTACAGGTGGTTGCAATGCATTGCTCAGAATGGGAGATATGTTGTGATCTTTAGTGACTAACAAAATGCCATGAGTGCTCTTGGGGCATTGGAAACTTCATGTCCCATGGTTTTCAGTTGCTGTGAGCCTGCTGTATGTCGAGATTATCTTCTGTTGGGTTCCTGGACATGTGAGAATTGTGGGGAATGAGGGTGCCATAGAGTCTGCAAGGACTGGGTGACCAGTCCTTGGCAAAGATGATGGGAGACAGCTGAGGGGAACTTAAAGTTGCATCGTGACTGTTCCCATTGACCTACCACCCAATGCCGCAATGACTTTAGGTCACTTTCTGTAATCTTCGAATTAGACACCCTCATGGGCCACACTACCATTTGGTGGAGCACTTGCATCCACCTTATTGTGACGACTGCATTATCCCCCAAACTGTTCGGCACATTCTTGTTAGATATCCCAGTCTGGATGATCTTCGTATATTTTACCTGTTCCGGTATTAGGATGAGCAGGATCACTACTGCTTGTCCCCTGTACTCTGGATTGGTTTGTGTATGCTGACTTTTTGGAGGAGGCTGACCTCCATTTTATTTGACACTCTTTGTTGTAAGTCGCATGTTCCTGTGGGAGGTGTTCCTACCCTGATGCTGGAATGCGCTTATTTTTTTACGATTTTTAGAATATTCTTGTACAAGGCTAGAATTTTTATTACAGTGACTTATGCCCTTGAAGTCAGTCACCAGATGGGTGAAGTAAAAAAAAATGTATGCTTTCCTCCTTTTATTACCAATCCTCTTCTCCTTTTTTCCCTAAGTTTGGCCATTAGTTTTTTATTCAAAATTTGTTCTTTCAAAGTATAATCTTATACATATTACAATATTTTTTATAACATTATCCATTTCTTTTTTAACTTGTTCATTTTTTTAATACATTTCATTTTTCATTTCTCATTAATTATCTTTATTAATAGTGGTGGGTTTGAATCACCCACAAGCTTCCTGCAATTCATATTTAAACCTTGAAAACTCGTTTCACATTCTGTTTTATGTGTGAACCTTTGTGATAGTGTCAACAATATGTTAATGTGAGGTACTTTATTTATTTAAATTTATCTTTATATATATTGTTAGTAGGTACTGGAATAATTACTTTTAATTTTCCCTTTTCAGACTAAATCTGTTAACCATTTGGAGATAGTGATATTAATTAAATTACAATGGGCTCCAAAAAACAAAGCAGACCTGCACAACTCAATAAATTTATGCATTCAAGAAACCCATATAAAGTTGTTAGTTTCAAGCAGTTGGCGATTTCTTATCCAGAATTTCGTACCCATTGTACTTATGATGTCAGTGGCAAAATTTATCTTGATTTCAAGAAAACAGAAAGTTTAAAAGCACTTACCACAACTTTACTCCACAAAGATTATGGTTTGAAGGTACACTAATGAATATTTTTAACTTTTCTTATATTCCAAACTATCTAAGTCATTAATATGAACAGGACTGGTTATAAGAGTTTAGGTGCTCTAATATGATAAAGGTAATTAGAGAGTTAAAGGCTAGTTGTTTTTTATATATTTTATTTAAATTATTCATGCTACCATGTATAATTACAAGTTGCACATAATTCAAAACTATTCACTCTTTAATTAACACCCTACCTAACCTTCAAAACTGATCACCCATTTTATTAAGCCCCTAACCTCCCAATGAAATATTGTTTGCAACATTGAAGTTGTTGCTGTTCCTCAAACTCTGCCTTAGCCCAAGACCTTGATGAATGGTGTAGCATGTATCAGTTTTTCCTACAGAGAGAGCCTTTGAGTGTATATTATGTTAGCCTAACTGATTCTATGCAGTGCAGACTTCCATTATATGTTTGTGTAGGGTGCAGTGTTGCATTCATCACAGCTATTTGTGATGGTTATATCGAGCCTTTTCTGATAACTCAAGAGGCTGGGTGAGCTGCAGCCTGGCTAGGTTAACTTGGTCCTTATAAGGCTGGGAGGATGTTTGAGGGTTGTGAATGTAGCAAGGTATGTATGAAATCACGGTTGGTATTTAAAAGCAAATGGATTTTTGTTTGGGGCGGGGGGGGGTTCATTTTATCTATAAATTGGTTAGCAAATTATTTAAAATTTCTACTGGTCTTTTGTATTGTTTCGGCAATAAAAATGGGCTTTATTGCTCTGGTTTCACAGAAAACTGCCTAAATGTACCATGACAAGCTTCCAAGTATTTTAACAGAAAGTTCAATTCCTGTGGAAATTTTGAAGCAAACAAGTTCTTAGAAAATAAAAATACAAATTTATTAGCTTGATATCTTTCATTTTGTTCCTTCAAACAACTGCTACAATATCACCATCCTTTATCATTAGCCTAGAACAATTATTTTAATTGAAATTAAATGAATCAGAAATTTAATAACCTATAGATTGGAAAAACTATTAGTGAGTTATATGATGGAAATTTGAAGAGCTCTATCCATTGGTATGACATTTAATTAGTAGCTATAGCTAGTTTTTTTTTCATTAGAAAAGACCCCCTCAAAAGGGAAATGGAAGAGAACTGAACAAATAACTTGTGAAGCTAACAAATGCAAAGATGACCAATATATTGGTACCACACTTATACACTGATAGTTGGTTACAAAACTCAGACAGATGGATATCTTGAAAAAACAATTTCTACCTTACACAATGCTTGGGAACCATAATTAATTCAGATCATCATTCACTGCTGCTAACACTGTTACTGTGTAATGTGTAGGTGGCAATATATCTTTATTTTACAAATTTTTTAGCTTTACTCGCTCCTAGTCTATTTCTTACTTTAGACTAAACCAAACCAAAAGTTGAGCATATTTTCTCTATTGATCCTACGCTTGCAGGACTCATCTGGAGAGAAGCAGCCTAGGAACATAGTGAGGGAAGTGGAGATCAAGCCAATTTTCTGTGGCTTCATCTTGCAGATAGTTTCTGGTCGGAAGATCATAAATTTGCATTAGCACAGATGAATAAACATTAATAGTTACTTCACTGGAAATTGGTCAAATTTACAAGCATTTCTTGAACAGTGAATGGTGGCAATATTTGATGAAATGGAGCAAAGGTAAAATTCTCTAAATACTCTCTTGAGGCTTCAAATACCCAATTATCAAAACTGATGCAGTATACAACATGTGGAGATACTTGCTTAGGTCTTTTGGATCTGTCATGTTAGCAAGGTAGAAGTACAGTTTCGTTGCAACCTGAAACCTCTTCTTCTTGATCTCATCATGGTATATCTCAAGCTCTGAGTTTTTGATTAAAGACATCCACAGTTCCACAGAATCAGAGAAATGGCATGTGTCACCTTGTACCTCCTGTAAGTGAAAGATTCTATTATTGCAGAAGGATTTATTTACATTTTAAGCTGGTTACCTGCAGCTAGAAGCATGCAAAAATTATTCATGATTTCAGAGTAAAGTTTACAGTGAGTCAGTGACAGAAAATTAGTGTTTAATTCAAATCTTAACATAATTCAAACACTTACTCACTGTTCATAATGCTGCCAAAGAATATAACCTGCTAACACAGGTGTTTGGCCTCCCTCAAGATGACCATATTGTCAATTATTTTTGGAAATTTTGCTGGCATATCTGCTTCATCATGCTCCAGCTTCTCCCTTATCTCCAAGTAGAGGTGGTGGTTTGTCTGATATGTCACCAAACAATCCAACTGAGAGTTCCACCTTCTGTCATTAGATATTAGAGTCCTTGCAATAAAATTATAAAAAGTATGTATTTTAACATGTGACTGCAGCAATATTTATTTCCAGTTTTTAAGCAATTGATGAACTAGTGGTTATGAAGTATTTTTGTCACATACATGAGGCTGAAGTTTGTTTCTAAATTATTTATTAACTTGAAGGTGGTGTTACATCTTATTCCAGTAGGCTCATGTGGTTTGCTGAACAACCATAGGCCAAGAGATGGACATAAGGTAACCATGATGCTGCTCCTTCCTCAGTTTCTCTTTAATGGCAAATCATATTATGATTGACTTGTATACCATTGTCAACTAACAATAAACTAATAATAACAATTATCATAATAATTTAACTTATAACACAATTATTGTCAATAGTTGATCACATTTAAACTAGCTATTCTGAAAAAGACACTTCCTACAAATATTCTTAGAAAATATAGTAAGTTCTATTGCTTTATCAATAAACCCTCCCCCAAACCACCCTAATTTTTTTTTAAAGGTTTTTTTTTCAGCCCTGAATAACACACCAATGATATTCAAACAGCATTTCACAAATATATGATATATATATATATATATATATATATATATATATATATATATATAAATATATATGTATGTATGTATATATGTATACAAGTTTCTCAGATCTGAGTGGGTTTCTTAGACTTCCAATGGGTTTCTGAAGATTTCTTAAACCTCCAGGGGAGAGGAGGGGAAGCTGAGAGAGGGGTAGAGAGGTGGGATAGGAGGAGAAGGAGTGAGCTCAAGTGGCTGTGGAGCAGGAGAGGAAGTACTTCTTACTCAAATTTCTCTAATTTCAACCCCGTAAGGGGCGCGGCGATTTGCCATCCTGGCCGCCGTGCTGACGGGATCCAGCGCTCCGTCCGGCCCCAGCTTAGCCTCTCTTCCTTCCTTCAAAACACTTGTTTCCTCTCTTTTCACACAACCTCTCCCACAACTTTCTCTGGTCAGCCTCTAATTTCACAGGGTAGATGTTGACCTTCCTTTCAGCCAACCGTCCCGCATCGGGGCTGGGGGGGTGGGGGACAATGTTCCCTAACCCCTGAGCTCCAGTCTGGGGTGGCTGGTTTTTAACAACCTGCTTCATCCCCACCCATACCTTCCTCACATCCCTTTTCCTCTCCTCTTCACAATCTATATATTTTACGCCGTGTTCAAGGTGGAGCCGCCATGCCGATGGACTGCCAGGCCACCAGGCGGGAGGGGTGGTCCCAAATGGCTCTGCCGGGCTTGTAAGCACCTCTCGCAGTGCGGGCTACTGCGAGAGGTGTGCGCTATTGCATCCGTGTTAAAAAAGGGTCACCATGCCCAATGATGAAGATCAAACAAAAAACCCCAACCCCCAACTTCCCCAAGAACAACGGAGCCGCCCTTGGGCAGCTCCAGCAAAAAAATGGAGGTCCCTCCCCCTGTGCTTGCACAGGGGACCCTCCATATTTCTCTAACCGGAGAGGAGGCTTACTCCTCTCCTTCACCTACGGGTGCAGGGGACTCCCCCTCACCCCCTTCTCTGGAGGTGCTTTCGGGCACCTCCCCTTTCCCAGCGGCAGTCCCCTCTTTTCTTTCCAAGGGGACTGCCGAGAAAGCCAGCAGGCAGCCCTTAGCCAGCCGCTACCCATCGAAGTGGCTTGGTAGGGCAAACCCCCTTAGGGGGGAGAGGGGAGCCAGGCCCCTTCGGTCGCTTCCCTCAAAAGACCTGCTGGCAAGAATTTTAAACCTTGCCGGGGTCAAGGCCTGTACCTCCCCACACAAGACTGGCGACACTGCCAAGGGGACCTGTGATGCATATCTCCTGGAGAAAGAAATCCTGGCCGTTCAGGCCCAGGATAGACTCTCATTCCGCGAGGCTAAGGACTTGGTCCTGGCGCGCCCAGCTCTGCCTGGGACGTCATATGCCTCAGTAGCTAGAAAGGCACCCTCTGCTCCTGGCCCATCCAGGCCAACGAGCACGGTTGTTTCCGCGCCCATTCGGAGCCCTTCTGCGGGCTCTACCCAACCCGGGCGCTCCCCTGGTAAAGCTGGCGGCAAAAAGGGTTCATACCCAGCCCCGGCTAAAACCAGGGCTCCCCCCTCTTCCCCCAGCGTGACCGTTTCCCGCAAGGCGAAACGGCCACGCGCCTCCACTGAGTCGTTAGACTCACAGGAGGCAACACCCCTGAAGATGGTCGCTAGGCCATCTTCGGGGGTTCCTAAAGCTGTCCCCCGAAAGGAGGACAGCAACAAAGGAGCTTCGGCTCCTTCGCCCACGCCCCGAGGTGGAGCGAGTGGCTCGGAGACGGTGGTTCCTCGAAAAGAGGGCCCCCCCGCCTCCGAAGCCGCAGCGCCCGCCTAAGGTTTCCAGGCGGAGGGAGGAAAAGACTCGCATGGCGAGCCCAACCTCCCCCAATAAGTCCTCGAAGGCGACAGCGCCTCCAGCGCTTTGTCCGGCCAACAGCGCCCGGGGTTCTGCCCCCGGGAAGCGTACGGCTATTCCCGTGAGGGTCTTCAGTTCGAAAAGGGCCCCCGCATCTCCTCCGAGCTAGGCCCGGAGGGCATATTCCTTCAATGGAATTGCCGTGGACTCCGGGCCAACTGGGAGGAGCTGCGGAGGCTCGTCTCGTCCCGCTCCCCGTTAGATATCTTTTTGCAGGAGACCATGCTAGGCGCGTGCCCCCTGCCCGCCATCCCGGGGTACAAGGGTCTTGCGACCCCACCACCGTGGGATGGCCGAGCTGGGGGATGCGCGGTTTACACCCGGCATGATGTCTCCGTTCTTCCTTTCTCTTTAAATACCTCCTTTCAGGCAGTGGCTGTGCAGCTGCACCTGGATAGGAGGTATACTATCATTTCTGCGTACATTCCACCGTCAGCTGACTTCGACGCGGGGGACTTCCGCCACGTCGTGGCACGGTTGCCGAGGCCCTATCTCTTGCTTGGAGATCTGAACGGCAGGCATCCTCTCTGGGGAGATTACTCAAAGAGCTTGAGATGGGTGTCTAAAACGTGGATGAGTTTACGCATCACTGTCCGAAAACCGCTTCATTTTCTTGCCTTGACCTATCTTTGTGCTCTTCGGATGCACAGCCTGATTTTGATTGGGGGGTGGTCGATGAGCTCCATGGTAGTGATCACTTTCCCATTCAAATATCATTTTCAGGGCAACTGCCGCCTGAGAGACCACCTCGGTGGTGCTTGGCGCGGGCGCGGTGGCCTGCATTTCAGGAAATTACTGAATTCTCTATCTCAGTCGAGGAGTTTAGGTCGGTAGATGAGGCCGTTGAGTTCTCCGGCAACCTCATCTCCGTTGGCCTGACTACTATTCCTAGGACGTCTGGCCGTTTTGCATGCCGACCACTCCAATGGTGGTCGGCCGAGTGTGAGACGGCCCTCAAACAGAAGCGTTATGCCTACATGCGCTATAAGCGCCGCCCGAACGATTTCACTGTCGCTAAATTTCGTCGGGCTAGGGCTAGGTTTCGGTATATTTCGAAGCACGCCCGCCGCTCTTCTTGGCGGGCATACGTGTCTTCACTTAACGGGAAGACCCCTTTAGCTGAGGGGTGGAAGCGAGTCAAAAGGATTCGGGGCAAGTTCTCGCAGGACCCCCCTCCCGTTCTCCAGGAGAATGGGACCGCAATCTCGGACCCCGCGTCCGTGGCGGAATCCTTCGCGACCGCTTTTTCTGCATTCTCTAGCCGTGATGCTGCTCCGCCAGCATTCAATGCACGTCGTGATGTCGCGGAAGGCCGCCGGCTGGACTTTACCTCCAGAGGCGGAGAACCCTTCAACGACAAGTTTACTGTAAGCGAGTTGCGTTCCGCTCTCGCTTCGTGCGCGGACACCGCCCATGGTCCGGACGATGTCCCGTACGCCATGCTTCGACATCTAGGTGAGCGAGGCATGGCCTTTCTGTTAGATTTGTTCAACAGGATCTGGGTGGAAGGTCTTCTCCCAGACTCCTGGCGAATCGCTACTGTGCTTGCCTTTCGCAAACCGGGGAGAGATCACTCTACTCCGACCGGTTTCCGCCCAATCTCTCTAACCTCTTGCGTGTGCAAGTTGATGGAGAAATTGGTAAATGTTAGATTAGCCTTTTTCCTGGACAGCGGAGGCCATCTGTTTTCCGCACAGTGCGGCTTCCGTAAGTTCCACTCCACGTCGGATGCTCTGCTCCGACTGGAAAATGCCGTCTGCGAGGCTTTCCTTCGTAGACAGCACTACGCCACGGTGTTTTTCGATCTGGAGAAGGCCTATGATACCGCATGGCGATACGGTATCATGGAGACTCTCCACACGATGGGGGCGAGGGGACGCCTCCCAATTTTTATATCTGAATTTTTGCGAGATCGTCGATTCCGCGTACGGGTGGGGGGAGCCCTCTCCGGCCCAAAGGAGCAGGAAGAGGGCGTCCTGCAGGGAAGTGTCCTCAGTGTCACACTCTTTGCCCTGAGCATCAACGGCATCACCTCGGTGCTGCCGGAAGATGTTCTTGCTACGCTCTACGTGGACGGCCTTTCGATCTCTTTTGGCGCGGCCCAGATGCCAACTCTGGAGCGTCGACTCCAACAGGCATTGAACCGCGTCTCTCGCTATGCCGAAGCGCACAGGTTTCGGTTTTCTTTGGCCAAGACTAAGGTGGTGCACTTCTGCCGCCATCCACGGCTTCACCCCGACCCAGATTTGTTTCTTAATGGGGTGCGCCTGGATGTGGTTGAGTCGCACCGTTTCCTTGGTCTTGTATTCGACCGACGCCTCACCTGGGAGGCTCATATTCGCAGCCTTAGGGTCTCTTGTACCCGCGCCATGGACATTCTCCGTTCCGTGACGTTCAGCGCTTGGGGCGCTGATAGGGCTACTGCCTTACTTTTTTATCCATCCTTTGTTCGTTCGAAGCTCGACTACGATGCGAGTTTTATGCATCCGCAGCCGAGCGTTTATTGCGGAAGGTGGATTCGATCCACCACACCGGCCTTCGCCTTGCGACCGGTGCCTTCCGCACTTTCCCCATTGAGAGCCTGTTGGTCGATGCTGGGGAGATGCCACTCGCTCTGCGCCGCGTGCAGTGTATCACTCGACTGTACGCGCGAGCCCGGCGCCTCCTTCAGTCGCCAACAGCTTTCACTGCATCCGCAGCTGATCTCGATGGTGCCTATGCCGTCGAGAGACGCCAGTCATACCCTAAGCCTTTTGGGTTTAGGGCCAGGAAACTCCTTCGAGAGGTAGATATCGCTCTCGGGCCGGTGGCGCCCCTGGTTTTGCCCAGGACGCCAACCTGGAGGGTACCACATTTAGCTATTTGTCGCCACGCCTCTGCTCCCAAAGCTTGTACTGCGCCGGGAGTATTGCGTTCGACCTTTTTGGAGCACACATCGTGTCACGCTGGAACCGTGCCAGTGTATACAGATGGCTCCAAGTCCCAAGAGGGGGTCGGCTTCCACGCCGTTTCCCCTCTGTTGAAGTCAGCGGGGCTCTACCAGGCACTTCGTCTGTCTTCACGGCCGAGCTGGTGGCAATACACCACTCGGTACGGGAGATTACGCGACGTGCCCGGTTCGGAGACCGGATTGTGATCTATAGCGACTCACAAAGCGCCCTGAGTGCTCTCGGGGCATTGGAATCTCCGCATCCCCTGGTTCGCGATATCCGTGACGCCACGGTTTTGGCGAGCCGGGCAGATGTCGAGATTATCTTCTGCTGGGTTCCTGGACATGTAGGAATTGCGGGGAATGAGGGCGCCCAAGAGTCCGCGAGGACTCTGCGACCGGACCGGCGTTTCGCTCTTCCTCACACCGACTACATGGCAGGAATACGGGCAGCTCTTCGGACTGCTTGGCAAAGAAGATGGGAGACGGTCGAAGGGAACTTAAAGTTGCGTGCCATTGCGCCGCGACTGTTCCCATGGACCTATCCCCCAATGCCGCGGCGGCTTCAGGTTGCTTTCTGTCGTCTTCGAATCTGACACACTCGTGTGACGCATCGCTACTTGATGGAGCGCTCGCATTCGCCCTATTGCAACGACTGCGTCGTCCCCCAGACTGTTCGGCATATTCTTGTCGAATGTCCCAGTGTGGGTGATCTTCGCGCACGATACCTGTCTCGGTACCGGGATGGGCGGGGTCGCTACCGCCTGTCCCTTGTACTGGGGACGAGTGCGTGCACCATGACTGGTTGTCTTATTGACTTTTGGGGGGAGGCCGGCCTTCTCCCTTTCATTTAACCCGTTTTTTTTGTTGTTGTTTTTGTTATCGTTTTTGTTATTGCTTTGTTATTGTTATTTCTTTTTATTGTTGTTTCCTGTTGAATTATTTTGAAGTAGCCTAGAACTAGGCTGTTTGTTTACGGCAACTTATGCCTAAGTCGGCAGTCGCCAGATAGCCCCTTAATAAATTTTTTTTTAAAAAATCTCTAATTTCAAATGATCTTCCATTTGATTTTAAACAACTGCAGTTTTTATTGAGGCGATGCAATGCAATGACCTTCATCAAACCACAAGGTCAATTCTGAAAGTGTCTGGTGCAGTTAGAATAGCCTGGTTTCTCATATGGATAACTGTATATGACATGCTCCAGGGTTGGTAGTGCAAGAAACTTATACTTTTAACACACCAGGAGGAAAAACATAAAAATATGGTTTGCACAGAAGTTCTTAAATGACTTGAGTATTGTTTTACAATAATTTGTAAAACATTAGTGTAAAAAATTAGTGAGAGAGAGGAGGAGAATGAAAACATGGGAGATGGGAGGGAGGGAGGTGAAAGAGAGGGAGTATGGGGGAGGGGTGAGATAGGGAGAACGGAGAGGTATTTTGGCAGCTAGTGGTAGCGTTTTAAGAAAATTATTGGCCAGCCCTTGGGTGGGTAATTTCAGCTAGTATTATTATAAATTTAACTCTAAGGACACATATACAAAGAAAGCAGATTTACTCATGCAGGTTACTGGCACTGACCTGCTTTGTATGGTGCCAGAATGAAGCCATATAAACAAATGTGAGTCCACTACTTCTATGCCTGCCTACGCTTGGTTATATTGTTTAATTCATTCATGCAGCTAAACCTGCTTCTTTTATGTAAGTAACCTAGGTGTCAAAGAATTTGACTACCACTAAGCTGTGCCATCTCTCTTTCGCTCATCCTGAAGACAAGATGCCCTCCAACCAGATAATGAAATCAATATATAGATCAACATGACAATTTCCTGTGAGCCTGAGGGAACCAGTTCTCATTTGTAGGGGTTAGGAAGTTTGTTTTTGATGCCCAGTGATTAGGTTAGAACCTTCATCACTGTGGGAGAAGGGGGACCCTTTCTGCCCTATGTGGTATGTAGATATAACTACTGATTGGCAGGATTCCCACAGGATGTAATGTTAGCCTCCTTAGACTCTAACCTGGTCCCTCAGGGCAGTGTCTCAAAAAAGCGCTGCCCCACTCAGTATGTGTAATCTTGGTGGTGCTGACAACACAGTCTGTAGCATCAAAGCTTTCTTCCTTAATCTCCCAAACAGTTTTCCGGAAGGAGCAGCCCTGGTCTTCTGCTCATGGCAAACTATTATCAGCAACATTATATATTTTTCTGACCTAAAAAGTGATTATATTTTCAGGTAAGCATTCCTGAAAATAGGCTCATTCCTACACTTCCACTGAGAATGAATTACATTCTTTGGATTGAAGATCTACTCACACTTACTCATGGCAAGGCACCTACACAAGAGCGTCCCATTATAGGATTTGATGTAGGTATGTTCAATATTCCCATTCCTTACTACTCATCTCTTTTGGCACCTCATCATAGTATGTAGCTTCCATACATTTTTATTTCCATAACTATAGTATAAAGTTAAAAAAAAGGGCAAATATGCTTTCACTCATTTTCACATTTACCTTTTAAATGAATGATATACAGTCTACCCTCATTAAAACAGACCCCATTAGTCAATATCGGATAAACCAGACAAATTCTGGCTTAAGGGAGAGACTGTCCATAGAGGACATAGTTTGCTTGTATATAGCAGAAAAAATTCAATTTTAGTCAACACAAAGAAAAAAAATTCTTAAAATAGTTAAAACATAAAAATATAATAAGTATTTGTGGGAAGGGCCACTAGATGGATCTGTCAGCTTATTATTCATTGCTATCTTTGAGTATGTCTTGTGTTGCCCTGCAATTATCATTGACATTTTTAATGATTATTGATCTTCATCAGTGGCAAAAGTGTGTGAAGAATAGTGTCAAAAAACAATGTTTCAGAAATGAAATTGATAATTTACAGTATTAACTTTATTTTTATATTTTAAATAATTTTATAAAATAGATGTTTATAGTGAATTTTGGTAAATTTATTACTGTGTATTACAGTCATCACAATGGAAATTGATTGCCCGCTGAAAGGGCTGACTTTCACAAGAAAAAATGTGAAAAAAAGTGTTTAAAAACTATAAAAAACATACCTGTCAGTATTTTATCATCTGGCTCTTTGTCTTGAGGACTAAGCGAAGACGCTTGGGCATTGATGCAGCAAGTTCCTTGAAGTATTTGTTGTCCAGAGTAATCCAGAGGACCTTCAACTCCTCGATGAGTCATGAAATGGAGGTGGTGTTGGCAGTAGTGAGCTGGTCTTTCATGAGAGCCTCCAAAATATTTATATTGTGGCTAGCTAGGTAGATTATTAGCTTTCTTGAGGTGTTGCAGGGGGACCGATCTTGCATAAAAAAATCTGCACCTTGAATAGAATAAAAAGGCGGAAGCTTGTCCTCCAGAACGTTCATGTAATGATCACTGTTCATTGTAGTGTTTCTAGGTAAAAAATACAAGCCACCCCTCTCACCTCTTCCACTAAAAGCCCCCTACACCATCACCTGGTTGGGGTGTTTAACAGTACAAACAGTATAGCAGGGTTCATAACGGCTGATGGTGGAGGGGTGTTTAACAGTACGAACGGTAGAGTGGAGGTCATAGCAGCTGATGGTAGAGGGTCATCCCCATTTTTCCGCTCGCCCCTCTGATACATTTAAAGCAGCTTTCATTGGAAAACATTACTTTCATCCATTTTCTTCAGTCCAGTGAAGATATCTCTTCGCAAAAACAAGTCATTTCTTCGCCATGCTCGGGGTGAGGAGAGGTTTCTTGACAGCACATTGACTTGGGATCCCAAGGTCCTTCTGTGGGCGGTGTTGAATGATCAGAAATGACACATTTTCCAGCAGCTTGGGATAATTCTTTTTCACTTTGGCGGCTGTAATGAAGGGATTTTTCAATGCCTTCCTCTGTAGCAGCAGATTACTCTTCCTGGAAGTCTTCTTTTGTCCCCCCAGTCCCAAGTTTTGGCTTGGGAAAAACATTGGGTGGTAAACTGTGTGTTGTGGCAGCCATCCTCCTGACAGTCACTTCTTTTCCTGTCTGGCAACAGATCTCTTTTGTAGATAAATTCTCCTCCCTCAAAGCGAGTATCCATTCCTTCTCTGCTTCAGAGAGGTGGGTTAGGCATCTCTAACATCACACACAAAAATACAATGAAAATAGCCCAACCAAGCAGAAAACTTGCACAAAGCAACAATTGCTGCGCAACAGTTAAGAGGCAACTGAGAGCTGGTATCATTTTTTTTCAAACCACGAAGATGTACAGAGTTGTCAGATGTATGATGTAAACAAACTGTTTGCATGCTCTGAAATCTAACAAAATTTGATTGTGCTTTTTCGTGTATTTCAAGCGCAACCCAATCAATTTCCATTGCGGTGACTGTATATTCAGCGTACAGTGTTTATACTCCCAGTATCATTTACATAGCAATGATATCTATCAGCGGTTAAACCAGACATTCAGCTAAAATGAACACCAAAGCCCCCATATTAGTCCGTTTTAATGAGGTTAGATTGTATATGAATGGAGAGAGTTTGGGGGCTTGGGCCCTTTTTCCTAGGGATGGATATTGAATGGGCGAGATGTTAAAGCACATAGCACCCCATTGCTACTAAGGGTTAGTTGGTGTGGCAAAAAATGATTGGTGATTTGTGCTTGATAAAGGGGAGGTAGGGAGTTGGTAATTTCTTTTAGTAGTATTGATGCACACCAATACTGCCTGGGGAGAAAGCAGTTGATGATAATGATGATGATTTACTTTATCTCGAGGCTAGCATGAGCACCATTATTTATGAAGTGTGAATATATTCTGTGAATGAAGGGGAAAGAGACTTAGCTGGGCCCCCAAATTGTCTTTAAAAAGTGGAGAAAATTACATTTATATTTTTAAGATAATAAATTATTCAACAGCAATTTCAGTTGGATCAAGTTTAATTCTTTTATCATTTCCTCATGAAGTAGGGTGGTATGTATCCATTGCAGACTTGAATTGCTTAGTAAAAATTCAGCAAAGTAACACACCTTTGGGATTAAATCCATACTGTCAGTAGATATTTTCCAACAGATTGCAATTATACCCCTCATACTCTCCTACCTGTTACTCTAGTTCTTTTACCTACATATTATTTCAGGGACAGGAGCAACCTGTGTTTACCCTCTAATTGGTAGCAAGAAAAATGGCTGGCATTTTATTGCCACTGAGATGGATGATGTATCATTTGAGAGTGCCAAAGAGAATGTATCAAGAAATGATCTAGAGGGCTCCATCCTCGTAAAAAAGGTGATTCGGCTATATCTCATGGATATCTTTTGGAGATGCTTCTCTCAATTACTTCTTTTTTTTCTGTGTTTTGAATATATCAAATATATTTGAAATCATGCTCATTCTTCTCATTTGTGAGCTTAACACAATCTGTAATATTTGCCTCCTCTGGTTTAGGTAATTGTCCATCAATAATGCTTCAGTCTATTAATGAAATTACTACCATTTTTGAATGCTGGTGAAATGCAATGTTGCAATCAAGTGGGTTAAAGCACAATGATAAAATAGAGGAGAGGATTTATTTTTTTATATTGCTAAATTTTAGCTGTGGAGAAGTAAACATTAATAGAAGCCTTTAAAAAGGTTTGTTTGTGCAAATATGAGAAGTGTTTTGAAATGGGTAAGTTTCTATGCTAGAGATAGAATTTGGAGTCCAGTAATTACAAGCTTAGATGAATCAGTTTGCATAATGTGGGGTATTTAACTAGTGTGTATGATTTTAATGTCTAGGTAAAAAGGTTATAAATGCAGATTGTGAAAGTTGGTACTAATTTATTGCTGTAAGTGAATAGAATCTCAAATCTTATGTTGATGGATTATCAAAAGTGGTATTAGGTTGGGAAAGGGGTTGTATGTGAACTATGTTAATTTGATAAAGGTAAAAAATGTAAAGTGTGTTATGTCTAAATGTATAGCCACTAAGGTGACATATACAGAAAAAAAGAAAAGGAAAACTATGTCAAGAAAGGGAAGAAAATGCCTGTAGAATTTGAAGTTGAATTCATTTTGATTTCAACATCAAGGATTGTTTCTACTGGGTGCTTTTATTTGAGTGACTTGGTTTGAAATAGAGTACTAGAAGTAATTAAAATGAGAAATGAAGCATCATTGGGGCATGATATATGCTCTATTGCTATGACAACCACTTATATAGCAGTTTGATTTTACATTTCTGAGACTGTGCATTGTTAAAATGGCAAAGTTTCCTGTAATGTAGATTCCAATCACATTAAATTGTGAAGTAGAACATATTTTAGTGCGTGTGTTGTTTAAAGTAAATTTATCATTTTTTAGTCATCCAAATTTCTTGAAACCTTGAGTGAGCAAGATGTGCATAATTTTGTAAAAATAGTGAGATTAAAAGAAGAAAATGCTACAACTTCACCTATCCTCAATGATGGTAAAAGGATTCAGTCTGAAGATGATCAGAGTTCAAATCGTAAGTTGCATTTTTTCACTCGATCATACATTAACTTCACTCATTGTGCTTTGGTTGTTTTAAGTTTTTTTTATCCTTTTAAACACTTTTGATTTCTATAGGAGCCTGTGATGTTTAACCTTGATGCTTGCATACAAAAGTTACTATATTATTGGTTATAGTTATTAGTATCATTATTGTTCTGGTATGGATTTTCGTCACAAATTAGCCAGATTGCTTCCATCCTCCACAAACAAGTACAGGACTCCCAAGATACTCCTAGGCATCCCACAAAGCCAAAAGCAGATTCCCATTCCCAACTCTCCTTAAGAGTCCATCCAATCTATGGGTTCAGACCATCTCATTGATGTCACGTTATCAGATATCAATCCAGAAGAAACCTCTTATGTCATACACAGTTCCCCAGGTAATGCTCTGATGGAGGCGATATCCAAAACTAACCACATACAAACATTGCACCCGTCTGAATAATATCTACACCCAGAGCCACCAGGAACCATACACATATTTACAATATTCCTGGCACTTACACACACCAGCAAGATCTACAAATGGTTGGTTGAGTGTATTGAGGCTATTTGTTCCTCTAGGAGTGGGTAAAGATTATAGTGAGTATATGTTGGTCATAATCATCCATTTCCTCACAAGGTGAGTTGTGTGTGTATCAATACCACCACTATCTACAAGGCATATTCATAATTTTTTTATATTCCTGCAGGAATGAGTCATGATACTTATCTGGTTGATTTCACGATGTGCAATCCACCATTCTTCAGTAGTGAAGCTGAAATGAGGCTTGTTCACTGTGATGTTCAACAGGAGGCATGCAATCAGCGAGTCAGTTACTGTGTTGGTAAAGTGAAGTATTTTTGGTAAATTAATATGTGCCAGTGCTAAAAGTTGGCATGATTGTAATGATTGGCATGATTGGTAGGCAAGTACATCTTGGATAAAAAATTGCATTTGCAAAGAGATTTGAGTGTGTGTGTGTATATATATATGAGGTAGACAAAATCTTGTGAATACCTCACTTAAACAATTATTTATTTACTAGTAAGGTGTTGGGGCACCATTAGCATTTAGAACTGCTGTAATTCTTTGCAGGATAGATTTGTATAAGTTTTGAATTGTTTCCAATGGAATATTGTCCCATTCTTCAATCAAAAGTTCAGTAAGTTGTTTCAGCGACGATGTGGGTGGAAATCTGCTTCTCACTCTCTGCTCCCAAACTCCCTATAACGGTTCAATTATGTTGAGATCAGGTGATTGTGCTGGCCATGGAAGATGTTTGATTAAATTCTGATGTTGTTGAACCATAATTTAACTTTCTTGGCAGTATGTATGCATGCATTGTCATCTTGGAATATGGCACTTTATGGCAGCAGTATAATGGACATTGTAAGGACTTCATCAGTGAGGATGTCCAGTTATTTATCTGCAGTTATTCTACCATTGAGAGTAATCATGGGACCAAAAGAATACCAAGAAATTGTTGCCCACATCATCATGGAGCCACCCTTATGCTTGACTGTAGGGAGTATGCAGTTTGGATCATAGGCTTCCCGTGGTGTCCTCCATACATAAACACGACCACTTGAAGGAAATAACGTGAATGATGACTCATCAGACCATATAACATTTTTCCAATCATCAAGTGTCCAGGTTTTGTGAGCATTACACCATTTTTTCCGCAACCTGGCGTTAAACATGGTGATGAGAGGTTTAGAAATCGCAGCCTTTCCCTGAATTCCAGCTTTGTGCAGCTCCCAATGTACTGTGCATGTCAAAACTGCATTGGATAGATGAGTATTAAGTTCTGCTGTCACTTTTTCTGCAGTAGATTTATGATTTTTGACTACAATTCGTTTTAATGTTCGTCTGTCCCTCTCGGTCAACTTTGATTTCCGTCCACTACTATTCTTTGCTGATGATGTTTTGCCATGCTTTGTGTAAGCTGTCATCACTGTAGACACCAAAGCTTGTGACACATTCAATAATTCCACGATTTTTGTCACAGTGAAATATTAAGGTAAAGGACTAAGATGCTAAGCAGTTACCTAGTATGCCGGTTCGATGTTTACAAATACCGAAGAATGTCAGAACTAAAAAACTTGCCAATCTAACAGTGTTCACATTATTTTGTCTAACCCCTGTATATTATTTAATTTCCAAGAAAATTCCTGTACTGCCATCCCTTATTAGATAATCTGCCATGGTAGGCAAGTACATCATAGTTAAAAAGTTGTCTTTGCAAAGATATATGAGTGTGTGTATAAATATATATATATATATATATATTATTTCTTTTCTAAGAAAAGCCCTGTACCGTCATGCTTTATTAGATAATCTGAGCAATTGAATAACTTGCCTGAAATTTGAACAAAGAAGTTTAGAAATTTCAAAATCTTTGTTATTAACTCTATTTCTGCAACAACTTCAGTATTTCAGACATAGTGTCCTTTTTATAAAGGCCCAGAAAAATGACTACCTTTCATTTGATCCTTATCCTATTGTATGAAAGAGTGAGAGGAGATTAAATATACAGAAAAAGGAAATATGGGATGAAGATTGCAAATAAAAAATAACTGGAGCATTTGGTATACCTAGTAAAATGGAGAAGGGAGATGGATTGGTAAGTTTCTGAGCTAAGAAACTTGTGTGGCAATCCCATTCTTTCAGTACATAGCCTTGTATAGTTATATTTTGGTTGAGCAAAAAAGAGAGTAAATAACAGTATGATTGATCTACTATTGTTGAGAAAAATAGGCTGATGAATGTATTCCACTCAGCACACTACAAAGCAAGTACTCTCCCTTGCCACAGCATGTTATTCAAAGCAGCATGCAAACGAGAAACCCTATTTTGCCTAAAAAATAGAGCTTTATAGGTTAAAAATAGACAACAGAAATTTCAAAATATTTAAAATATAAAAAAATGTTTCCCATAAATAGAAGCAATGCTTTCTATAATATTAGAAAAGTTTTAAAGCGGTAACTGATTTATAAAGCATTTACCCCTAGATTCAATAAAAGTTTTGTGGAACAACTGAGAATTATCAAGCATAATTCTAAATATGTAGAAGGTCATTTATAATTTTTAAATTAAATCAATTAAATAATTCTTTTCAATTAAAATGATATTTGATTTATAAAAAAAGGATTTAAATATTTTGTTTTAATTATTTTTGATAACGGTGTGCCATTTGTAATTTCACCCAGGGCGATTTCAAGCAAATTAGTTGACTGCTTTAAGGGTTAAAAAGGATGTGTCCAAAACTAGAGAATGATAAAATGCAGCCATAACAGAAAACTAATTATCATAGACAATTGAACAAAATATTAATAAGTAAGTAGGTAGGCTTTTATTCCGAGTGACTTGAGTACATCTTTGGCTGCATGATTTTACTAGTTTGTGGCATTGTTCAAGCATATTTTTACTCCATTCTTTTTCCATTTCTTACCAGAAATCTTCAACATTCATCATTTTCTGAGCCATAACCTCACTGAGGATCTTGTATAGGTTTTCTATCTTCTTTAAATCAGGGCTCTACAAATACCACTTTATCACTTTGATATATTCAGCATCCAAGAACTTCTTCACTATCGTTGATGAAAACAGATTCACATACTCATGATAATCAGAGAGATAGAATCGCATTTCCCGAAGCAGATTCTTGTGTACTGCATTGTTTATTTTGTGGCATAAATGCACAAGTGACAGAATTCAATGCTTGAAAACTTGCCCCATACCATAATGTTGCTATCTCTAAATTTAACTGTTTTTTGTACAGTTACTTTACTTCCCCCTCCCCTCTCTTCTTTGAGGTGGGAGCCACAAGGAAGGCCACCACAGCCTCAGGATGTGTCAACAGGCCCTTAAAGTCTTGAGTTTTGTGTGTTTGAGATTTATGCAGTCAAGGTATTTGGTGTCATCTAGATGTTAGTTGCATATGGTTCATGTCACTGATTAGGTGAGGTTTATTGTTTGTAATGGAGTAATGTAGAATGGACTGACTTTAGTTGGGACATTTTCAGAGGTAATGATTTCTCTGATTGGTTTATTTTGGGGGTGGGTCTTCTAGGATGTTTGGTGCTTGAATTTTCAAGTCTCTGGATCAGCAAAGTGAGGTCTAGATGTTTTATTAGATTGTGGTGGTAGGGGCAGGTTTCAGTAAAGGTGCTGGGGCTTTTTTGTCTATATGGTGGATTTTTTGCTGTTAGATGGTAGTTGGGGTAGGATTGGTTCAGTGCTCTGTGAACTGTTGGGCTCAAAAAATGTCAAAATGAATGATAAGCATTTTTGTTTCAAGCAGTGTGGTTTTCAGTGCATCCTGTGATGAGTGGTTTGGAATTTGTGTAGAATTTGGTTAGAGTTGTTTGCCACTGCATAGTTGAGGATGGTGTGGATGAATAGCTTGTATAGTCTGGTGTCTCCTGTTGTCCTAATGTAGTTTGATAGTGCTCTGAGGGCATTAGTTTTCTTAATTGCTGTTTGTGATATTGCTGGTGTAAGTTTGGAATGTCATGTGGATGTCTAGTATGGTTCCCATGAGAATGGGAGTTTGTTTAAGGGAAGGTGTACGTTTAGTCTGATTTTGGGATCTGTTTGATTTGTAGTAATCTGGTGTGAAGTGAGTGAAGATTGATTTGTAGGCTAATGCTGTCATGCAGTTTTGTGTGAAGCAGTATTCCAGTGTGTTTATGTATTGTTGGAGTGCTCTGCTTGCTATGTATGCTGGTTGTTGTGCAGTAATTGCAATGTCATCCACATAGGCATTGGTTTTGATGATTAGGGATTGTGTTTGTGGAATGTTGAAAGGTAAGGTGGGAACATTGCCGGATACATGATTTGTATATTCTGTGTTACTTGGCCTTATTTGCTGAAGATGATGTTTGTTAGCCATTTTTTGTTATTGGTGAGGGTAGTCATCAGGATTTTTTGTGCATTTTGGGCTGGTAGTGTGTCAAAAACTTTGTTTTTGTGTATGTGGGATTCAATTTTTCACCTGTATAACCCATTACATGCTGCTTCCCATCTATCCTATCAAATCCGATTTGCTCTCTTCAGTTCCACTGATAAAAACTTTTGTCCACTTTTCAGTGCTACACAGGACATGCTCGATAGAGAAGGCCAACCTAGCCACTTTATTCTTTTTCTTTTACATGAGTGGTTTCTTAGCAGGGTTGCATGCAATGAGTCACACCTCTCTTGAGTGAGGTGAAAACAGTTTGGTGGTGTGACATTTAGGTTTATGGTTTCACCAACTTGATGTGAAATATAGCTGCAGACTCAAATCATCCTTTCCTTGACATCTATTGTATCATGCAAGCTTCCCTGAGAGGAGTGTTTTTTTAGGGTGACCCATTTTATTTATTGACTCTCAGGATCTGATGTCCTCATAGGGTTTTCTATGTGAAATAATTCTCTTTAACAATTAGAATGTCTCAAAATGTCAGTATATTCCTCCATCCTTTCACTAGACAGCTTTTTGAAATAAATGAGTAATACCATTATGGCAGTCTACAATACATGTGGGACTATGGCTTAGCTGAGTGGAAATGGTGCTTCTGATTTTAGCAAAGTTAAGCCACATTGGGTGTGGTTAGTTGTCATATGGAGTCCAAATTTAGGTTACCATACACTGTAAATACCCATGAATTGGAATCTATGTTAATCAATAGGTCCACACTGAGAAGTAAGGGCATCTTAATGAGTGCATATCAGTGGTAAATACCCCACCATCAAAAAAGATAAAACCCACATGAGACAGTGTTGCCATAGGTATGTTACAATTTTTTTTATATGTAAACTGAAGGTTATAAGTTATCTTTAGTTTTGTAAGCATACTTTGTTCAAATACACATTACTCTCTCAACTTTTAGTCACTGTTTCATGAAATGAAACTTGCACATTATCTGAGGCAAATTTCAAAGAATATTTGCATGATTTTCATGAAAATTAAACTAATATCTTAAAAATGTAGATTTTGGTACTTCTCTAGTTTTGGATGGTACTGTATACCCTGAGACACACAAAAGCATTCTATCTCCTGTAATCACATGTCTAACAACAAAACAATCAACACATATATAACACAGCATAACATCCAATCCCCAGGCTCAAACACCCTTCTTGATATCATTCCACCATTGCACATACAGGTCACCTTAGCAAGGCACACTGGCATGCTAGATACATGCACCTACTGCCAATGCAACCAGGTACCAGGTAGAGTTCACATTCATAACATCCCCAACTCAGGAGCTCTCATTATCCTAGTGAATAAGACGTAGAATTCTATGATGGGTATGTACCAGACTCAATCCCAGTGAGAGTGGACACAAAACTTCAACACTTTTCAGAGACCCACTTCCTATTGGTGGAAGCCCTATGCCTATCCCCAAGTGGATAGATCGCTTCTATGCATAATATGTACATATCCAATCACAACACTGCTGTCACTTCCATTCTCATCTTCGTAGCATAGCATACTCACCCTCTCTTCAGTTCCAGAACCTGCCAATAATGTACCTATATCAACACACTCATGAGGTGGAATAGCTGCCTGCCCCAAAACATGCGCATACGGTGCTGTATACATTTTATTTAAATTTAAATTTTGCATTGCATTCATGTTATGTTTAAATTTTGCCTATTCTTATGATGTTTGTTCATGTTGAAAATATCTTTCAAATAATTAAAAAAAAAATTTAAAAGTGACATATAGCTTACTCACCTAAATGCAATGTTTCCACCCACCCGATAAATCTTTTGCTTTACATTCTTCATCACTAATTGAAATATGTGTCACTATGACTACTGTTATTTGATTCATTGTCACTCTACATGGGTTTGAAGTCACTATCTTCATAATTATCACTATTGCTTGAAGACATCGTCATAATATACCACAAAATTAAAAGTTTATGCTATATATTATGCAATCAATTGCAAGTAATTTCCAACTGGCATATAACATGCTTTTGCCTTGGGGGTATAAACAAACCCCGCCCGCAAAGTGTATTTATTGGTCAGTTAATAATGACGTCATTATGAGACAAACACTTTGAGTAATGATCAAGCATGTTCATAGCATACTCCGGCAAAATTACAGAACAGAAAAACAATCATTTATTTCATGACGATAACCCTTTCATCATCGGAGACACGCGTAACAGTAGGCGTGACAAAAGCTGTTTTGTCATCGTTGGGAAGGGGTTAAGCTTAAGGATGGTAGAGTATGGGTTAGTGCTGATATTATAAGTAGAGGGCAAGATTCCTTAGCTGTATTGCAACACTCCCATATGTATCATTATTTTGATGGTGTAAACCAGTTGCTGTAGCAGGATATGGAATTGATGCAAAACAGTAAGTCATAGGAAAGGTCTGAAAAATGGTAACTCAGCTGGATTGGATAATATAGGAGGAAGAATGTTATCGTTTGCATTATTGCATAATGGAAGGGGGAGAAAATGGTAGAATTACTGGAGCTACTAAGTGTTGAGTTTTAGGCAAAATTAGTAATTTTTAAACTCGCATGACACTCATACTTATTAATTTAATCCTATTTAGTTTAGTCCATCTGATAAGACAGTTTTCTTTATTTGGTTTCTTTTAATGGGAAACTCTTTAGTTTGGAAATAAATTAATAAAATGATGTTGCATAACAGCTTGTAAACTGGGTTTTCACGGTTCTCCTAGTCTAAACAATGCAATCTTGAGGGGGGGGGGTTTGCTCCAAGAGCAGTTATTCTATTACATATAAATATTTTTTTAGCAAATTTTTTATCTTAATATATTATTATTAGGGTAGAGGATTATGTTAAAGTATATAAATAACAATTTATAGCACATGACTGTACAACAACTGCAGTTTTTACTGACCCTATAAAATAATGCCAGTTTTGCTAAGCATGATGGAGCAATCTGTGTCACGTGAATGCAAAATTGGAGCTGATGACTGATCTTTTATTAGAAGAAAGTGATTCTAGTGATACTGATTGTTTTATAGAAGAAACATCAAGTAGTGATAGTTCTGAAGCTATTGATAATGACCAGCCAAGTGCTGGTAGTAGTATCAAATGGAAAACGGTGAAAGACTGTGCTAAGTGGGTATAAATTTGATGCTTGCCACTGCAGTGTCAAGGCACAGTGTGGTCTAAACGTAAATTCATGTGAATATGATTATTACAAACATTTCATCAATGATGAAATCATTGACCTGATTGTGTGAGAAACAAATAGACAAAGTAAATATATCATCAGATATCTGACTCCAGGATGCCTTATTGTGTGTGTGGGTGGGGGGTTCATATGTTATACATATATATATATATATATATAGAGAGAGAGAGAGAGAGTTAAAGTATCTATATAGGCCTATATTGATATAAAATTTAGTATGTTCTGATTCATAAAATACTTAATTGGCACATAGTGCAACACTGTGAGGGGGGGGGCATGTGTTACATATATATATATATAGGTAAAGTATCTATATAGTCCTCTAGTAAGTATATATATAATTGAATGTGTACTGAATCATAAAGTAATTGGCACATAGTGCAATATTTTGTTGGGTGGTTTGGTTATTTTTTATATATATATATATATATATATATATATATATATATATATATATATATATATATATATATATATATATATATATATATATATATATATATATATATATATATATATATATATATATATATCAAATTGAGTGTGTACTGATCATAGAAGTAATTGGCATGTAATGCAATATTTTGTGTAGCTTAAAAAATGCCATATACACTCAGCAATTTCAGTCTTGGCCTTTCTAAAGCCCATACATGCTTAAAGGGTTAAAGCAATCAGGTAGAGTTAAGAGAAGTACACTCAGTTTGTGCATGAGGATAAAGCATGTGATCATTTTAATTTTGGCAGGTTTTAATGTATTGATCAATGGGTAAACTGTTCGGAGGATCTAAAAGCCCTTTAGTTGTACAATCTTTCTGGTGAAAACAAGAAATATTGCAAGAGGTTTGATATTCCTGGTGGGATGTAATTTTAACAGTCAAATTTATTTTTAGCGATGAATGGCTGAGAGAAGTAAGATTGGGGTGAAGTACAAGGGTGTGAGATTGATGGGCAATCAGGAGAGATAGATTCTGTTGTGTAAGTTGATCATATGGTGTTAGTGGCTGAGTGTGAGACACTTTGAAATACTACAGAACTACAGAAATAGGAACCAGCAAAGACCCTAAGGTCCGCTCAAGGCCAATCCGCTTACACATTCTAACGTTAGTGTATCATGCTGTTTTTTTGTTATATATATATATATATATATTTTTTTTTTTTTTAACTATTTCAACTCTACGGTACACACTTATCTACATGTGTACCCTTGACATGCAGGTTTAGCTATCCCTCAAATACACTAACATAACACGCTTTTTCGACACAGGGGGAGGGGGGTGATAGGACAGTACTCTCTTCTCCTGCAGGCATCGCCTGCTAGTGATGAAAATTATATACTTATAGGACAGACAGAAAAAGAAAAGGGGAATTCACATTCACTCCATGCATGGAGGCATCGCTGGCATCTTTCTATTCATCATTTCATTTTAATCTTCAACTCCTTATAATATATGACATTTTAATCTGTGCTCCTACTACGTTATATTTACGCTATTGAAGTACTCATCAAGTCGGTTTTTGAACATATTAACTGACATGCTTTCAACTATACGGTTGGGAAGGCCATTCCACGTTTGCGTGATTTTAAACGTGAAGTAATTTGGGGCTATAGTTAAAACGCTTGTTCACTAATTTTAAACCATTTTGGTGTGTGTTTGCCCCTTTTGTCCAGCTCGAACAATAGTCTGTATCAATATTAGTAAATCCTTTTAAGATTTTGAATAATTCTTTCAATTGTCCACGTAATCGTCTACTTTCAAGTGATAGTAGGTTTAATAAGCATACTCTATCTTTGTACGGTTTGTTTTGGATTTCAGGAATTAGTTTTGTAGCCCGATGTTGCACTCTTTCTAACTGCGCTATATCCTTATTTAGGGAGGGACACCAAAATTGGACTGTGTATTCGAGGTGTGGGCGCACAAGCAATTTGTATAGTGGCATGATTATATCTTTTGATTTGAAAGTAAAATTCTGAGCAATATATCCTAGCATTCAGTTTGCTTTTTTGCAAGCTTCTGCGCATTGCTTTGATACTTTAAGGTCCTCTGAGATTAAAATCCCTAGGTCTTTTTCTAAGTTAACTGATTCGAGAATTTGGTCTTTCATATGGTATTCTACTTTTAAGTTCTGACATCCTAACGGCATGACCTTGCATTTACCTATGTTGAAGCCCATTTGCCATTTATCCACCCATTCCACAATTTTATTAAGGTCCCTTTGCATTTGCTCTACATCAGGTCTCGCAAGGGCACGGCTTCCTAGCTTTGTGTCATCTGCAAATTTAGAGATCCTACTAAACACTCCATTATCCAAGTCATTAATGTACACAATATAATAATGGGCCCAAGACTGACCCCTGTGGTACCCCGCTGGTGACTGGGGCCCAGTCTGAACATGCCCCATTTACAACAACCCGCTGTGAACAATTTGATAGCCAGTTTCTAATCCATTTAAGTATGTTGCCCCTCACCCCAATTGCTCTAATTTTCATCAATAGCCTTTCGTGCGGGACTGTATCAAAGGCCTTTTTAAAGTCAAGGTAAATTATATCCGCCGCTTTAGTTTCATCATAGATGCAAATCATGTTATGAAAGAATTTGAGTAAATTGGTTGAGCACGAGCGCCCCCGTCTAAATCAATGCTGGGAGTCTGCAATTAAATTATTTGTTTCACAATGGCTCACCAACCTATCTCTAATTATCGATTCTAAGATGTGTGGAAAAGTCTGTAAATGCAGATTCAGGTGATGGTGTTTGATGGTGAATATGATGTGTGTGATATTTGAATTTGTGGTGTGCTCTTTGATCAAATGTGATACTTTGATTATTTCTCTAGGATCTACATGACTAATACTAGTACGGATGAGGCAAACTGATATCAGCACTCAGTATGGTCTAAAATCTTCAGAAGCTTTTAGAACATTAGTGGTTGCTAAGGGTTCTGTGGAATATGAGAGAAGGCTACATGAAAATACTTTAGTCCTTACGCTAGCCCATGGTAGGTAGATTTTGATATATAAGAAGGTAAGATAGAGTTTTTGAAAGAGAAATTTTGAGAGTCTTTGGTTTTGAAAACACATTGAAGAAAGAGGTATGAGGTAGGTCTGTATGGTGAGAAAAGATGGAAATCAGGTTGAGATAGAGAAAGTTGGTATGTGAGAAAAATGGATGAGGAGAAGGTGCTGAAAGAGGGGTAGTACTTTGTTAGTCCACCAGCCAACAAGCAAGGAATTCTTCATGAACCAAGGGAGATCTATTCATGCCATAGCAGGGGATTGTGGATATGAAAGTCCCACAGGTGGTGGAAGAGACATTGTTGATGTATATGACAGGAGCAGTCTCTACGCTGCATTCCTCAGACTCAACCAACTACCTAAGTATTGGCAGGTCCATGTACGTGCCAAAATATTTTTGCACTGGGAGTCAAACCTGTTAACTTATGCATAGAAATCCAGTGCCTTATCCACTAGGTGAGTGAGAGTGTGTGTAAACTTTGTTGTGGACCTAGTTTTCTTTCAAAACCATCTGCAAGATTGCTGTGAAGTAGTAAATGTAGTCTTTTTCATCTTGATTGGCTTAACTTGTTATATTTTCGCACAGGTGAAAATTATCCTCCTAGAGACTAGTTTATTAAAATTTCCTGGCTATTTTGTACCATGTTTGACAGTATTTATAGGTGAATTATCCAAAGGAATTTATCCCTTGGCACCTGCTAGAACCATCCAACAACTAATTAATCTTGATGCAGGTTCTACACACGAGCGAGTGACAGAAGGAGGAGAAATGGCATTCATAATTAAGATGATCGATGAGAGTTTTCATTTTAAAAACCGTGTGAGGTAATTAAGGAAGATTTCTTTTGGGAGAGATTACTATTATCTTGTCAAGAAATTAATGTCTTTTAAAAGGAAGCTAAAGTGAATTTTATTCAACAATAGTTGGGATGTCCTGGATATCTAGCTTATTTTTTATCATACAATATTTATCTATCTGGCATATGGACTGTCTTGAAATATCTGTCTGGATACCAGATAGCCAGATATTGGCCCAAATTCCTAAATCAAAACTATTTGCCAAACTGGAGTTGTATGCATTATTTTCAGTTACCCTGAGTATTATAGGTGAACTATTGAGCATTATCAAAGTTTTAGAATAATTTCATTAAATTGTGATTATGATGTATAGTCATTATATTGAAAAATCTATTCTATCAAATTGTCTTAGAGAAGTTTTGAAAAAGTTTAAAATCGGAGCACAACAGTGGATTTTTGTTTTTTTATCAGTCTATCTTATTGTTACTCATTTTTACTTTGCTACTGACAAAAATACATCTTTGTTTCATTTGATACTTTTGGAATATTTAGTTTTCAGATCTTAATTAAATAATAATGATTTTACTATGTTATATAAATATTAATTATATTGAGCATCCAAGCCTGAGTGGGTAAGGCATGGGAAGATGACTCAACCAAAATTGGTTCAAACCTGATTGGAGGCAGATACAAAAATTGTTGTTGGGGAGTTTTTTCCTTTCAATTTAATTTTATTGCAGTATTTCTTTTTACTAAAACTTCCAAACTTAACATAGGTACATTCTTAGCCACTGTACAACACAACACATTCCTTCACCATCCTTAAGATACAAACATTTCTTGCAGTCTTCATTGGTCTTCCTGCCTATTAGCCATGACCACCGCTGTGTGTAAAGATGATACCAACTTTATCAGCATAGTCCACACATATGCAGTAGTGTGCAAAAGTGTTTGAACAACTTCATTTTTGGCAATATTTTAAGTGTAATCTAAAATTTTGCAATAAAATAAACCACAGAGGGATTAAAATGTTTATTTAATTTAAGCAACAAAAGAATTAGTTTTATTTACTAATTTTGGAGAAATTGCTAAAAAAATCTATTTTATATGAGAACTTTTGCCTTAATAAAAGCTCATCCTTTTTAGCATTGATGAAACTAATTTCTTAGTTTATTCAGGAATTTGACACCAAACAGATTATATTTGTTTTCAAAGCCTTTATTGTAATGTAATTTATAGTTTTTCAATCATTTGACTTACTGACCTTGGCCAGTTCAGAAGAGTAAATTTTTTTCCAATTCTGTGATTTATAACTTTTTAATGAAACTTTCAATGCAAAGAGAAGGGAATTAATTACTGTTCAAAGAAACAGAATTAAGAGATGCTGGGTGGATATATCGAAGAATTGCTGCAGATATCAAATGTACAATAAGTACTCTAAAAATGCACACTTCACAGAGAAATAGAAACGACATTTTCAAACAAAAGATAGTAAAGGATGCCCAAAAAACTTTCAGAGAAAGATGTTGAGTATCTTTTATTAAACAGCTTTCAAAATAGAAGAAAAATAGCTCCTCAATTAATACATGAGGTCAAGAGAATACTTAATGATAATAAAAAATCCTCAAGACTCACTTTCAAGAAGACTGTGAAAATGGTGTGTATGAAAGAGTTGCTGTCAGGAATCTTGACTACATAAGCTAAACATAATTAAGTGCTTGCAATTTACAAAAAAAGGCAAGGATTATACACTTGAGCAGTAGATGAAAGTTCTTTGAGTAGACAAGTCCAAATTTGAACTCTCTCCCCCCCCCCCCTCTCCTTCAAAAAGGAGGTAGTTGTCAGACAAAGACCAAATGAAAAATACAATTCAGAGTGCATTCATTGTTCCAACTATGAAGCCTGGAGGTGGCAATATTTTTGTTTGGGGAATGCTTAAGTGCTCAAGGAATTGGTGATCTGCAAAGAGTCTGGGGTGGGTGGGGATGGACTAGAAAATGTACTGTGAAATTCTTATTCGACATGGTGTACCATGTCAGGTTCACCTTGTCGGTCAAGGGTTTTACTATCAACAAGACAATGATTCTAAACATAGCTCAAAGCTCTGCAAAAGTAAAAAAAAGGTAGTAGATGGAAAACTTAACCATTTTTTATTGACTCCCACAAAGCCAGACCTAATCCTATTGACCTAATCCTCCTGAGGGATCGTATTGACTAGAAACTTGATAAGTAAAAATTTACCTCACAAGAAAGGCTTTGGAGACAAATACAAGCTGCTTGCCGTAAAATTGCAGATGTAACTTTAAAGAATTTAGTCTCATTAATACCATATAGAAGAAGAAATGTGATTAAAGCAAAAGAATCTCACCAAATATTGATTTTATTGCTATTTTGCTGTGATTATTTACCAAAATAATTTTTTGTTGCTTAAATGAAATTAATAAGTAGTTACTTATGTTTGCCATTTATTTATCAAACATAATTTTAGATTACACTTAAATATTACCATAAAATGAACTTGTTTAAATACTTTGCACACTATTGTATATCCTCTAGATAATTCATGATAAACCCAAATACCATTTTTGTTGCTTATATAACCCCAGGCATATTGCTGATGTTAAACCTTGAGCATTACTACAGTCATCATTAAACAGTATGCATTATATTTGGAACAACTCTAAAAAAATGCATTTTGTCTTTTAAAAACATTAATTTCTTGACAACCTAATATTATAAAGTTTATAATTTTGCTAGTAGTTGTAGTGGTAGCATAGGTAGTATAGTAGTGCTATGTTTACTAGTAATGGTGTAAGTTCATGCTGGTTATGTTTTTCACCATTGCTATTCTTCCACTTTATCACTTCTTTTAACTCCTCTATTTGCTACACAGCCTCTGAACCATTTACACATTTTTCCTTGACTTCAGCCTTGTTCTGATTGCCTGAGTAGTCTCCTTTAGACTTCTCAGTGCTCCCTTCTGTAAATTATCCCCTTCCCTAACCTCACCATTTCTTTACAAATTTATTTAAAAATGATGGAAGTCCACGTTGTATTAGGCACTTTAGATTGAAGTAAATAATTTCCCTAATTTCACAACTTTTAATATTGACCTCTAGATAAGAAGAAAATACCTTCCATTCATTGTTCTCCCTTTCAACTCTAGACCCCCAGTGATGCTAAACTGAGAACTAGGCAGCTGGAATAATAGTCCCATGAATTTATTATGTGATCTTAAGTTGGGGTGGAGAATTACCAGCTCTGATTTCCTTTAAGGTGGGCATGTCTATCCTTTATTTCTCTTACCAAGTTCCGTTTTGTTTCATTCTATGGCATTAATTCATGCAAACCCAATTGGAATCTACTTCCTTCCACAGTGAGCAAAGTTAAGCTTCACTGAGTCTGGTTAGTCACCAGATGGGAACACTGCTTCAGGTGAACTGTGCTTGCAACCTGTTGATCCCATGTTAAACTGTAGGGTCCTATTGAATGACATCAGAGTGTGCATTTCAGTGGTTAAGCGCCTAAAATATGATTAGTGCTAATGGTCATTTATTGGGTAGTGTAGTTAAAAAAAAAGGTTGATTGGGCAGATATAGGCATTGGATTGAGTTCCTTGTCGATCCATAAATTCCAGATGTTTGGTTATCACACATCAATACATCAGCAGCATCCACCATGTGGAGAAAGGTTTCTGTTCCTAGTGGTGTCAGCACCCCGTAAGGGGCGCGGCGATTTGCCACTCTGGCCGCCGTGCTGACGGGATCCAGCGCTCCGTCCGGCCCCAGCTTAGCCTCTCTTCCTTCCTTCAAAACACTTGTTTCCTCTCTTTTCACACAACCTCTCCCACAACTTTCTCTGGTCAGCCTCTAATTTCACAGGGTAGATGCTGACCTTCCTTTCAGCCAACCGTCCTGCATCGGCGCTGAGGGGGTGGGGGACAATGTTCCCTAACCCCTGATCTCCGGTCTGGGGTGGCTGGTTTTTAACTACCTGCTTCATCCCCACCCATACCTTCCTCACATCACTTTTCCTCTCCTCTTCACAATCTATTAATTTTTACGCCGTGTCCAAGGTGGAGCCGCCATGCCGATGGACTGCCAGGCCACCAGGCAGGAGGGGTGGTCCCAAATGGCGGCGCCTGGCTCTGCCGGGCTTGTAAGCACCTCTCGCAGTGCGGGCTACTGCGAGAGGTGTGCGCGATTGCATCCCGTGTTTAAAAAAGGGTCACCATGCCCAATGATGATAAAAAAAAACAAACCCAACCCTCAACTTCCCCTGTTCCATCGACGGAGCCGCCCTCGGGCAGCTCCAGCAAAAAAATGGAGGTTCCTCCCCCTGTGCTTGCACAGGGGACCCTCCATATTTCTCTAACCAGAGAGGAGGCTTACTCCTCTCCTTCGCCTACGGGTGCAGGGGACTCCCCCTCACCCCCTTCTCTGGAGGTGCTTTCGGGCACCTCCCTTTTCCCAGCGGCAGTCCCCTCTTTTCTTTCCAAGGGGACTGCCAAGAAAGCCAGCAGGCAGCCCTTAGCCAGCCGCTCCCCATCAAAGCGGCTCGGTAGGGCAAACCCCCTTAGGGGGGAGAGGGAAGCCAGGCCCCTTCGGTCGCTTCCCTCAAAAGACCTGCTGGCAAGAATTTTAAACCTTGCTGGGGTCGAGGCCTGTGCCTCCCCACACAAGACTGGCGACACTGCCAAGGGGACCTGCGATGTCCTGGGAGGGGATGGCCAACTGGAGGCCCCTCCTGTGATAAACATGGTCCTTGAGGAGACCCAGCCTCAGACGGTAGGGCCTTCCATGGGGGGAAATTTGGGCTCGGCGCCAAGCACCGAACCCGAATCCGCCCCTATGCAAGGTCCTCCTCAAATGGCTGAGGGCTCCGAGGCAGTAAAAGGAGGGGAGGGATCTCCTCCGACAGGTGCCCCCACGACAACCAGGACCTTCTCCTTTTCGGAGAGGGACCTGGCTGAGGCCGGTCCTTCTGGCCTGGGGGCTTCTGCCGGCGGAGGTGAAAAGCGGGTTCATTCCCCGCCCTCCTCTCCAAAAAAGAAAAAGACGAAAAAGACTCGGGGCTCCTCTCCATCCGCGGGGGCTGCGGGGACGGATGGGTCTGCTACCACTTTGGTAGGCGACCAAGCCAAGATCGGCACATCCGGCCCCTCTACCCCCTCGTGTGCAGAGCCCCTGACCAAGACTAACACCAAAAGTGCACAGGGCGGAGCCTCGATGACATCGGGGCCCCTGATTCAGAGGTTACCTGGCGTTTTCGAGCCCGCTGGCTTCAAACGCTTCCTCGTTATTCGCTCCACTGATGGCACCATGTTGTCCAAGGGCAACATGATCCATCAGAGGAGAGGATTAGCTAGTGCAATTGGTAGAGAGCCGAAGGTGACCCGTTTCTCGGACGGGAGCCTTCTGGCGAATGCGGCGAATCCCGCCGAGGCGGCCAAGATAAGTGCTCTTCGGACACTTCATGGCACCCCGGTGACGTTCAGCGCTTGGGGCGCTGATAGGGCTACCTCCTTACTTTTTTATCGATCCTTTGTTCGCTCGAAGCTCGACTACGGATGCGAGTTTTATGCATCCGCAGCCGAGCGTTTATTGCGGAAGGTGGATTCAATCCACCACACCGGCCTTCGCCTGACGACCGGTGCCTTCCGCACTTCCCCCATTGAGAGCCTGTTGGTCGATGCTGGGGAGATGCCACTCGCTCTGCGCCGCGTGCAGTGCATCACTCGCCTGTACGCGCGAGCCCGGCGCCTCCCTCAGTCGCCAACAGCTCTCACTGCATCCGCAGCTGATCTCGATGGTGCCTATGCCGCCGAGAGACGCCAGTCATACCCTAAGCCCTTTGGGTTTAGGGCCAGGAAACTCCTTCGAGAGGTAGATATAGCTCTCGGGCCGGTGGCGCCCCTGGTTCTGCCCAGGACGCCACCCTGGAGGGTACCACATTTGGCTATTTGTCGCCACGCCTCTGCTCCCAAAGCTTGTACTGCGCCGGGAGTATTGCGTTCGACCTTTTTGGAGCACACATCGTGTCACGCTGGTACCGTGCCAGTGTATACGGATGGCTCCAAGTCCCAAGAGGGGGTCGGCTTCCTCGCCGTATCCCCTCTGTTTGAAGTCAGCGGGGCTCTACCAGGCGCTGCGTCTGTCTTCACGGCCGAGCTGGTGGCAATACACCACTCGGTACGGGAGATTACGCGACGTGCCCGGTTCGGAGAGCGGATTGTGATCTATAGCGACTCACAAAGCGCCCTGAGTGCTCTCGGAGCATTGGAATCTCCGCATCCCCTGGTTCGCGATATCCGTGACGCCACGGTTTTGGCGAGCCGGGCAGATGTCGAGATTATCTTCTGCTGGGTTCCTGGACATGTAGGAATTGCGGGGAATGAACGCGCCGATGAGGGCACCAAAGAGTCCGCGAGGACTCTGCGACCGGACCAGCGTTTCGCTCTTCCTCACACCGACTACATGGCAGGAATACGGGCAGCTCTTCGGACTGCTTGGCAAAGAAGATGGGAGACGGTCGAAGGGAACTTAAAGTTGCGTGCCATTGCGCCGCGACTGTTCCCATGGACCTATCCCCCAATGCCGTGGCGGCTTCAGGTTGCTTTCTGTCGTCTCCGAATCGGACACACTCGTGTGACGCATCGCTATCTGATGGAGCGCTCGCCTGCGCCCTATTGCAACGACTGCGTCGTCCCCCAGACTGTTCGGCACATTCTTGTCGAATGTCCCAGTCTGGGTGATCTTCGTGCACGACACCTGTCCCGGTACCGGGATGGGCGGGGTCGCTACCGCCTGTCCCTTGTGCTCGGGATGAGTGCGTGTACTTTGACTGGTGGACTTATTTACTTTTTGGGGGAGGCCGGCCTTCTCCCTTTTATTTAACCCGATTTAATTGTTGTTGTTGTTCTTGTAATTGTTTTTGTTATTGCTTTGTTATTGTTATTGTTATTTCTTTTTATTGTTTTCTGTTTAATTTTTTAAAGTAGCCTAGAACTAGGCTGTTTTTTACGGCGACTTATGCCTAAGTCGGCATTCGCCAGATAGCCCCTTTAAAAAAAATAAATAAAAAAATAGTGGTGTCAGCAAAGCAATAGCTCATCTGCTGAAGGAGGATGCCAACATGACATTCCTATACTGATAACCCTGGCCAGACTGTGCCACTCCTTCAAGTGTGCAGCCAGGTGCGGTTTTAGGTTGTGCGGTGCCCTAGGCCCAGTGCTCTTGCAAGGCTCTCAAATCAATGGGGGATCAAATCTTTAAATAAAATTTCTTTTTAAGCAATATCCAATTTATTGATAATTAATTAGCCAAGTGATCATTCACAATTGAATATTACATATTTGTTTAGTTTTTTGAAGCTTAACACTACAAAATAACTAAATAATAATAAATAAAAATTATGCAATGAGTGCGTTTTATCTATTGCAGGGAAGTTGTGCAGCTCACTTGATTATATCTTAGTAAAAAAAAATGTCTAGCTTTCTTAGTTGCAAACTCTTTGATGACATGAGTAAAATTAAGCTCTCTTAATTTCTCATGCTCAATGCTCAAGAGGGTGAATGAAGACAAATGGCCCTGCCCCATAGTATTTCTTAGAAAATTCTTGATTAACTTCATCTTGGAGAATGATCAATCACCAGTGTAGTTTGTGAGAAACATACAGAGATAGATTCGGAATACAATTACAACATTAAAAATGTTTCTAACATGCCATTTTTGTGTATTATCTAATACATTTCTAGTTCAGGAGCTTTTGCAGCCTTTGTGCCACCTGATGAAGTAGCACTTTCAGGTGAATCTCTTGGAAATGAATGGATTTAATAACATTTGTAAATTGCAAATGCTCTTGCTCCGACCCAGTCTCCAAGTCCTAAGGATATGAAGACACAAGCCTTTTAGCTGATG
The DNA here is from genome assembly GCA_963969495.1 of Ceratothoa steindachneri. Taxonomy (NCBI): domain Eukaryota; kingdom Metazoa; phylum Arthropoda; class Malacostraca; order Isopoda; family Cymothoidae; genus Ceratothoa; species Ceratothoa steindachneri. Next base: position 85,369,437 of record OZ018318.1, read on the forward strand.
ATTTAAGGTCAATGTTTATTTTGTTTGAGATTTCTAATAAAAACTCAAATTTCTCTCAAAGGTCACTGTAAGTAGCAATGTATTGTTGAAGGGCAGCGCAGAGTTGTTCATTGATAGGCAAGAATGCAGTCACTAAATTTCTCTCTCCCTGTCAGTGTAACATCCTCTGTGGAGTTAAGTTCATCATGGTGAAGCTTGCACTTCCTAATACACTGTGTGTTGGCTTAGTATGCATCATTACTCATCATGTCACTGGGATCGCATTTAGCCATAGCTTTTGCTTCAAAGTCAGTGAACTGGGATCTCAGGTCTTTAGCAAATTGTAATAAAGATTCTAGCAGTGTGACAGCTGCAGTGAGGGACAGCCCAGATTTTTGCACCTGGATATTGTTATTCTGAAATCTTTCCAATACGATATTCAAAACTTCAAAGAGAAGCACTGTTTCAAATTTTTTCAAACCTTTCAAAAGACCACTTGCTTCAACTCTTGTTTCAGCTGACTGATTCTGATCTAAGAAAAGCTCTTCTAGAAGAATGATATTTTGTTTGTATGCTCTATTGAGCACAGCTGCAGCATCTGCTCATGCTGACCAACGGGTGTCAGAAAGTATTTTGACAATGTGCAACTTCTTTTTTTTATTAGTCTCTAATACCTCACTATGTCTCATCAAAAGATAAGTCATTGCAACAAGAAAGCAGTACATATTTTGTATCAAAGCAAACAATGACACAGCATCAGGACAGCTTTCTGCAGCACAATAAGCTACCAAATTTAAGGAATGAGCCATACATGCTATGTACTAAGCTTCACTACACTCATTTTTAATTATCCATTGTGTCTCTTGATATTTACTGTACATGTTGCTGGCATTGTCATAGGACCATCCTCGGCAGTCTACAACTGAAATGTTCACTCTAAGAAAATCAAGAACAGCTGTAGCAATATCACTTCCAGTGTCGCTTAGCATGGGAATGAACTGCAAAAACCTTTCAACTGGACCTGTAGTAGGAAGTACATAATGTATTGTAAAAGTAAGTTAATTCATGTGTGAAATATCAGATATAGAGTCAACAGAAATTGAGAAGTACTTTGCTGTATTTACTTCATATGTTATTGAGGACATAACTTTTTCTGCCATTATTCCAATGATTTCTTCAGAAATACTATGGGACAAGTAGGAAGTATTGTTTGTGTGTTTCTTGATATGTGCTGATAAGAAACTGTCTTTATGTGCTCATCTGACCTACCGTGAGATTCTATAGCATACCTAGCATTCTTCCAGTCATTGAAGCCAATTGTGAATGAGTTTTGCCCCTTTGACATAATCTTGCAATGAAAACAATACACTTTACCAGTTGTTTTAGAGTAACGGAGGCATTTAATATTCATTTCTTGGGCAGATAATGGATGAGTTTGAGTGAATAATGTCTTTGTAGAGTGATGGGTTCTGTTTAGCTATTTCACAGCTGACTCTTTGAAGTCACCATTGCAATTTCTACATTCTACACTTACCCTTTTCAACCAATAGTCACACACATTTCCAAGGATTATTTGAAGCCATAATCCAACATCAGTTTCAAATCCTTGTTCAGTAAATGTATTTATAAGTTTCAATTCTTCTTGTGTCTCCTTGTTTCCAGTGTGTTCAGGTTCAATTGCACTAACTACACTACCTTCAGTACTAGCTGTGGCTTCTGCAGTTGTTTTAGGCATAATTGGTGTCTCAACTGATTCAGATTCAGTTTGAGTTTGTGATTTTGCAGAATCAGATACTGTAGGATATATCAACCATTGAGGGTTTTTTTTTGATGGCTTCTTTCTTTTCTTGTTTAACAGCACCAGTTTTATACTTTCTCCCTTCATTATGATCACAACTTGTTTATTTTTCTATTGTACCTCAATGCAGCCTTACTGCCTTATCCTGAAACAGAGAAACATTAGTAGTAATCCCTTTTAATTATTATATATCTATAAATAAATATATATGGGAAATTTCATGAAAGTTAGCGTGTGATAACTATAAATATGAATATGTACCATGGAAGGAAACTGAATAAAAGGTGGATTGGAGTTAGTACTTTCATCTATTCGATATTTTTAAACTCAATGGTAAGAAAAATAAGACACCCAGTATTTATTCCAAGCACATTTCCCTGGGATGAGGTAAACATTTTAATGCTATCAGATAAGTCGGATTTTAGAAAAAGTTATAAAATTGGATCTAGCGAAAACAGCCCTGGACTAATGTTGAGATGACTCTCCTTTGTGTAGGAGATTAAAAATTATTCCAGGATAATGATTTTATAGAGAGAAATATCCTGGAATCATCTTCTTTGGATTCATCTCAGAGTTTCCTGATCCATGTACTGAACCTCTTTTGGACATGATTTACACACTCCAATTTTATAACATCTATTTTGTCTGGATATGGACCTTTGCCTCCATTTAAATTAATTGCTGCATTATAAGTAAAAGAATCGCCTTCTATAAAATACTGATAAATAAACCCAATGTTTTTTGACCTTTGAAACATCTTAACTGCTGCTGCTTTCTCCATTGCTCCTGATGGTCCATCAAAGTTTTTTTTACACAGTTTCAGTTTATGTTTATTTTATATTATACTCTTCTTCAGTTATTGTTTTGTTTTTAATTTTTTTTTCCCTCACTACACACCCTTGACAGAATTTAGAAAGAGCAACAAAATCCACAGTGAAACCTGACAGAGCTTCGATTATTACACCCATACCAATGTTTGATCTACAGAACCTGTCAGTTGATGTCACTCCTGCATTAATGCATTCAAAAATCTGGAATACAATAAAAAATGCAAATTTAACCAATCACCAAAATATTTACAATTTCTAAACACAATATATATATATATATATATATATATATATATATATATATATATATATATATATATATATATATATATATATATATATATAATTTAAGGTGGCCTTACAAAACACCTTGGCCAATAACCGCAATTGCAAAAAGGGAAATGTCTAGGGCTTACAAAAAATTGTCCAACGCAAAGATGCGAGTCTGCCCAAAATGTATCTAGATATCCAGGAGCGCTATTACCGGTATAAAGGGGGGGAGGCGGGCCCACTTTCTGAGGGAAGGGGGGTTCCTTAGGTCTTCTTTCCTGTCAGTCTAGCAGTCCAGCTCCAGCCTCAAGGACGGGAACACTGGTTCCAGTCAATGCGGAAAGTGGGAGGGCTTTAGCTCCAATCGATGCATAGGCAACTTGGAGCCAATCTCGAGACTCACACTTCAAAAAACCGTCCCCTTAGTGCCACACGGGTCAAGATTGGCTTCAGCCCTCTCTAAAAGCCAGATGTCGATGACTTATCTGTACCACAGAGCTGGAAAAGAGAAGGCACATTCAGTCACTGATTCACTGCCGCACTCAAACATCTTTACTCCTAACACATTCAACCACACCCACTCTCACACAATTTTAACTCACCTATTTTCCATCCAGGCGGCTCTTCCTTCCTCAGTCTCAACTATTGACTTTCAAACTATTAACAAACACAGAATAGTTAAGTTGAAAGAATCCAGCTAAAAAGAAAATAGAGATGAATGGGAGAGCATGATAGAGGTCTATCGAGTCCCTCCACACAAAGCAATGACAGTGATCATGAGATCCACACACACATTCTGATAAAGAAGAAAGGGATTAGACATAGGGGAGGGAAGGCGGACAACCATACACTCATAATATGTGTACAATATAATATCAAAGTGTGTAATGATACTACCCACATATATACAACTTTTTTTTATTGAACATTGAAGCAAATGCATAAAAATAAAATGATTCCACATGGCATCACTTGGAAGTGTTGATGCAAACATGAAAAAAATGTAAAAAATAAAATCATTAGGAAAATAACAAAGAGAACTTGGAATTTAGTAACCACATTTCCTAAAAATAAAAGTTAATTAATTTTCATTAATTTGAATAAAATAATATACAAACAATTTATTTTTTATGAAATGTAATAGAACAATTTTGCTCTTTCAACAGGCATAATGAGATGTTGCACTTCATATGTTTGTAAGCTTTGATGCTGTGCTTGCATCTTTGCTTTAGATCAGTAGGCACAGGAATATTATCAAACTCATCCAAAAGAACATCATCAACTGGTCTTGTTGCTCTCAGTCTTTTGCATTTAGACTGAGTTTACTCTTTCGATAGCCTACCTTTTGCCTTGTACTTTTACCAGCATTTGTTAGTGAGTGCTCCTCTAATGTGATTTTTAGGAGGCATCTGAACACTAACTGAATGAAAGTTAGTTATTTTATTTTTTATATAACTATAGGTTAGGATATGTTATTGAGACTGGCCATGCAATCCCACACAAGGGATGAGACTACCCCGTTGGACCATTACTGGCCTTGGTATGGCTGCACTTCTTAGCTAAATAGGCCCTATAGAACTAAAACAAATTATAAGTAGCAGGAGTACTAGAATATATACACTACACCGCATACAAACATATATGGGTGTCCCAAAAGTCTGGCCCCATAGGAAATATACAGTAAATTTACGCAAAGATTGTAGGTGAATTTCTACAAGAAACATTTGGAATTAAATGGATTGGATGATGTGGACCAATTGAATCGCCACACAGATTTCCAGATCTGACACCTTTAGATTACTTTCTATGGGACCACCTTAAATCACTTGCATATGATAACTGTCCCAGAACAATAGCGGAACTAAAAGCAAACATATTAAGAGAATTTTAAGCCATAAAATCAAATACTTTCCTGCTAAATAATGTTCAAAGGTCTTGCATTAGAAAATGTATAGAAGTAAATGGATGCCATTTTGAACATGTAATGTAATTGATAACAAAATAAATAAAAAAGTGCAAGTTAGTTTCTTTAATACATTTCCTATGGGGCCAGACTTTTGTGACACTATATATATATATATATATATATATATATATATATATATATATATATATATATATATATATATATATATATAGTGTAAGCAGAGTACTTATATCAAATAACAAAGTTTGTGTGATTATAAATGATATAGACCTAGCCTTCTAGCTAAATAGGCCCTATAGAACTAAAAACAAATTATAGGTAGCAGAAATACTAGAATATACATACATCACTACACCACATGCATATATATATATATATATATATATATATATAGTGTAAGCAGAGTACTTATATCAATTAAAGTTTGTGTGGTTATAGATAATGTAGACCTAGCCTAACTCAGAAAATTACATAAACAATTTTTTCCTTATGAAAAGTCCAATGATGCCACATGGAATTGTGTAAGTTGGAAGAAATATTGCTCATAAATTATATGCTGAAGTTATAACTAACATTCTAATCTCGTCTATAATCTTTCTTAAAAATAGAAATGGAAATGAAAGACTAAGCTTATCTTATTGTATTAATCAGCCAAATATCTACATATACTGCACCAATCCCAATGGCATTGAGTCAAAATTATTTCAAATCCACATCTGACACTCGGTATGAGCAAACAAATTAAAATATGCCAAATGTCCCCATTAGCAACCCATAAAAACATATTGATGTCACACAGACTCATTGGACACTTTATAAGTAAAATCATGAAAATAACTATTGATGATGCCATGTGGAATCATTGGGAGCAAAAGGGTTAAGATGGTGTAGCAAGCATTACTATCCACTGTTTCCTTCCTGGGAAGAATTACAAGTTCACCAAGGCCACCTTCCCCCCCTGAACCCCACGCCATAATATATGCGGGATACTTTACAGTGCGAGCAAGGAGCTTCTCGCTAAGGGCCCCCGTAATGGGTGCAGGGATTTGCCTTCCTGGCTGCCAGGCTGATGGGACTCAGCACCCTGTCTGGCCCAAGGTTAGCCTCCTCTTCTTTTTGACACTTGTCTTCTTACCCAGCTTCCTGACTTTCCATACAACTTCTCCAACAACTTTCTCTACTCAGTCTCTAATTTCACAGGGTAGATGCAGACCAGCTTTCTCTCAGCCCTCCATCCTGGATTGGGGCTGAGGGAGGAGGGGACAATGACCTGAGCTCCAGTTTGGGATAGTGGGTTTTTAACAACCTGCTTCACCCCTACCTTCACCTTCTTCGCATCTCCTTTCACTATCTATCTTTTTTTTACGACTTGCCTAAGGTGGAGTTGCCATGATGATGGACTGCCAGGTAGGTCACTAGGCAGGAGAAATGGACTCAAATGGCGGGGTCTGGTTCTACCAGCCCTGTATTCACTCCTTGCAGAGTAGGCTACTGCATGAGGTGATGAGAATGTGCATCAAGTGAATTACAAAGGGTCTCCATTTACATTCCCGTCTACCATCAGTGGAGCTTCCTTTGGGCAGCTCCACTGATAAATGGAGGCCCCTCCCCTCCCCTGTGCTCTCTGAGTCCATTAAAAAATCTCCCTTTACCTTCACCTCTACCATCACCAGAGCTGCCTTCAGGCAGCTCCACTAAAAAATTGGAGGTCCCCCCTCCTCCTCATGTTCTCTCATGGGACCCTCCAAATTTCTTATACTGGAGAGGAGGCTTACTCCTCTCTTTTGCCTATGGGTGCAGGAGACTCCCCCTCACTCCCTTCTCTTTGACTTTTTCAAGCGGCAGTACCCCCTTTAATTTCCAAGGCGACTGCCAAGAAATCAGACCTTCTCCATTTCAGTGAAGGATCTTGCTGAGGCCAGTCCATTTGGCCTAGAGACTCCTACTGGCAGAGGAGAGAAGCAGGTTCATTTCCCGCCCTCCTTTCCTTAAAAGAAAAAAACTAAGAAGACTTGCAGCTCCTCTCCCTCCGCCGGAGCCACGGGGACAGACGGGTCTGCTGCCGTTTTGGTAAGCGACCAAGCCAAGATCGGCACGTCCGACCCCATTACTCTCCAGGGTGTGGAGTCCCAGGCGAAGACCAGAACTGCGCTGCAAGGCCCCTCATTAAGAGGCTACCTGGCATTCATAAAGGCAATCGTACCACTGCCACGGAGGTGCTACTACTGTCACCGTTTCGGCCATAATAATTGCTCCTGGGTTACCCAAAGTCTGTGAAGTTGGTTGCTCCAGGGCCACACACGATAAGTCCAAATCATGTGTGGTCAATTGCAGAGACCCGTACCCTGCTTCTTAGAAGCAATGTGGTGTGTATCTCATTTAGAAGGAAACCCTGGCTGTTCAGGCCATGGAGCAGCTTTCATTTCACGAGGCTAAGGACTTGGTCCTGGCGTGCCCGGCGCTGCCTGGGATGTCCTATGCCTCAATGTTAAGAAACACCCTCTGCTACTGGCCCTTCCAGGCCTACGAGCACGGTCTTTTCCGCTCCCATTCGGAACCCTTCTATGGGTCCTACCCACCCCGGTTGCTCCCCTGGTAGAGCTGGCAGCACAATGGGTTCACACCCAGCCCCGGCTAAAACTAGGGCTTCCCCCTTTTCCCCCAGCGTGACTGTTTCCCTTAAAGCGAAACGGCGGCGCGCCTTCAGCGAGTCTTTAGATTCACAGGAGGCAACACCTGTCAAGATGGTCGTGAGGCCATCCTCCGGGGTTCCTAAAGCTGTCCCCCGAAAAGAGGACAGCACTAAAGGAGCTTCGGCTCTTTCGCCCACACCCAATGATAGGCTGGGTGGCTCGGAGACGGTGGATCATCTAAAATAGGGACCCCCACCTCCAAAAGGTGGAGGGAGGAAAAGACTTGCATGGAGAGCCCAATCTCCCCCGATAAGTACTAGAAGGCGACAGCGCCTTCAGCGCATTGTCCAGTCAAAAGCACCCGGAGTTCTGCCTCTGGGAAGCATGCGGCCATTCCGGTAGGGTCTTCTCTTCAAAGAGGGCCCTTGCATCTCATGCAAGCTAGGCCTGGAGGGAATATTCCTTCAATGGAATTTGCCGCGGAATCCGGGCCAACTGGGGGGAGCTGCGGAGGCTCGTTTCGTCCCGTTCCCCGTTATATATCTTTTTGCAGATCATGCTGGGGGCGTGCCCTGACCCACCCTCCCGGGGTCTGATAGTTTTGAGACCTCATCACCACAGAATCGGGGCCGGGTGGGAGGCTGTGCGATTTACACCCGGCATGATGTCTCTGTTCTTCTCTTCGCTTTAGATACCTCCTTTCAGGTATTAGCTGTGCAGCTGCACCTGGATGGGAGGTATACTGTTAGTTCCACATACTTTTTCCCATCAGCCAACTTCAACGCGGTGGACTCCTCAATTAATCTCGGGATCAAGTCTTGGCCCATCTGATCGACGAGTGAAGATGGGGGTCCTAAATGTGTTTACTCATCACTACCCGAGAACCGTTTCATTTTCCTGCCTCGATCTATCTTTGTGCTTTCCGGATGCACAGCCTGATTTTGGGTGTGGGGTGGTCGATGACCTCCATGGTACTGATCACTTTACCATTTAAATATCATTTTCTGGGCCGCTGCCGCCCGAGAGCCCGCCCCAGTGTTGCTTGGTGCGGGCGTAATGGTCCGTATTTCAGGAAATGACTGATTTCTCTATCTCAGTCGAGTAGTTTGGGTCGGTAGATGAAGCCGTTGAGTTCTTCTTCGGCAACCTTATCGCCGTGGGCCTAACTATTAGTCCTAGAACGTCTGGCCGTTTTGCACGCCGATCGCTCCCGTGGTGGTCAGTCGAGTATGAGGTGCCCCTCAAACAGAAGCGTTATGCCTACATGCGCTATAAGCGCCGCCCGAAGGACTTCACTGTCGCTGAATTTCGTTGAGCTAAGGCTAGGTTCCAGTATATTTCTTAGCACACTTGCCGCTCTTTCTGGCGTACATACGTGTCTTCACTTACATAGGAAAACTCTTTTAGCAGAGGTGTTGAAGCGAGTCAAAAGGATTCGGGGGGGGGGGGTTCTCGCAGGACCCCGCGTCCGTGGCGGAATCCTTCGCGACCGCTTTCTCCGCATTCTCTGGCCGGGATGCTGCTCCGCCAGCATTCAATGCGATTCATTATGGCGCGGAAGGCCGCTGACTGGACTTTACCTCGAGAGGCGGAGAACCCTTCAACGCCAAGTTTATTTGGAGTGAGTTGCGTTCCGCTCTCGCTTCGTGGGCTGACACCGCCCCTGGTCCAGTCGATGTCCCGTACGCCATGCTTCGACAGCTAGGTGATCGAGGCATGGCCTTTCTGTTAGATTTTTTCAACAGGACCTGGGTAGGGGGTATCCTCCCAGATTCCTAGCGATTTGCTACTGTGCTCGCTTTGCGCAAACCGGGGAGAGATCACTCTACCCCGGCTAGTTTCTGCCCACTCGTATCTAACCTGCGTGTGCAAGTTGATGGAAAAATTGGTAAATGTTAGATTAGCCTTTTTCCTGGACAGTGGAGGCTATCTGTCTTCTGCAAGTTCCACTCCACGTGAGATGCCTTGCTCTGACTGGAAAATGCCATCTGCGAGGTCTTCCTTGTTGACAGCACTATGCCATGGTGTTTTTCAATCTGGAGGAAGCCTATTATACCACATGGCGATATTGTTTCATGGGGGCGAGGGGATGCATACCAATCTTTATATCTGAATTTTTGCGAGATCATCGATTTCGCGTAAGGCTGAGGGAAGACCTCTCTGGCCCATTGGAGCAGTTAGAGGGTGTCCGGCAGGGAAGTGTCCTGAGTCACTGTCAAGAGCATCAATGGCATCACCTCGGTGCTGGCAGAAGATATTCTCGCTACGCTCTACGTGGACGACCTTTCGATCTCTTTTGGCGCGGCCTAGATTCCAACTCTGGAATGTCGACTCCAACAGGCATCAAACCGCGTCTCTCGCTATGCCGAAGCGCACAGGCTTCAGTTTTGCTTGGCCAAGACTGATGTGGTGACCTTCTGCCACGATCCACGGCTCCACCCTGACCCAGATTTGTTTCTCAATTGGGTGCGCCATCAAGAACCTCACCTAGGAGGCTCTTATTCACAGTCTTAGGGTCTGTTGTACCCGCGCCATGGATATTCTTCGTTCAGCGTCTAGGGCGCTGATAGGGCTACTGCCTTACTTTTTTATCGATCCTTTGTTCGTTCGAAACTCTACTACAGATGCGAGTTTTATGCATCCGCAGCGGTTATTGCGGAAGGTGGGCTCGATCCAACACACCGGCCTTCGCCTGGCGACCGGTGCCTTTCGCACTTTCCCCATTGAGAGCCTACTTGTTGATGCTGAGGAGAAGCCACTCGCTCTACGCCGTGCACAGTGCATTATCCTACTCTACGCGTGAGCCCGGCGCCTCCCTCAGTTATACCCTAAGCCTTTTGGATTTAGGGCTAGGAAACTCCTTCGAGAGCTAGGTATAGCTCTCGGTGGCCGGTTATGCCCCTGGTTCTGTCCAACACGCCACCTTGGAGGGTCCCACCTATGGCTATTCGTGGCCACGCCTCTGCTCCCAAAGCTTGTACAGTGCCGGGAGTATTGCGTTTGACCTTTTTAGACCACACTTCGTGTCACACTGGAACCATGCATGTATATACGGATGGCTCAAGTCCCAAGAGGGGGTTGGCTTCCACGCCGTATTCCCTCTGTTTGAATTCAGCGGGTCTCTGCCTGTCTCTGCGTCTGTTTTTACGGCCGAGCTGGTGGCAATACATCACTCGGCACGGGAGATCACGCGACGTGCCAGGTTCGTAGACCGAATTGTGATTTTTAGCGATCCACAAAGCGCCCTGAGTGCTCTCGAGGCATTGGAATCTCAGTTGCTTAGCAAAGAAGATGTGAAATGGTCGAGGGGAACCTAAAGTTGCGTGCCATTGCGCCACGACTGTTCCCGTGAATCTTTTCCCCAATACCCCCTTAAGGGGCACGGTGATTTTGCCATCCTGGCCGCCGTGCTGACGGGACTCAGCACCCCGTCCGACCCCAGCTTAGCCTCTTCTCCTTCCTTCAAAACACTTGTTTCCTTGCTTTTCATACAACCTCTCCCACAACTTTCTCTGGTCAGCCTCTAATTTCACAGGGTAGATGCTGACCTTCTTCTCAAGCCAACCGTCCCGGATCGGGGCTGAGGGGGGAGGGGACAACGTTCCCTAACCCCTGAGCTCCTGTTTGGGATGGTTTTTATTTTAACAACCTGCTTCATCCCCACCCATACCTTACTCACATCCCTTTTCCTCTCCTCTTCGCAATCTATCCTTTTCCTCTGTGTTCAAGGTGGAGCCGCCATGCCGATGGACTGCCAGGCCACCAGGCGGGAGGTGTGGTCCCAAATGGCGGCGCCTGGTTCTGCCAGGCCTGTAAGCACCTCTTGCAGTGCGTGCAACTGTGAGAGGTGGTGAGCTATTGCATCCCGCAGGAAATTTAGGGTCACCATGCCCAATGATGTTAAAAAATCATCTCCCCTTAATTCCCCCTTGCTCATCGACGGAGCCGCCCTTGGGCAGCTCCACCGAAAAAATGGAGGTCCCATCCCTGTGCTTGCGCAGGGGACCCTCCATATTTCTTTACCCGGAGAGAAGGCTTACTCCTCTCCTACGCCTATGGGTGAAGGGCACTCGCCCTCAGCCCCTTCTTTGGAGGTGCTTTCGGGCACCTCCCAATTTCCAGCGGCAGTCCCTCCTTTTCTTTCTAAGGGGACTGCCAAGAAAGCCAGCAGGCAGTTGATTGCCGACTGCCCCTCGTGTAAGCGGCTTGGTAGGGCAAACCCCCTTAGGGGGGAGAGGGAAGCCAGGCCCCTTTGGTCGCTTCCCTCAAAAGACTTGCTGGCAAGAATATTAAACCTTGCGGGGTCAAGGCCTGTGCTTCCCCACAAAAGACCTATGACACTGCCAAGGGGACCTGCGATGTCCTGGGAGGGGATGGCCAACTGGAGGCCCCTCCTGTGATAGGCATGGTCCTTGAGGAAACTCAGCCTCAGACGGTAGGGCCTTCCATGGGAAGGAATCCGGGCTCGGCACCAAGCACCAAACCCGAATCTGCCCCTATGCAAGGTCCTCCTCAAACGGTTGAGGGCTCCGAGGCAGTACAAGGAGGGGAGGGATCTCCTCCAACCGGTACCCCTGCGACCACCAGGACCTTCTCCATTTCGGAGAAGGAACTGTCTGAGGCCGGTCCATCTAGCCTAGGGGCTCCTATTGGCGGAGGTGAGAAGCGGGTTCATTCCCCGCCCTCCTCTCCAAAAAAAGAAAAAGACTAAGAAGACTCGGGGTTCCTTTCCATCCGCGGGGGCTACGGGGGCCGATGGGTCTGCTGCCACTTTGGTGACACACCAAGCCAAAATTGGCACATCCGGTCCCTCTGCCCCCCCGGTTGCGGAGCCTCGATGACATCAGGGCCCCTCATTCAGAGGTTACCTGGCATTTTCGAGCCCGCTGGCTTCAAACGCTTCCTCGTTATTCGCTCCACTGATGGCAGCATGTTGGCCAAGGGCAACATGATCCATCAGAGGAGAGGATTAGCTAGTGCAATTGATAGAGAGCCGATGGTGACCCGTTTCTCGGATGGGAGCCTTCTGGCAAATGCGGCGAATCCCGCTGAGGCGGCCAAGATAAGTGCTCTTCGGACACTTCATGGCACCCCGGTGAGTGTGAGGCCGCACTCTACCATGAACTTTGTGAAAGGAGTAGTTTATGCGAGGGAACTTGTTGACTACTCCATTGAGGACATCACCCTAGAGCTGGCCAACCATGGGGTGGTCAAGGTCGAATGTGTGAGAAAACTGGGAGGGGTCTCGAGACCCACCCCTACACTCTTCGTCACGTTCGACTGTGACAAGCTCCCTGAGTCGGTGCGTGCCGGTTGGTACCGCTACCGCGTGAAGGCATTCGTGCCACTGCCGCGGCGTTGCTATTACTGTCACCGCTTCGTCACCCTCTGCTCCTGGCCCATCCAGGCCAACGAGCACGTTTGTTTCCGCGCCCATTCGGAGCCCTTCTGCAGGCTCTACTCAACCCGGGCGCTTCCCGGCTAAAACCAGTGCTCCCCCCTCTTTCCCCAGCGTGACCGTTTCCCGTAAGGCGAAACGGCCACGCGCCTCCACCGAGTCTTTAGACTCACAGGAGGCAACACCCCTGAAGATGGTCGCTAGGCCATCTTCCCGGGTTCCTAAAGCTGTCCTCCGAAAGAAGGACAGCAACAAAGTTGCTTCGGCTCCTTCGCCCACGGCCCGAGGTGGAGCGAGTGACTCTGAGACGGTGGTTCCTCGAAAAGAGGGCCCCCCGCCTCTGAAGCCGCAACGCCCGCCTAAGGTTTCGAGGCGGACGGAGGAAAAGACTCGCATGGCGAGCCCAACCTCCACCAATAAGTCCTCGAAGGCGACAGCGCTTTGCCCGGCCAACAGCGCCCTGGGTTCTGCCCCCGGGAAGCGTACGGCCATTCCCGTGAGTGTCTTCAGTTTGAGGAGGGCCCCTGCGTCTCCTCTGAGCTAGGTCTGGAGGGCAAATTCCTTCATCGAATTGCCGTGGACTCTGGGCCAACTGGGAGGAGCTGCGGAGGCTCGTCTCGTCCCTTTCCCCGTTAGCTATCTTTTTTGCAGGAGACCATGCTAGGCGCGTGCCCCCTGCCCGCCCTCCCGGGGTATAAGGGTCTTGCGACCCCACCACCGCGGGATGGCTGGGCTGGGGGATGCGCGGTTTACACCCGGCATGATGTCTCCGTTCTTCCTTTCTCTTTAGATACTTCCTTTCAGGCAGTGGCTGGGCAGCTGCACCTGGATAGGAGGTATACTATAGTTCCACCGTCAGCTGACTTCGACGCTTGGGACCTCCGTCGCGTCGTGGCACGGTTGCCGAGGCCCTATCTCTTTCTTGGAGATCTGAATGGCAGGCATCCTTTCTGGGGAGATTACTCCATAAATCCCAGGGGACAAGTCCTTGCCGATCTGATCGAAGAGCTTGAGATGGGTGTCCTAAACGTGGATGAGTTTACGCATCACTGTCCGAGAACCGCTTCATTTTCTTGCCTTGACCTATCTTTGTGCTCTTCGGATGCACAGCCTTATTTTGATTGGGGGGTGGTCGATGACCTCCATGCTAGTGATTACTTTCCCATTCAAATATCATTTTCAGGGCAACTGAGAGCCCACCTCGGTGGTGCTTGCCGCGGGCGCGGTGGCCTGCATTTCAGGAAATGACTGAATTTTCGATCTCACTTGAGGAGTTTAGGTCGATAGATGAGGCCGTTGAGTTCTTCTCCGTCAACCTCATCGCCGCGGGCTTGACTACTATTCCTAGGAAGTCTGGCCGTTTTGCACGCCGACCACTTCCATGGTGGTCGGCCGAGTGTGAGACGGCCTTCAAACAGAAGCGTTATGCGTACATGCGCTATAAGCGCCACCCGAACGATTTCACTGTCGCTGAATTTCGTCGGGCTAGGGCTAGGTTCCGGTATATTTCGAAGCACGCCCGCTGCTCTTCTTGGCGGGCATACATGTCTTCACTTAACGGGAAGACCCCTTTAGCAGAGGTGTGGAGGTGAGTCAAAAGGATTCGGGGCAAGTTCTCGCAGGACCTCCCTACCGTTCTCCAGAAGAATGGGACTGCAATCTTGGACCCCGCGTCCGTGGGAGAATCCTTGGCGACCGCTTTTTCCGCATTCTCTAGCCGGGATGCTGCTCCACCAGCATTCAATGCACGTCGTGATGTCGCGGAAGGCCGCCGGCTGGACTTTACCTCCAGAGGCGGAGAACCCTTCAACGACAAGTTTACTGTGAGTGAGTTGTGCTCCGCTCTCACTTCGTGCGCGGACACCGCCCATGGTCCGGACGATGTCCCGTACGCCATGCTTCGACACCTGGTGAGCGAGGCATGGTATTTCTGTTAGATTTGTTCAACAGGATCTGGGTGGAAGGTCTTCTCCCAGATTCCTGGTGAATCGCTACTGTGCTCGCCTTTCGCAAACCGGGAAGAGATCCTTCTACTCCGACTGGTTTCCGCCCAATCTCTCTAACTTCTTGCGTGTGCAAGTTGATGGAGAAATTGGTAAATGTTAGACTAGCCTTTTTCCTGGACTGCGGAGGCCATCTGTCTTCTGCACAGTGCGGCTTCCGCAAGTTCCACTCCACAGTCGGATGCTCTGCTCCGACTGGAAAATGCCGTCTGCGAGGCTTTCCTTCGTAGACAGCACTACGCCACGGTGTTTTTCGATCTGGAGAAGGCCTATGATACCGCATGGCGATACGGTATCATGGAGACTCTCCACACGATGGGGGCGAGGGGACGCCTCCCAATTTTTATATCTGAATTTTTGCGAGATCGTCGATTCCGCGTACGGGTGGGGGGAGCCCTCTCCGGCCCAAAGGAGCAGGAAGAGGGTGTCCCGCAGGGAAGTGTCCTCAGTGTCACACTCTTTGCCCTGAGCATCAACGGCATCACCTCGGTGCTTCCGGAAGATGTTCTCGCTACGCTCTACGTGGACGACCTTTCGATCTCTTTTGGCGCGGCCCAGATGCCAACTCTGGAGCGTCGACTCCAACAGGCATTGAACCGCGTGTCTCGCTATGCCGAAGCGCACAGGTTTCGGTTTTCTTTGGCCAAGACTAAGGTGGTGCACTTCTGCCGCCATCCACGGCTTCACCCCGACCCAGATTTGTTTCTTAATGGGGTGCGCCTGGATGTGGTTGAGTCGCACCGTTTCCTTGGTCTTGTATTCGACCGCGCCTCACCTGGGAGGCTCATATTCGCAGCCTTAGGGTCTCTTGTACCCGCGCCATGGACATTCTCCGTTCCGTGACGTTCAGCGCTTGGGCTGCTGATAGGGCTACTGCCTTACTTTTTTATCGATCCTTTGTTCGCTCGAAGCTCGACTACGGATGCGAGTTTTATGCATCCGCAGCCGAGCGTTTATTGCGGAAGGTGGATTCGATCCACCACACCGGCCTTCGCCTTGCGACCGGTGCCTTCCGCACTTCCCCCATTGAGAGCCTGTTGGTCGATGCTGGGGAGATGCCACTCGCTCTGCGCCGCGTGCAGTGTATCACTCGACTGTACGCGCGAGCCCGGCGCCTCCCTCAGTCGCCAACAGCTCTCACTGCATCCGCAGCTGATCTCGATGGTGCCTATGCCGTCGAGAGACGCCAGTCATACCCTAAGCCTTTTGGGTTTAGGGCCAGGAAACTCCTTCGAGATGTAGATATCGCTCTCGGGCCGGTGGCGCCCCTGGTTTTGCCCAGGACGCCACCCTGGAGGGTACCACATTTGGCTATTTGTCGCCACGCCTCTGCTCCCAAAGCTTGTACTGCGCCGGGAGTATTGCGTTCGACCTTTTTGGAGCACACATCGTGTCACGCTGGAACCGTGCCAGTGTATACGGATGGCTCCAAGTCCCAAGAGGGGGTCGGCTTCCACGCCGTATCCCCTCTGTTTGAAGTCAGCGGGGCTCTACCAGGCGCTGCGTCTGTCTTCACGGCCGAGCTGGTGGCAATACACCACTCGGTACGGGAGATTACGCGACGTGCCCGGTTCGGAGAGCGGATTGGGATCTATAGCGACTCACAAAGCGCCCTGAGTGCTCTCGGGGCATTGGAATCTCCGCATTCCCTGGTTCGCGATATCCGTGACGTCACGGTTTTGGCGAGCCGGGCAGATGTCGAGATTATCTTCTGCTGGGTTCCTGGACATGTAGGAATTGCGGGGAATGAGCGCGCCAAAGATTCCGCGAGGACTCTGCGACCGGACCAGCGTTTCGCTCTTCCTCACACCGACTACATGGCAGGAATACGGGCAGCTCTTCGGACTGCTTGGCAAAGAAGATGGGAGACGGTCGAAGGGAACTTAAAGTTGCGTGCCATTGCGCCGCGACTGTTCTCATGGACCTATCCCCCAATGCCGCGACGGCTTCAGGTCGCTTTCTGTCGTCTCCGAATCGGACACACTCGTGTGACGCATCGCTATTTGATGGAGCTCTCGCCTGCGCCCTATTTCGACGACTGCGTCGTCCCCCAGACTGTTCGGAACATTCTTGTCGAATGTCCCAGTCTGGGTGTTCTTCGCGCACGTTACCTGTCCCGGTACCGGGATGGGCAGTGTCGCTACCGCCTGTCCCTTGTACTCGGGTTGAGTGCGTGCACCATGACTGGTGGACTTGTTTACTTTTGGGGGGAGGCCGGCCTTCTCCCTTGTATTTAACTTGTTTTTTTGTTATTGTTGTTTGTTTGTTTTTTTTGTAGGTCGCAGGCTCCTGCGCCGGGGGGGAGGAGGACCTCCCCCCCGACGCCGGAGCTTGCTCCCTGATTGTTATCCCCTTTTTATGGTTGTTTCTGTTAATATTTTTATTTTAAAGTAGCCTAGAACTCGGCTGTTTGTTTGCGGCAACTTATGCCCAAGTGGGCAGTCGCCAGATAGCCCCTTGAAAAAAAAAATATATAAAAAATACCCCCCAATACCGCGAAGGCTTCGGGTTGCTTTCTGTCGTCTCCGAATTGGACGCACCGCCATTTTATAGAGCGCTCGCCTGCGCCCTACTGTGAAGACTGAATTGTCCCCCAGACTCTTCGGCACAGTCTTGTTGAATGTCCCAGTTTGGGCGATCTTCGCGCACCTCTTATCCATTTGTACTCGGGACCGTTTCGTGAACATCGACTTTTGGAGGAGGCCTGTTTCTCCCCTTTATTTAACTAGATTTTTATTTTTTCGTTGTAGGTCGCATGCTCTTGCGCCGGTGGGAGGCGGACCTTCCCCCGACACCAGAGCTTGCTTCCTGCTTGTTGCCTTTTTCTTCTTTTTTTTATTGTTTTTGTTTTGTTTTATGCATATTATTTTAAAGTAGCCTAGTACTAGGCAGTCGTGAGTACGGCGACTTGTGCCCAAGTGGGCTGTTGCCAGATAAGCTCTTAAAATTAAAACCAAAAAAATCCGCACTTCCCCCATTAAGAGCCTACTTGTCGATGCTGTGAGGTGCCATTCGCTCAGCGCCGTGCACAGTGCATTATTCGCCTATACACATGACCCCGGCGCCTCCCTCAGTCGCCAACAGCTTTCACTGTATTCGCAGCTGATCTCGACGGAGCCTATGCCGCAGAGAGAGGCCAGTTTTTCCCTAAGCCCTTTGGGTTTAGGGCTAAAAGTAACTCCTTCGAGAGCTAGATATAGCTCTCGGGCCAGTGGCGCTCTTGGTTCTCCCCAGGACGCCACCCTGGAGGGTACCACCTTTGATTATTTGTGGCCACGCCTTGGCTCCCAAAGCTTGTACAGCGCCGGGAGTATTTCGTTCGACCTTTTTGGAGCACACTTGGATGGCTCAAAGTTCCGAGAGGGGGTTGGTTTCCACGCCGTATCCTCTCTGTTTGAAGTCAGCGGGATCTGTCTGTCTTGACGGCCGAGCTGGTTGCAATACATCGTTCGGTACGGAAGATAACGTGACATTCCCGGTTCGGAGACCATATTGTTATTTATAGCGACTCACAAAGCGCCCTGAGTGATCTCGGGGCATTGGAATCTCGGCATGCCTTGGTTAGGTTCTGGTGAGCCGGGCAAATGTAAAGATTATCTTATGTGTGGTTCCTGGACATGTAGGCATTGCAGGGAATGATCACGCCGATAAGGGCGTCAATGAGTCCACGAGGACTGGGCGACCAGACCAGCTCGCTCTTCCTCACAACGATTACATGGCAGGAATACGGGCAGCTCTCCAGCCGGGTTGCTTGGCAAAGAAGATGTGAGACGGTCGAGGAGAACTTAAAGTTGCGTGCCATTGCGCTGTGACTGTTGCCATAGACCTCCCCCCCCCCCCCAATGCCGCGAAGGCTTCAGGTTGCTTTCTGTCGTCTCCGAATTGGGCACACTCGCGGGACGCACCGCCATTTGATAGAGTGCTCGACCGCGCGATACTGTGAAGACTGCGTTATCTCCCAGACTATTCGGCACATTCTTGTTGAATGTCCCACTCTGGGTGATCTCAGAGCACAGTACTGAGACGATCGAGACGCTACCACTTGTACTCGAGGCGGATTCGTGCACACTGACTTGTGGACTTTTAAGAGTTTTTGGAGGAGGCTAGCCTTCTCTTTATTTGACCTTTTTTGTGTGTTTCCTTTTTGTAAGCCACATGTTCCTGCACCAGGGGAGGCGCGCCTATCCCCGACGCTGGAGCACACTTCCTTGCCATTTTTGCTTTTTCTAGTTATTTTTTTTTAGCTTTTGCCCTTTTTATCGTTATGTCTTATTTATATATTGTTATTGTTTTTTTTTTAATATAGCCTAATTGTACGCTGTTGTGTATGCCGACTTATGCGCAAGTAGGCAGTCCCTAGATGGGCTACCACAATGAAAAAAATAAAAAATATCTCGCTGAGAGGTTCAGTACCTTGGTCATGCCACACTTTCTTAGGGTTGCTGTCAGTCAGTCACCCTAAACGTTGCCTCATCGGTCCACAGCACCTCTCGCCACTGCTATAAGCTCCAATTTTTATATTTAGCGACAAAACTAAGCCATTTTTCTCTTTGTTTGCTATAATGAGGGGCTGCTTATGTGCTGTGACTTTCTTATTAGAAAGATTGTCTTGGAGCCGACGTTGTACTTTATAAAATCAAAAGTGTATCATCAAATTTAACTGAATTTACAGAATGCATACTTTCAACAGTGCTGGACATAACTCCCGAAATACTCCACAATATTTTTTGCAATGCTAAAGATTGATTTGAAATTTGCAGAGATACCGGTGGAGCACATTTTGAATAATTTAAATAATTTTTTTCTTTTTGTTTTTGATGAATTTTTGTTTTCTTTATGTGATCAATCATAATGGAGCAGGAAAAATAAAAAGTAAATTATTTTCTTTTTAATATCCATTTATAGGGGATTAGGAAAAGGATGGAAAAAAATAAATTAAATTTTGGGGACACCTTGTACATGGAACACTACAAGAATTTTTCATAAAAGTTTTCAATTTAATCAAAATACACACTCAATTTTGAGACACGGGTATTTTTGTTTGTATTTATACATTACTGCATATTTAATCTCAACATCTTTTTACACTACCATCCCCAAAAGTTGGAATGCCTTTCTTTCTATCACAACATCTTACATAACTTTTGCCAGAGAATATCCAAGGTTTCCAAAATTGGTGTACATAACCTACCAGTATATATAAACTTTGTATAGCTACAGATTATACCAATTTAGATGAACAAAAGTTATCAGCACATAAACAATTTAATAGAAAAATTGAAGTGACCATATTAATCTGAATGCCTAGGTTTCTTATAGAGAGAATTGGCATTGTTTACATACCAACTAACTTCATTTTCATTTTGTTTCATTTACATTCTCGTATTAGCTGTTGTCCAGGTATCATGCCTAAGAAATTTGCCCGCAAGCTGCTTGCCAAACCCCACCACCATGGTGACCTTTCAATTGGAGCCATTGCAGAGATTGTCAAGAGCTCCCAAGGTGTATTCCATAATATTCTCTCAATCTATGACAAAACAGGTTTATGTTAGGCTAGTAAATCAACTGGGGAGCCAAGGAAGATCTCAAAAGGGGAACACTACCATTAGCCAAATTGTGAAGGACCATTTCATGGCAGCTGCAGCACTTTCTTGAGAATTAGAAATGTTTTGGCCATCACTGGACCCAGGCAGACTGTCAGATTGACTTGAGTAATAATCTTCACACTTGTAAACCCATCAAAATGCACATTACATGAAGTGGACCAAGTCTACTTCAGTGATGAATCTAATTTCTCTTTATTTGGGCCTGATGGCAAAAGGTTAGTTCATTACAGAACAAGCAAAATATTGTCTGCCAATTGCACCAAAAGAGTGTAAAGTTTGGCGGAGGAGGTCATGGTCTGGGCCATTATTTTGATGGCACCAGGCTACTTATGCGCTTATGTTATACTGTGAATACACAAGTGTACAGGGAATTACTGTTGACAGCTTGTTTTACCCCATCTGCGAGCCTATGAAGCCCAACTTGCAATTTTCATGCAGGATAATTTCTCCTGTCACACAGCCAAGTGGTGAAGACCTTCCTTGACAATGATCCCATCACTGTTATCAACTGGCCTGCACAGAGTCTGGACTCGAATCCCATTTAAAATGTTTGAAAGACACTCAGAGAGAAGTCTAAGAAGTGGAATTTTTAAGCATTGAGAACTGGGAAATTCTTCAAGATTACTGAGCAAGAGTCTCAATGTTTGGTTCATTTCTTGCGCAGGAGCTGTCAAAGCATCATTAAGAATAGTCTTTCACACTAAATAGAAATTTATTTCTGCAGTTGTTTGGATCATTTTGGACACTTCAATTTTTCAAATAAATTTCTTCTTTGCTGATATTTGAGAAAATAATTTTTATGTCAACTAAACCAAATTGGTATTTTGATCCTATATG
Source organism: Ceratothoa steindachneri (assembly GCA_963969495.1). Lineage (NCBI taxonomy): Eukaryota > Metazoa > Arthropoda > Malacostraca > Isopoda > Cymothoidae > Ceratothoa > Ceratothoa steindachneri. The sequence goes on from OZ018318.1 coordinate 85,390,718, forward strand.
CCTGTTTGTTATAATTGAAAATGGCTATTAAGGAGCGGTAATTACTGGCCCTGTAGTGCATTTTTAGAGAGGTCCTGGTACCCAAATATATTTTGTATGTTTTGATACCAATATTTGATATTCCATTTGCAGAATCTTCTCATCACTCATTGGCAAGAAGCATGATGTTAAGCCCATAATTAAATATTTGAAGGAAAAGGCAGGAAGCAGTTTTGTATGCATTACTGAAACAGAGTTCTGTCAAGGCCGAACAATGAGGTAATTTGTAGTCAATTTCTCCTGGTAGTGCACTAAGACCACTACATCTATTCCTATCCCTGTAAATGGGGACATGATTGACTTTTGTTGTGCCTGACATTAGGGTCTGTTCTCCAGTCCATAGGCATAGAGAAGCTACGTGACTAGATGGTATGGATCTTATATTGGGGTTCAGGTTTCATGCATTATGGAGAAATTGTGCTATGCAGAGGTCTTGATAATATTTTAGGGTGCAACTTTTGTTTTGTAGTGTAGGTTGTCAATTGAGGTGATACAACTGCATTCTTTGGTGAGGTGCAGTGTTTTGTGTCTTTCGTAGTGTGTTGCAATAAGTGGATGTGAGAATGGGTTACTATGGCATCTACAAATGTGGCACACATTAATTGATTGTAGGTATTGGTAATGGATTCCTTTCACTGCCAGAATGTTTCTGTGAATGCTTGGAGTGTGTTAATTTTAGTTTGATCTGTTGTATAGTTCAAATTTCATCACTGTTGTTGTTTTGAGAGAGTAGGGTGTTTGATAAAATGATGTGGGGGTGGGGCACTCTCCATTTTGCAGCTCTTAAAAGGTAACAGAAGATTTTCAGGTTTTGTTATAGTTGCTGTTTGAATCTTGTGATGTAGCTTTTTAGCTCTGGAGCTGTTTGGGTATTTTAAATATTGGGAGATTATAGTGATTTCATTTACATAGCTCTAAGGTGTAACCTTGGATGTCATGTAAGAAAATGTTTGAAGAAGGAGACTTGATCCCTGCTATAGTCTGTTGTGTATGCGATGTGTTCATGATAACACGCCAGAGTATATTGTGTGTCCTCATGTAAGCAAGTTTGCCAGCCATTTTCTGTAACTAGTGTCTGGTGGGGTGTTAAGTATTTTGTTGATGAGAATGTTTGTGGTTGGTAGTGTCAAAGGCTTTACTTTTGTGTATTTTTTCTATTTTTCCTTGCGTAGTGTATGAATTTGTTGAACCCTTTATGTATGAGCTGGGTAATTTTTGTGACTGGGATGCTTGTTGAGTTTGGGTGAAATCAATGTTAGAAAGCATCTAGTGTGGTTTTATTTTTGTATAAAACACCATGATTTATAATGCGGGGAGGGGGGGGTAGAGTAGGGAGATAGGGCAGTATGATGCAAGGGCCTTGGGCATTGTGTTGTTGTGTTGGCAATCAATTAGTGAAAGTGTGAGTGAAACTCAATTAACAAAGTGGTCTTTTCCAGTTGTTTTCTCCTTATCTTACCATAACTGCCCCTCCCTTTAATTCACTTGCATAAAGTAAAGTGTCCTTCCCTACCAAGCTTACAGATATATCATTTATGGTAACAATCTTATGTATTCCTGTTATCTTTACTTTAGACCATTTTATAAGTTATGTCTCGAAAAGTTGTTAAATTTGTGTAATTTGTAGCCACAACTTGGCTGTTATTTTTTTATTTAGCGCTAATGGTCTGTCTGGTTGGCGCCATTGTAAGCTCTGAGATTTTAATTTGCCTCAAAAGGTGGGGCGTGGCGTGGTCCTTTGATCCAGCCCTTCCACTCAGTAAGGTCCTGAGCAAGAAGCAAAAGCTGACTCAGAAACCGATGCTCCTTCACATTCCTCGCTCGTTGATGTCGTCCTACTCGGTGAAGACGGTTTGGAGCAAGATACAATTGTGGCTCAAGGAAATCAAAGTGAGTTTGGAGCACACATCCTGAATTTTCATCAGCAACCACTTTCAAACAGTGGTGTTGGTGTGCATCAACGCCACTACGCTAAGACTGGATGGGGTCTGTGAAAGCCCCGCCTATTACAGTCCCTGCATATTGCGCTAGCAAGAAAAAAGAATTTGGGTGCGCGGCTTCTCAGGCTAGTTGCCTTTTATGACACTCACGAATATGGGTATTCTTTCTGCCCTATATATCCGTACATCCAGATGCCCTTTAATAATTTAGCATTACTTGAAGATGGTCCAGTTAGATTAGTTTGGGTGACAGGACGACCTGGGTCACTCCCTCGCCCTTTGCTCTAGTTTTGGGTGTATGGTTTTTAACACACCTACATTCTTCTCACCTTTGTCTTCTTCTAATAATCCCATCTTTCTACTACTGATCTTTTTCTCTCCAAGCCCCGGTGGGGTGGGCCATATCGAACATTGCTACCGGGTGTGAATAGTGTTCTTTAATGTTACCAAGCTGGTTCAACCACCAGCACCCGCTCCGGATCGGTCAACCCAAACTAAATTATGGGTGCACATCCCTGATGAAAAAAAAATCCTATTTAATCAAGCTTAGCTACTGAAGGTGAAGGGGGTTTTCCCTTCACCTACTTTTCCCATCTTATCTGGAAGCCTGCCCTAAACAGCTTTCCTTCAAGCCTACTACTTTATTCCCCTTCCAAGATTTCTTAAGGGACTCTCCATAAAATTAGGCACAACAGAAGGAGGCTTGGCTACTTTAAGGTTTCTGGAGGGAATCCACTGAGAGGGACACTCGGTCATGGACTCATGGAGCCTGCCCCAATTTTTAGACCCCACGCCTGCCTGTAAGCTTCATGTGAGTGGGTGTGCTGGTTGCCCTTGCCTTGTCGGTGTTTGTGCTCTCAGTGTCAGTCGCCAGATGAGCAAGCCTAAAGTGGGGAATGGGTTGGTTGAATCCTTGTATGAGTCAGGGGATGTCGGTAAGCACATTGGTTATTGAGTGCAATGGCTAATCTGGGGTTGGATGTAGGGATTTATTTTGTTTAGTATTAGACATTCCCTTACTTTGGAGGGGGCGCAGAGTAGGGAAATTGGCCAGTATGATGTAGGGTCGGTAGGTATTTTGTTTGATTTAAGGAGAGCTGGTATGTGAGCATATTTCCAGTCATTTGGAGTACACCCTGAACCAGGCTAATAGCTTGGTAGGGAAAGTTAGGATTTCTTTGTTCTCTGTAAATCAATTTTGATCATACTTTTCCAAGCCTGTCTGCTCAATATAGCAACACTAATGTTATGTTTTCATTATGCTCTGTTCCCTCCTTCAATTTTATTTCAGATTCGTCATTTTGGGGGTGAACCACGCTAATAGCTTTTGAATGAAAATAACCCATCTAGATATATTTTGGAGAAAACGAACCATAATTGTAATACACGATTGATGGAAATACTGAATTATTTACCCACATGAGCGCCATTTCGACGGATGACTTCAAAAACCCTATCATGCATCTCAATTTCTTAATAGTAGCAGGTTGAACTGCCTCTGTTGCAGCTTTGATGGTTGCCTATAACACTTCTTTAAACGGAAATTTGCGTCTATCAGCATAAACATCTTGTATAATGATGGACCACAATTTTTTTATTGGGTTGACATTCGGAGAGGCTGGCGGCCACACCATCAACTTGTCACGTTTTATGCCCTAAGAGCCTAGGAATGCATGGCTAGCCCTGGCATATTGGGATGGAGCGTTGTCAAGCATGAAAACTAGTCCTTAGAAATGACAACGGTATGTCATTTAGCCAGGGATCCAAGACCTCCTTCAAGAGATTGCAGTAGGCAACTGCGGTTACTAACCCAATCAGGCACTCTGACTGGGCCAACAAGTATGTGTCCAATTATACCTGCCCACAACATGCCTCCTCCCTGTTGTTGACGTCGCAAAGGTTGATGACGCCCATCTCCAAAATACACCCAACCACTTGCTCAACCGTCAGCTGCGTCAAGGGTCGTCTTGGTCTCATCAAGGAAGATAACCCAGCTCATGTGCATTGTCATGTATTTCTGAGCCTATTGAAGCCTCAAAGTCTTGTGACAGGGTGTTAAATTAGGCATTTTCAAGGGAGCTTGCACGCAAGCCATGGTTCCTGCTGGTCTTGGTACATGAGGACGACCAGCGGCAGTGAAAATGACTTCGCTTTTTTTTTTTGGTTTCCCACGTAACTGGTGGCCAATATTCCTCCAATCCCTAGCTGTCAGTCTTGGAGGTCCTACAATCTGATCGCTTTTTCCTTACCGAAGGGTCCTTCAGAAATCGTCTAACCGTGTCCACATGTTGGACTAACTCCTCAGAAATAACGAACAAAGGTGCCTTCGGTACTTTCTTTATTGATGACCTTTCTTCATCATTGACGCCTCTGCAACATTCCATTGTTTTTAAAGAGGATAGATGCTTTTTTACGTGGTTCGTCCCCAAAACGACCAATCTGCAATAAAAATTGAAGGACGTAGCACAGATTAATGAAAATATCACATTAGTGTTGCCATATTGTGCAGACCAGCTTGGAAAAGTTTGATCAAAATTGATTCACAGAAAACCAAGAAATTTTGACTTTCCCTACCAAGTTATATGCGTGGTTCAGGGTGTAGATTCATGGGAGATAGTGTATGAAGATTACAATTGGGCACGAGGCCTCTTGGCCCAAAGTGTTATAGGTGAGGTTTGATATGTTATGTCCAGAGTTGAAGGAGGATTTTGCCTGCTGCCGTATAGTTTGAAATACCATTTATGTGATGAATTGTCTGGGCATGTCATCGTCAATTGCAAGTGAATATATCTATTTGTTGTTCTTTGTTAAAGGCCAGGAGTTCAGTTACCGATACTTTTTTAGTGGTGTATGAGGGTGTTTTCCTATCTGGTTAAATTGGCCGTGTGTTTAACTAGATGACTTCAAAGTGTCTTCACTCTTGTTTTAGTTGGCAAGTCCCTTAATAGTTTTCCAGAATTTGTTGCTGTCTGTTTTGTGATTTAGACTTTCCCGGAAGGTTTGACATTATCACTTTTATTGTTGTTGTGATTTAAATAATGGTCTGTTGCATTTTTCGACAGCACTGTAATCAGAGATGAGAGCACATAGGAGAGAAATGTTTGCAATAATGTGATAATCATGCACCCAATCGGTATTCCTGGAAAATAAAACAAAATTTTTTTACATACAAACGCACAGTTTAAGGAATAAGATGGACGAATTTATTGTCTTAAATGCGTTAGATGATTTTGATATTATAGAATTTAGATAAAAAGTTATAAAAGGGACTTTATTTGAGACTATATTTCAAAGCTATAAAATGTTTAATATAGAAAGATAGTTTAGAGGACCTTGTGGTGAAATAATTTTATAAAAAATAAACTAGCAATGATAGTGAAAGTCATATTGTCTTAGATTTTAGCTAAAGAGTTTGTTATTAACCGTACGGGACACTAATTCATCGTTTGTTCCTTGGTTGCTGGCCTTGTGCTTGATAGAGAGGGAATAACGGGGTTGGTATTAGTGGGTTGATGTACACGGACTTCACCTTGAATGAAAGCGATTTTTCCCCCTCTGCCCTCTAGATTAAGCCGCAATTAGTGACGTGCAAGCAGTACTTCGTCTCGGCGACGATAAGGGCTTATAAGCCGACCTGGCTCCACCTCCGCCAGAAGCGACGCAAGAAACTGACCGCTTCGAAGCGCGACCCAAAGACAGGTGAATGCCCTCATTTGCGTAAGTCTCGGCAATTAAAGGACTCCCACATTTGAGGCAGTTTAACTTCCTCCTGTCGGGTGCCCGTGTAGAGTAACACTTAACATTTGGAGGAGGGGAGAGGCACCCCCTATCGGCCCCATTGCCCGAAGTACTCTCGAACCAAGTTTGGAGAACCTGGGCTTTACTCCTACACCTCCCTCTTACCCTCCCTGTAGGGGGTGCGGCGATTTGCCTTCCTGGCCGCCGTGCTGACGGACCTCAGCGCCCCGTCCGGCCCCAGCCTAGCCTCTTCTCTCCTTTCCGCTAACCACCCTTTAGCCTTATCTGGCAATTTCTTTCCCAACTCTACTACTCCCTCTCTTCAAAGTCTTTGTTCCGACGGGATTGGACTTCTCTACTCGCGTTCGAGCCTGTGCTAGTTCCGGTCGGCGAGAGGTCTGATTCTCGGGAGTCTGTCCTGGCTTGATCCCCCCCATCAATACCTCCGGAATATTGGCAGCTACCAAACCATCCCCTTCCCCCCCCCCCCTTTTTGGGGGGCCGCCAAGAAGGGGTAAAACTTCACAGTTGGTGTTCGGTTCGCGGGACCGGGCCGTGGCCGGGGTGGACTGGAAAAGGGTTAAGGCCCACCAGGTATATCCTGCATGGTCCGCCAGGCTTATTAGAGTCTCGAGTCCGCTCGTTTAGTGGATCTGGCAAGACGGTACTTTCGCGGGCGGTAGTTCATGTTCGAACAAATTCTTTAACAAATCACTCTTAAAAACCCAATGAAACCAGCAAAGAAAGTCTTAAGCTGCGCATCCCCTTCCCTCTCCCAACCCCCTTACTTCCCAGTCCGTCGAACAAAATGGATACGAATCTACTAACTCGAGGAAAGAAAAGAACACAAGACGTGGATAAAATTGGTGGGAGAACTTTAACCACAAGATCGCCCCCTTAAACAACTAGACAGATAGAAGAAATTTTCATAGAAACGAGCAAGGTCTCAGGAAATCGAAACTCACCACCGCAAAAACGACCAAAGTCAGTAAGAAGTCTGCCGGAAGTTTCAAACTCCCAGCAAGCAGCAGGTCCAGGACGATCCACCAAAACGCTGCCTGAACTGCTCTCACTGCATGTACTCCCAGGACAATTTATTGATCGATCTTTCAGAAGATTTTACCCAATAAAACAAGAAAGCCAACAAATCAGTTGTCTGAGAACCTTCTTGGCGAGTGGATCGATGCGCTTATCTGTGGCTCTTTCTACGGTTCAAGTTTCCTTTTACATAAAGCCTGGCACGTTTGTGCTGTTTCAATTTTGTTTTTTGCAGTGTTATTGCCTGTGCTTTCACCATTTGCTGTGTTGCTTTTTGTGCTTTTAGGTATTGTTTACTAGCTTGTCCGCCTTAGCTTTGTAAGACACTTGTTACCAGTTTCCGTTCGTTCGTTTGTGTCGACTCCTCGAGTGTATCGTTGAATTGTGTTCCCCCTAATCTGTGATGTGTGCTTGATCTGCTATTGTATTCATATTATCGCCTCTCTTCTTCTCTCTGCTTCTTTCGCACCCATGTGTTTTGTTTTTTTTCGAGTTGCCTCGTTGTTACCTCCGCTCTGTCCCCCCTACCCTCACTGACCGCTAATTCTGATTCGTCACTATTTTTTTCCCTCGTTTCTTGTTTCTATCGTAATTTTATTTGTTCACACTATTCGATTACTCTTTTATTTTGTTTCGGTTGTTGTTTCTCCCGTTATTGTGTCGCTTAAGCCACTCTACTTATATAATTAATTTGCTTTTCGCCCATTATTGTGTCGCTTAGCCACTCTAACTTATATAGTTAACTAATTTGTGTTATGATTGATAGGTTAACGATTCTTGCCCTCAATGGAACTGCTACCAGTGTTTCTCAAAACACCCTTACTCACATTAATGCATTGGGAATTTCTCGTTCCTGCCGCCAGACTAAACGTGGTTTCTGTTTAGCTCCTGCTCTTAGAAAACTTTTTTACTTGAATCAAGCCTCCCCCACTTAGCCCTGATTCTTCTTCACCTCCCCCTTCACCCGTTCTCTCAGCGTCTCTCCTCAATGTCAGAAGCCTCTCGAAGAAGGCTGACTACATTCATGACCTGCTCGTTAACACTCGAGTCACTCTCCTTGGACTCACGGAAACTTGGCTTGCCCCTTCTGCTTGCTGTTTAAATCTCGCTACCCCTGATGGTTATGTCCACTCCCATACCTCCCGTAACTCTCGCGGTGGTGGAGTTGCTCTCATTCACAGTGCCTCCTTCCCTCTAAATAATCTGCCCTCTCCCCCTCTTCTTTCTTTTGAGGTGCTCATCAATGTCTGATTCCACCCCCTCTCTAACTATCTTAGTCCTCTACCGCCCCCCCACCTCCTCCCTCGAGCTTTTTCTTGAGGAATTTAGTAACCTCCTCGCTGGCCTCTCCCCCACTGTTTCTCTGCTAATCCTCGGGGATTTCAACCTTCTTGGCCACAATCCTACTTTCAAAGCCTTTTCTAAAATCCTTGATCTCTTCTCCCTCACCCAACACGTTTCTTACCTACCCACTCTCACGGTAACATTTTAGACCTTGTAATCTCTGACTGTCTTATTTCCAACCTGACGACTACAAATTTGTCCAATGCTATATCTGATCACTTCCTTATCAACTTCAACTTCTCTATCCCATTTCCAACCTGACGACTACAAATTTGTCCAATGCTATATCTGATCACTTCCTTATCAACTTCAACTTCTCTATCCCATTCCATATACCTCCCCAGCTGTCTCATAATCCTAAGCCTTTCTGTCAACTAGCCTCCATTGATATTCCCTCCCTATCTAATGATGTGGCCTCCAAACTTCCTCCCATTGATGCTTCTGCCTCTCCTGACCAGATTCTCTCTTCTTTGGAGCAACCCCTTCTCACTTGTCTTGATATTCACTCTCCCCTTGCCACCCTGTCCCTTGGTACTTTATGGAACTCCTCCGTGCTAGGCAGTCCATGCGTGCCCATGAAAGAGTCCTTAGAAAGGCTCCCACCCGTGGGCAAGACATGACCCCTTTCGCTGGCGTTCCGACTTGCGACAGCTTCCTACGTGGCGAAATTAAAATCTGCTCGTGAAGCCTACTCACGTAATCTGCTTACTGATAGTAGGAATGATCCCCGTACTGTCTTCCGCCTGCTCTCCCGTCTTACTTTCCCAGCCCAGGTCTCCCCACCCATTAGCCCTGCTACTCTCTCGAATTTCTTCGCAGATAAGGTCACTAACCTCCGTGCCTCCCTTCCTCAGCCTTCTGTCCCGGCTCCTGCCATTCTCCCTGACTTCCCGCCTCAGCCGCTTATCGTTTTCCCCGCTGTGACCGCGTTGGAGCTTACAACCCTGCTCTCGCGTTCTAAGAAATCGGGCTCCCCAAAGGACATTTTTCCGCCAAAACTGTTATGTAAAATTCTGCCTGTTATCCTCCCAACACTTCTTCACCTGTTCAACACTTCACTTGCAACTGGTCTTGTTTCCTCTTCCTTCAAACGTGCCCACATCCGTCCGATTCTTAAAAGCCTCAACTGAACCCCACTGACCCTTCCAATTATCGCCCGATTTCGCAACTTCCTTTCCTCTCTAAGGTTCTGGAGAGAGTGGTTGCTTCACGCATCAACAGTCACATGGTGGCCTGTAACATTGATAAAGCCTATCAATCTGGTTTCAAGTCAGGTCACTCCATAGAAACCGCCCTTCTCAATGTGTCCGATTGCTTACGAAGAGCCGCGGACAGGGGTTGTGCCTCCATCCTCGTTCTACTCGACCTCGGCATATCAGGCACCGTGCTTGACTGGTTCCGCTCTTACCTCTTGTCTCGTACCCAATCCGTTGTGATTGACGACGTTTCATCCGACTCTACCCCTATTCGCTTTGGAGTGACACGGGGCTCTGTCCTTGGTCCTCTACTATTTCGTATCTACCTTCTCCGTAATCTCGGTCTATCCTTCCACCTCTATGCTGATGACACTCAAATTTTCGTTTCCTCATCCCCCACGTCTCTTGCCTACTCTATCACTGACCTCCTGGCTGCCTACTCCTCCATTTCTGACTGGCTCTCTACCAACTTCCTCAGGCTTAATCACTCCAAAACTGAGGTCCTCCTCGTCGGCACCCCTGCTCTTGTCAAAAAATCTAAATCTCTCTTTCCCTCGCTTACTCTGGGCGGGTAATACTATGATTTTCTCTGACTGTGTTAGGAATCTGGGTGTTGTTTTTTATGAGCATCTCTACTTTAAGCCTCATATCCGCAATGTCAGCAAATCCTCTCTATGTTTCCTTCGTAACTTCTCTCGCATTCGCTCTCACTTTGATCGCCAAAGTCTTGAGACTGCTGTTCATGCCTTCATCACCTCACGCCTTGACTACTGTAACTCTCTGCTTGTGAATCTGCCATCTTCCTCTCTCCTCCCCCTTCAACTTGTTGAACTGCACTGGCTCCCTGCCAGATCCCGTACTCACTTCAAGATACTTCTCTTCACATTTAAGGCCCCGTCTTACCTCTCTTCTGCCCTCTCGCCACGCCATGCCCCTCGGGCCCTTCGATCATCACATGCACCTCTTTTGAATATTTCTCGTTCATCCCTCTGCTCAATGGGGTACTGCTCCTTCTCAATCTGTGCCCCTAAGTTGTGGAATGCTCTTCCTGCTGAAATCAGGTCTTCTCCCTCTCTTACCACATTTAAGCGTCTCCTGAAAACGCAACTTTTCAGAATTTGCCTTCTCCCCCTCTTGAATTTCCATTGAATTTCCATTCTCATGTCAGCACAACGTGCGCTCTGGGAAGGCCTCAGGCCTTGGAAGAGCGCATTACAAAAGACTTATTATTATTTTTATAAACAAACCTAATGAAAACATGCATGGTCAAACAGACTAAAGATTTCCAAAAACTATTTCAACTTCCCAGATCACAATTTCCACCTCTCTCGCCTCAACCAGATGGTAGTATACTAGTCAAAGCTAAAACAAAAGAGCAAGCGGAAAAAAACTACATAAAAGAACTGGTACGAGATAAAGTAATAGTAACAGCACATCCCTCCTTTAACATGCGTAAAGGCGTAATAATAGAACCATACTTCGCCCAATACTCAGAAGCGGAATTAATTGAAGAATTAAGAGTACTCTGTCACTCAAGTACACAGAGTACATAAAACGATCAACAACAGAAAGATACCAACAAACACTTACTTCATATCATTTGACCTAGATATCCTACCAAAATATATATATATTTAGGATGGCGCCGCTTCACAGTTAAAGAATTCAAACCTAGCCCCAGAAGATGCTACTACTTCCAAACTTTCGGGCTCTCTACAAACACCTATCGTCGCAGGAATCAAGTCTTTGCTCCCACCTGCGTCAACTGCGCAAATGCAATACACCCTGAACAAATCGAAAATTGCCGAACGAAATGTGTAAACTGTGGAGAGCCCCACCTAGCATCAAGCAAAAAATGTAATGTCTACAAATTCGAAGAAGAAGTAGCATCCATACGTGAAAAAGAACGACTAAACTTTAGAGATGCCAGAGAAAAGGCACAGACCTCCATAGGAACCAGAGGAAACTCATATGCCTCTGTAGTTGAAATGAGCAGTGACCAGACCCCCCATACCACGGGGTTAAAGTAAAAACTCGACCGCCCCTCCCGAGGAGCCTGCACCACAGGCCTCGAATATCGAACTCCCCTACCCCACGCATATGGTCGACAATCGACCATCTCGCCCCCAAAAGCAGTTGCCGCATCTCGAGGCACTTGCACCCGATACCTCGATGCTAAACCCCATCCCTAGCAGAGAGGTAAACCTAAAATCACAATCACAGCAAATTCCTAAGCACATCGACCCCCACCCCGAACAAATGGACACTCAGGATATACCAGATATCGTCCGCCCACATTCTCGGTCACCCCTCCACAGCGTTTTGCCACCACCAATCAAAACGCCTACCACGGACATCATCTACGAAGAGAAGGTAGAACAGAAAAAGGAGACCCAAGACCCACGGGGAACAGACCTCGTCCCCACCAAACACATTGAAGCTCGAATCATACCACCAACGAGCCACCTCCCTCACCCACCAAGAGAAGCAGAAAAAAAGATAATCCGTCTTCCTATTATTGACGGAACACCAACACCGCCCTCAACAGTAGATACCCAAGACACAAACAAGAAAAAGTTACAAAGAAGAACCAAAACCTCATAGACCAGTCCACACCAGACTCCAGTGGCCACAGGACCCTAATAAATCACTGGGCGCCACGACCTCCGCAAAAAACAAATTGCTCATTTCTCGAACCAAACCAAAAGAATAATGAAGCTAATCCAGTGGAATATCCGCGGAATCAGAGCCAATTAGGAAGAATTAAGGCTTCTTGTACCGGACGAGAGCCCCGCCTGCGTTTGTCTCGAGGAAACCATGTTGGGAATACACCCACCACAAAAGCTACCGAATTACAGTTGCGTAACCACCTCAATACCAAATGATGGCAGCGCATCCGGCGGCTGTGCCATCTACACCCATCAGATTAAATTCACCTCTGGAAACAATAGCCGTGACCATGCACATCAAGAAACGATACACGATCGCAAATGTCTACCTCCCACCCACAGGGCCCCTTCCAGTCACCGCCTTACGAGACTTCATCTCACAACTACCAACTCCATTAATTCTAATGGGGGACTTTAACAGTCGTCATATTGAGTGGGGCGACAGAATATGCAACGCCAGAGGAAACGAGCTATCAAAGCTAATAGAAAACCACCAACTTGGAATCATGAACCAGGGCGAAGGTACTAGATTTAACATACAAACAGGTACCCTATCAGCGTTAGACCTGGCCCTCTGCTCACCCAACATCACTGCGGACTTTGAATGGAGAATCTTGGATGACCTAAAAGGAAGCGACCATTACCCGATCATCCTTTCCTCAGACGAGGGATTACCCACCTCTTGTATACCACGATGGAGACTGGACCAAGCAAACTGGCTAAAATTCAACAAAATCCCCGATATCCAAGTTGATGACATCCCGGAGACGGAGGAAATCTTTACATCCATCATATATCAAGCAGGTAAAACATCCATCGCAACCAACTCAGGACAACTCAGTCGGAGATCTACCCCATGGTGGAGCCCAGAATGCTCTGCTTCACTGAAAGAGTAAAGGAAAGCCTACCGAACATACAAACGATGGCCAAATCCGACGACTAAAATGGAATTTAATAAAAAAAAAGCTAAATATAGATACATACTTAAACAAACCGGCCGGAAATCATGGAGAGCTTATGTCTCCACAATAAACTCTAAAACCCCCATCCACCGCACATGGAGCAAGATCTGAGGGATGCTAGCTAAACCCAGCCGAGACCCTACCCCCGTACTTCGGATAAATGGAAACACTATCTTAAACCCCATCGATGTAGCAGACACGCTAGCGACTCACTTTGCCAAAATATCAAGTAGAGCGAACACAACACCCGAGTTCGCCCAATACCGGTTGGAAAGGAAGTGCTCACCTCTAAACTTCGCATCAAGAGAGTACAAATCTTACAACGAAAAATTCAGCTCTTGCATCATGTAGAGACACGGCTCCAGGCCCAGACAATATACCTTATGCAATGCTACGCCACCTAGGGAAAGGGGGTAAACGCTTCCTCTTAGATATATTCAATAAAATATAGATGGAAAATGTCTTCCCAGACACCTGGAGAAGGGCTACAGGTCTAGCTTTCTGGAAACCAGGAAAAGACCCAACCAGTCCCCAAAACTACCGCCCAATCACCCTAACCTGTATATGTAAGCTTATGGAAAAAATGGTGAATGTACGCTTAACATGGTTCCTTGAAACGAAATCCAGCATATCCTCATCCCAGTGCGGATTCAGAAAATTACACTCGACCACGATGCCCTTATCCGTCTGGAATCGGCGATATGTAACGCATTCGCCAGGAAACAGCACATGGTAGCTGTTTTCTTCGACCTCAAAAAGGCATATGATACGTCATGGCGTTATGCCATCTTAAAAGCCCTCCATAACCTCGGATTACGCGGACAACTACCAATCTTCATTCAAAATTTCCTAATCAACCGCACCTTCTCTGTAAGATTAGGTAGCGCGAAATCCAAATCATTTATACAAGAAGAAGGCGTTCCACAAGGTAGCGTCTTAAGTGTACCCCTGTTTGCTATAGGAATCAATGATACCTCACAAAACCTCCATCAAGACATTAAAGCCAACCTTTATGTAGATGACTTCTCTATCTCCCTAGCAGGTTCAGAAATGGCAACAATAGAACGTCGCCTCCAGATCGCCATCAACAACATCACGAGATGGTCTACTACCCACGGCTACCAATTCTCAGCCGAGAAGACCAAAGTAGTCCACTTCTGCCGTCGTAGAAGGTGTATTAGGGAACCTGACCTATACCTATACCAAAGAGGATTGCAGTCTTGAGAGCTATACATTCCTAGGACTAACATTTGATAGAAGGTTGACATGGGAACCACATATAAGAAACATTAAAACTTGTAAGAAAGAAATGAACGTCCTACGTACAGTGTCACGCCACGACTGGGGAGCTAATCGCGAAACACTTCTCACTCTACCGCTCCTTAGTGCGACCCAAACTGGACTACGGATGCGAGATTGGAAAATGCCGTCTGCGAGGCCTTCCTTCGTAGACAGCACTACGCCACGGTGTTTTTCGATCTGGAGAAGGCCTATGATACCGTATGGCGATACGGTATCATGGAGACTCTCCACACGATGGGGGCGAGGGGACGCCTCCCAATGTTTATATCTGAATTTTTGCGAGATCGTCGATTCCGCGTACGGGTGGGGGGAGCCCTCTTCGGTCCAATGGAGCAGGAATAGGGTGTCCCGCAGGGAAGTGTCCTCAGTGTCACACTCTGCCCTGAGCATCAACGGCATCACCTCGGTGCTGCCGGAAGATGTTCTCGCTACGCTCTACGTAGACGACATTTCGATCTCATTTGGCGGAGCCCAGATGGTAACTCTGGAGAGTCGACTCCAACAGGCATTGAACCGCGTCTCGCTATGCCGAAGCGCACAGGTTTCGGTTTTCTTTGGCCAAGCTAAGGTGGTGCACTTCTGCCGCCATCCACGGCTTCACCCCGACCCAGATTTGTTTCTTAATGGGGTGCGCCTGGAAGTGGTTGAATCGCACCGTTTCCTTGGTCTTGTATTTAACCGATGCCTCACCTGGGAGGCTCATATTCGCAGCCTGAGTGTTTCTTGTAAGCCATGGATATTCTCCGTTCCGTGACGTTCAGCAATTGGGGCGTTGTTAGGGATACTGCCTTACTTTGTTATCGATCCTTTGTTCGTTCGAAGCTCGACTACGGATGCGAATTTTATGCATCCGCAGCCCAGCGTTTATTGTGGAAGGTTGTCTTGATCCACCACACCGGCACATTCTTGTTGAATGTCTCTGTCTGGGTGATATTCGCCCACGTTACCTGTCCCGGTACCGGGATGGGTGGATCGCTACCGCCTGTCCTTTGTGCTCGGGACGAGTGCGTGCACCTTCACTGGTGGACTTGTACACATCTTGGGAGAGGCCGGCCTTCTCCCTTTTATTTAACCAATTTTTTTTGTTTTGTTTCGGTTTTTGTCTTTGTTTTTTTCCTTTTTAGGTAGCACGTTCCTGCGCCGGGGGGACCTCCCCCCGACACAGGGCCTTGCTTCCTAATTGTTATCTTCCATTTTTATCGTTTTGTTTTCGTATTTTTATTTTAAAGTAGCATAGAGCTAGGCTGTGTGATTGCGGCGACTTATGCCCAAGTGGGCAGTCGCCAGATAGCCTTCTTAAAAAAAAAAAAGTAAGTAAGTTCCCTTGGATCTACATCCCAATGCCGCGACGGCTTCAGGTCCCGAGTACAACTGACAAGCGGTAGCAACTCCGCTCATCCCGATTGCAGGACAGGTAACGTGCGCAGGTTGCTACCGCTTGTCAGTTGTACTCGGGACGGCTGAGTCTGGCTTCCTCCATTTTATTTGACACTGGTTTTAGTCGTCTGCCCCCGCAGTAGGGGGAAGGCGGACCTCCCCCAACGCCGAAGCGTGATTCCTTGTTTTTCTGCTTCTGTTTGTATTTTTTCCTTTTTTATATAATTATGATGACTTATGCCCTTGTAGACAGTCGCCAGATGGACGCTGACCTCCCCCCCCCTTCCACGCCAAAGGTGCTTCATAGTTATTAATAGCCCCTTGGGGACAGATGGGCATCTCTCTTCCCTCCGTCCGCCCGGGAGATTAAGGGAGAAATCTTTGATCCTACAGCCTGTGCTGTAGTAGTAGTAGTGGTTCACCAACCTGCCTTTATCGAGTCGGATTCCGACCGGATAATGAAATAGACATAAAGGTCAGTATGACAATTGCTGGTGATCCCGAGGGTACCAGGGGCGCTCCTCTTTTAGAAAAGATGCTAGGGAGTTTTATGTTTTGACACCAAACACCGTTCACGTGAAACCTTCGTCGTCCCGGGGCAGATGGACCTGTTGTGCTGCGAAGACGGGAGAGAAAGAAAGCAGTGTTGTAATTGTCTATGTGTGTGGTGAGAAGTGTAAGATCTACCCACTCGCATACAGGGCTGAACACAGCGCGTCCACCAGTCGGTATCCAGATCTCTCCGTGCTCTGACGTTTCTGTCCGCTCTTGCTTGGGTCAAACCTGGTACCGCGACGTTATCTGACCAACCACGTATCCATTCGGCTAGCAAGAGCTCTAGCCTGTGCTGTAGGTCCCGTCAACGTTACCACAATTAAGTGGGGCCTTGCTTTCTGCGAGATTGTCTTGAGGGACCAGGTTAGAGGGGTGGGAGGCTGTTGCATGCTGTGATAATTTTATAGCACCCTCTTTTGTGCTAGCGGTCCATTCAACAGCTAGAAAGTGGAAGTTCTATTGCAACTAAACCTCATACGAAATGTATCCGAGTGGGGTGGTGGTCTCGGTTCCACTTTGAAATGACTGACCACTCTTGCCATACCCGGGGTAGCTAGAGTTTAAAAATTTGGCTTTCCTGCTGGGCGTGTCCTTAATAGTGAAGGGGTGGGCTTTGTACTAAGGAATCTCGTCCAGTCAGGGATCATCTCCTCCTCCCTTACATATCCATGCACACATCATCTAAATTAATATTAATAACGTAATTAGATAAGAACAACTACTTATGAATTTTCTTCTGTCCCCGTAGATGGTTGCGATGGCACTGGAGACCTTGATGTTACTCATGTGAAGAAAGGAACTCAGGAAGAGGAGGAGCAGCAGAGTGAAGATCCTCCTGAAAAGAAACCGAGGCTAGATGAAAGGAACACCTCCCCGGCTCCCAGCAGGGATCACGCCCAGCAAGAGTGCGGTGAACTTGCCCAGAAGGAACTGAGGGTAGCTGCAATGGGCACACCATTACCGTCCATCAAGAATCTTAAGCCTCCTGCCGAGAAAGAGATCCAAGATGGAGACCTCCCTCCTGAACCCATCGCTCCCACTTCTCAACCCAGTGAAAAGAGTCCCTCTGGGAAATCTTCATCCGGCCCTGAATGCCTTCTTAGGGCCTTTCTCACGCTAAAACAAGCAGAGGCTGTGATTACCCTCGAAGTGAAGTATTTGAGTGGAACTGGCAATAAGGATACTGTCAACCAGCTTCTACAATATTTAAAGAACAGAATGGTACGCGAGGACTGAATAAAAGATCCTAGTCGAATTTATCAAGTAATTTTTTCCTAGAGGTAAAATAGCTATTTCTTATAATAGGGATCGATGATAGCTATTTGTTTCATGTTTTATTAATAAATAGAGGGCACGCTTAGTTGAGATATCAACGGTAATCAGCGCTCGTCAATGGAGGTCAATTTTTGATGATGGACGTTGTTCCTTATTAAAGGGTCCAAGCAGCATCGATGAACTGCGCTGACCGGACGGGGTTCTTGCAAAGATCCAGTACTAGACGTATCCTTGGAGTCTTAGTTGCGTGAGTGTCTAGAATGTTGTGAATATGCTTTGGATGGTTTCTGGCCCCTGGTCGCCGTAAAGGCAGATTTTTGGTGTTTATGTGTTTATTTTAGGACCTCGTAAGGGGCAGGCGATGTGTTTTCCTGGTTGCCGTGCTGATAGGACTCAATTAGTCTCCACCTTCCGCTAAACATCTACGAGGGGCGGTCAATAAGTTTTGCAAATCGGATATAAGGAAACGAGATATGAGGAAAAGTGTTTTATTATTTTTCAATATAACTACCCTCGACTTTAGTGCACTTACGCCACTTGTCCCTGAGGCTTCGAATTCCCGACTGCTGTTCAATCCACTCCTGGACGGCGAGCTGGACATCATCATCCCCAAACCGGCGTCCACGCAGTGCAGCCTTGAGCTGGCGGAATAAGAAGTAGTCGCTAGGGGCCATATCTGGACTGTAGGGGGGATCGTTTTGCTCCTCGAATCCGCACTCGTGCAGGGCAGCTTGTGCAACTCTGGCCTTGTGGACAGGGGCATTGTCATGGAGGAGTAGGACACTGCGTGTCAATTTGCCGCGCTGCTTCTGACGGATGCCCTTCTTCAACCCAGCCAGTTCCTCGGCGTAATATTGGCCTGTGATGGTCCTTCCACGAGGCGCATAGTCCACCATCAACACTCCCTCAGAATCCCAGAAGATGGTGGCCATGATCTTCCCGGCCATGCTTTCGAGCTTGGTCTCGGGATCCAGTGATGGACCCACGTTTCATCACCTGTCACTATGCGTGACTCAAATCCCGCCGGGTCTTGGTTGTACAGGACCAGCAGCTCCTCTAAACTTTGACGACGTTGAAGTCGATCATGGGGCGTGAGTTTTCTAGGGACCCAACGGGCAGAGACCTTGGTCATGACCAAATTGTCGTGGATAATGTTGATAACACTTCCATGTGATATTCCAAGTTCTCGCTCGATTTCTTCGACCTTCACCCATCGATTTTCGAGGATCATCCTGTCCACACGGGCCACATTGTCCTCATTGGTCATGTCTGACAGGCGTCCTGGATTGGGGTCATCTTCAAGGGACTCACGACCATGGCGGAACTCCCTATTCCAGCGAGCAATGGTTGTATAGGAAGGGCCGGTGTCGGTGTACACTGCAACCACCATGCCTTCATGGATCTCTTTTTGTATTCTTGCCTTCCTTGGTCAAAAATTTGATCACTGCACGTTGCTCAACCTTCTCCATTGTTGAAAAATTTGCGACTGACAATCTGCGATCAGCTACTGTTTCCTAAATAGACGAGGCAGGAGCGTACGGCTGCAGGTCCTGACTTGTCATAACACCCCCACAAACAGCCATCCCGCTTCCTCTCTTTTGCCCTACCGATTCGCAAAACTTATTGGCTGCCCCTCGTACTTTCAGTACCAACTCTTCATCTCTCTCAACCTTTTGTAAATTCCTAGGGACCTGACCAGCTACCTCCTGCTGTGTCAGAAGAATGGCTTTGGAACCTCTTATAAAAAACGCCTGCAATCAGGAGTTTAGGGGTCATGAGCATTGGGTCGCGATTAATTGGAAATTCGTTTTTGCCCCAATAATCGCTTGTGTGTGATAGGTTGAACACCCTGCTACCGTTTTCGGGTGCATAAGGCTGCACTACTTACGGCAGGCAGTCCTTTTAAACTAGTCATCCTGTATGGCAAGAGAGAGGGAGTTGTAGAGTGGTCAGTCAATCCAAGTTGGTATGACACGACCACCCTTCCTTACACAATCTTGGAGTGGGACCACCACACTTGGATGTATCCTGCGTGAGGTTAAGTTGTAAATGAATCTCTTTCTCTCTACTGCATGGACCGCTAGCACAGGGGAAGGGGGGAAGGGCTATAAAATTCCCACAGAATGCAACAGCCTTCCTATATTCTAACCTGGTCCCTCTGAAACACTTAAGAGATTTCGCAGCTCCACTTAATTACGGTATCGTTGACGGAGGGTGGCTTACAGCACATGCAGGATCAAAGGCTTCCTTACAGAAGTCATGTACTCCTTGGGAACAATTAACAACTGTAGATAGTGACCACATGATGCCTTGTTTAGGGACGTTTTATATTTCTCGATGTATGCTATCACGGCTCTTTGAAGGGGATTTGATCCCTGAAAGTGGATTGTTCTTATTGGAGGGAGGGCATCATTGTTTGTGAGCGCCCCTATGGTGTAGAAGGTCTCCATGTTATTGTATTCCCATGCGATGTCGTAGACCTCCACATCCAAGCAAAGCTTGGCAAAGTGATGCTGTTCACGAAGGAAGGTCTCACAGAGAGCATATTCAGCTGGAAATAAGCTATCTAATACTAACCAATTTTCACATGCATGAAGAAATTTGGGTCGTAACAAACCGGGGCAGAGCGATCTCTCCCTGGCTTTCAAAAAGCAAGCACGGTAGCCATTCGCCAGGAATCTAGCCAAGACTCTCTGTCCACATACTGTTGAACTTGGCGTACCCGAAGCATGGGCGATATACGCGCATGAAGCGGGAGCGGAGCGCAGCTCACGGTGTAAAGAGGTCGTTGAAGGATTCCCCGTCTGGGAATAAAGTCCATTTGGTGGCTAAAGAATAGTGAGCAAGTATCGAAAGGACTCTGCCAAACCTATTTTAACGCGCTTCCACACCTCTGCAAGACGGCTCTTTAAGGTAAGTTAAGACACGTAAGTTAATTTTCGCTCACCGAAATTAACTTACGAAGAAATCGTTGCGGCGGCGCTTATAGCTCGCTTTCTTGCTGGCATCCCACCCTCTCCTGCGTGTTGGACGCTCCTTAGGAAGGCCACCACACTCACTGGCTGGGTTCACAGGTCTCAAGAGCTGTGTGTAGTGCGTTCTTTTATAAGCTGTGGGCAGTCGAGTACGTGAGCTATGTTGTCTGGCCTTAGGTTGCAAGTTTGTATTATCATTTAAGCATATCACTTTATGAGGGCCGGCACTCTCGACCAATCTCCAAGTAAGCTTACAAAGTGCAAAAACTGCCTGACTTTTGGGGAATAATCGTTAAGCCTGTGTTGATGAGAGTGCCGGAGGACTCGTCGGCCTCATTAACCCACCTAAACTCCCCGACTGTGTCACGTGAAATGCGGACCACCATGCCCGCTCTAAGCACCACCTAGGTGGTTTCTCAGGCGACACGTCCCATAAAAAGCTATTTGGGTGAGAAAGTGATTACTACCATGAAGGTCACCGACCACCAACTCAAACCCTCGTTATGCTCCCGGAGCGTACAGGGATATATCTAAGCAAAAGCAGTTCTATGACAATGAGTTCATCCACATGTAGGAAACTGATCTCCAGCTCTTCGATCTCGTCCCTCAACACCTGCCCTGGATTGCTCGTGTACTCCTCCCCAGAGGTGGTAGTGCCTACCGTTCAAATCCCCGAGGAGAATGCCTCGGCAACCGTGTGACGATGCGCCGGAAATCTGCCACATCGTGGTCAGCTGACGGTGAAATATATGTACTCTGGAATAAACAATACCTCATATCCAGGCGTATCTGCACTACCACTTCATGAAAGGAGGTATTTAAAGAAATAAGAGGAACAGAAACGACGTAAGCTATAGAATTTGCATCCACCGACCCGCCCCCAATCACGTCGTGGTGGGGGTGCAAAATTAGTATACCTCGGGAGGGTGGACAGGGAACACCTGCGAAACATGGTCTCCTGAAGACAGCAATGGGGAACTGGAGGAGACGAGCCTCCGTTGCTCATCACAGTCAGCCCCGAGTCCAGGGCAATTCCACTGAAGGAAAATGCTCTCCAGGCTTTACAAGAAGATGCGGACCCCTCCTTGATGTTAAGCCACGGGAATGGCTTAGACTTCATTGAAAAATCTGCAAGAGCTGTTGGCTGTAAAAAATCGCAGGGGGCAATGCTTCGTTCTAGGACTTAGTGGAGCAGGCTTAATTCGTACGAGCCTTTCTTTCATCTTCATGAAATCATCTTGGGTCGGTAGTCCCTCTTACTTTAGAGGGGCCGTATCTTATCGGCAGGCGCCAGAAGAGGCCCTCTATCAGCACGGCGATTCGCTTTCTTGGCCGCCGTGCTGACGAATCTGCCCTGAGCAGATCAAACGTGACGGGTTTATCAACCTCCATATGTGCTTCAAGTGCTATAAGTACGAGGAGCACACCACAGCTGCTTGCCCCAGGGGTAACGCTCTTATATGTTCCATCTTTTCTTCAGATACACATTCATGGAGGGATTTCAATAGTACCTCCTTGAAGTGTATGAACTGTGAGGAGCACATAAGACCCTATCCATGGCTTGCCCAGTTTATAAAAAATGATTAGGAAAAATAATTAATAAAAACAGACTGAAGAAGCTAAAGCAAACAGCACCTATGCCAAGGTTGTGAAAGCTGCGATTGCGGAGTCTAGAGAAAGCAAGACATACCTGCACGTTGAAAGTGAAAACTAGACGAAAATTATGTGTTGCATTTATTATGCTCACATCCCGAATCTTTCCTTCCCGGGGACCTTTGCGAAGGAGCTAAATAGAATGATGACGAATAATGGCATGCAGGAAATGTGGTTTCCACAGAACCCACATTTCGAGGAGGTTCTAAAAATTAGTCTCAATCTCCAGTGCGAGACTAGTTGCCAGAAACTCTCCACCTTCGGCAGCGATCCAACTCCTTCCAGAGACCCCAGGATCCAGGCGCAGGCAGCGCGAGATGCAAAGCCACGTATTGAAAAAACAAACAACGCAGAAAACAAACGACTAAAAAAACACAAGCGGAAATGGAAGTTTCGGTGATTAAAACTGCGAGACCCGAGGGAGGAGCACATTCGCCCCGCTCCCGGAAAAGCTCGCAGCCATGAAGACGTCCGAGGTCATCCTCTTCTTGTAAGAGGGAATCTAGACACGTATATCATTCAAGAAAAATAAACTTGAAGGTCTACGCCGCCAAAAGGTCCCGTTTCCGAAATGAGATGGATGTCCTTGATGTATCAGAAGGAGTAATATCTTGAAGATACAAATGGGAATTTACCGCTGACGACTGCAGTTAAAAACAATTCAAGGAGGCTTTATTCCAAGGCTCAATCAAAATGGCTCTCGAAACCTTCACTACCCTCACAGACGGTGAATACAGGAAAAAACGCAAAGAAAAAACGCTTACGCCACCACACACTCCACTAGGGCCTAAGCTCGTTAGAGAGAAAGCCCTAACAACAACACATATACAGGAATCTTACGTGAATAAGACAATGGACCAACTAAAAATACTACATTTTAATTCAAACGGCTGGACCGAGAAAAGACTACTTTATGGTACCATAATACGACGAATTGACCCAGACTTTGTATTTATCTCAGAACACGGGGTAAATACATACAGAAACCCAATAAAAATTTTCCATACGTCATAAGCATAAATCCCAGTGGAGAACGATTTGACGGTTGTGCGATTGCTGTGAAAAGAGGTATTGACTACAGAGAAATAAGTGGGCTTGATGAATCTTACTTAGCTTTTAGAGGTACGTACGTCAGTGGGGCCCCTAGTCCTGGCAACAGGGTACCAGCCCCAAAGAGAGGGTATTTACCTCTCCATAACTTCCTGCAGCTTTGTGGTCACGGCAGAACCGTTCTTTTTGCCGGCAACCTCAATGCGAGGAGTGCTGCCTCAAACTATACGTCAACCAACCCAGCAGGCAGGGATCTCGAGATACTTATTGACAGACAAATTATGACAAGAATTGGACCAAACTCCCCCACATACATGACGGACATATCAGTCACATTTAATTACTTCATTAAACCGTCGTCCCCGTCCCCAGAGACCATCAGGCTATCTTTATAAAAATCTCCACCGCCCCTATTCAGGTCCCTATCCCAAAACGCAAGAGCTACGCTCGCGCCAACTGGGATACGTATAAACAACTCCTCGAAAGGAACATTCCCGACCCCTTAATTGATGCAAATTTAGAAGAAATCGACAAGGAGTTGGACAAAATCACCAATCAATTAATGAATGCCGATAAGGAAGCCATTCCCCAATTAAAGTAAAAAACATTCCTGGCCCCTTTTTGGACCCCTAGAATGTGATATCTTGCGAGAGAATACGGGGAACGGATCAATTAAGTGAACCCCACCAGCCCCAACATCACTACACACAGACGAACACCACAAATACGCGACGAACTAATGACATTCATTAGAGAACAGCAGAATGTACTTTGGAACAATTTAATAAGCAGACTTGACTTAGAAAACGACTCGCGTACATTCTGGCAGACTGTAAAAAGGCTAAAAGAAGGACAGGCACAGATGTCAATAAAAATCACACGAGACTACACGGAAATTACTGAGACTGACAAAATCGAGGAAGAATTGAGACTCTTTTGGGCATCTCATTTTAAGATATCCCCGGAGGAGAATGGCAACTTTGATTTAGTCTTCGAAGACAGAATCATTGAAGAAACCTAACGACCAGATCCACAGAACCTATCCTCATCATTACGTGAAGCAAGAAAGGAATATGTAGGGGGTAAGGCGATAAAATTACTGCCGAGGAACTCTCGAAGACTTTAAGATCCTTTTGTCAACGGGCATCAGGGCGTACAGGACTGACAAGGGAGAATTTTATTCGAGCCCCGCCTAACATCCTTTTGGGGCTCATGAATATCATGAATGCGTGCCTGAACGTGGGTCATTTCCCTGACCACTGGAAGGTAGCAAAAATGATATTCATTCCCAAAGCCGGTAAGCCACCGGACAGTCTAGCCAACTTCAGGCCTATATCTCTCTTGGAATTTGCAAGGAAATTCTTCGAGAAGATATTGGCAAACAGGGTGAATACGTTCCTCGAAGAAAATAATTTGCATAACCAGCAACAGCATGGCTCCTGGAGGAAGCGAGGAACGCACACGGTGCTAGCCGTAATCATCGAGAAGTTAGCAAAAATAAAAGCAGAACAAGGCCACGCAAATCTGGTGCTCCGAGACGTCAAAAAGGCCTTTGACAAAGTATGGAGAAGAGGTCTGCAATACAAGATCTTATACCTGGGCTTCGACCTCATACTTGAAAGGATACTTTGCGATTACGTGGTGGAGAGGAGAGCGTATGTGCACGTTAAAGGCTTCAATGGTCCTGAGTTCGAACTCGAGGCGGGGGTGCAACAAGGCGGGTGTATAAGTCCTCTGCTCTATAATATATACACAAACGACCTTCTCCAACCTCTAACAGAAGGCTCGTTATACATCCAATTTGCGGACGACGTATCAATGATCTGTACGACACCTTATCGGAATATGAATTATATGGCACAGAGTACGGCGGTAGAAATCGAAAACATCAACCCTTTCGATAGGAGATGGAAGATATCTACCAATGCCCCAAAGTTCCAGATAATCCCACTATTTTGACGAACCCTCGCAGACATCCGTGGGGTGGGTGTTCGCATCCCATACAGCACGGAGGGCACGGTTCTAGTACTCCGGACTACGACTGGTGGATATGGGAGTCATGTAAACAAGATATCGGCGAATGCACGGAGGGACTTGGGTTAATTGTTCCGATTCATAAACTTAAGAATCTCCAACAAATTAAAAATCTATATGCGTGAATCCGTTCCCACCTCCTGTACCCCCCTCCCCACCTGTCCCCATAAACGCGAGTTCCAAGACCCAGATCCTTAAACTGCAAAGGGTTCAGAATAAGGCTGTCTCACTTATAATGGGAACCCGAAGTAAAGAGATGAGAAGGCAGAGTGAGCTCCATGGCGAACTGGGGTTGACCTCCATAAACGTCGAGCTTCACAATAGAGCAATAAAGATCTGGGACACCGTACACCGGAACCTCCTTCCCGAGTTTGTGCTCGAGCATATGGACTTTGATGACGCAAGACACAGAATATCATTTACAAGTAGCAGACTGCTCATCAATAACGACATAAACCCAACGTTCGCGTGAAATTCCGTTGACGAATCAAACATAAACAAAGCCAATCATTTTAAAAACAATCTTTATTATATATATTTTCCTTGAATTAGTAAAACTCTAATTCTCTCCAAATAAAACAAAAAAACAACAGCAAAAAACACAAGAATAAACGCAAAATCAGGAATTAAAAACCCAGATACAAAAGTCTTCATCAGCAGTAGGGGCCAAAAAACCCTTCTGCTACGAAGGCTTGAATGCCTTTCGTATGCGTATATATATATATATATATATATATATATATATATATATATATATATATATATATATATATATATATATATATACTCAATACAAAAAAAAATATATAAAAAACACAAAGAAAGCCAGAGCTACCACTTCACCAGGGGTCTGTCTTTCATTCTACTTTCATTTCACTTTTCTATTATTTCCCTAATTTTCCACACTATTTTCTCCTACTAAACACCTCTACTACTATTTCCTCACTTATATATGTTCAATGTCTAATTCGAGCTTTTAAGACTGCGCATAACTCCTGGCAACTATCTTCGAATTCGGTAAAGGAGGAAAAATTTGGGGGAATTTTTCACAAGATTCCTCAGAGAATTTGGGGTGCTTGGACTTAACAGATATTAAGCACTCTCACTTGAAAGATAGCTTACGCTACTTTCGCTTTCCAACGCCTGACCTTTTGGAGAAGAAAGAAGATCAGAAAATTATAAGAGCAATTTTCATATCGATCTTTACATAAAAAACCTTCCTCCAGCGCCACTTTTTCCCTTACGGGGGACTTAAAAAAGGAGATTTAATACCAGGTGATAATAATTAATTCTATGGCTACCTAAACTCATCAGCCCCTCCGATCTCGCCTTCTAAAGGCGTAGCCGTGTGTACTGCCATTCATAACATAGTTCGAACTATGCCCATCGTAAGACTAAGCATAATTCGAGGTGATTGGGAAAGCAGGTTTGTGGACTAGCCCATGGTGGAACCTTCCGTCATAGGCACCCCGGACAAGAGACGATGCTGCAACCGTCGGGTAAGAGTTCTCTCTATTCCTGATGGACCGGCAGTGATCAAAGATAGACATAAAACCGTCTCTATGTGAGCTGGAAGCAGCCTCGATACCCAAACCCCAGAATAGGCGGCCCCCCGGGTGGTTGTAGTTAATTCAATCAACACCCATCATCAAGTCCGCCATGGGTCAACTTTCTGGAGGACCTCCCCGGGTCCATCATATCATTCATCCATCTTCTTCACTCAGGCAGATATATCGACTACGTTCATTATTGTAGGGGCGGGGGGATCATTAGCATTTTGCCTTTCAAAACTTTAACATACTTTAATCCCTAGGAAATAAATAGGTACAAAGAAGAAAAAAGAAATAACACAAAGAAGGAGGCTTTAACGAGCCAAAATGGATGACCGTGAGGAGCGAAGAGAGCCCCCCTTCGCATCCTTCCTGGCCGGGAGAAACCATCTCGCGAATTGGCACTAAGGATTATCTAAGCTGATATTATAGTCATACTCCTTAGACTAAAAGACCAGCACAACGGTTATGTGGCGCTATGCGACACAGAAAAGGACCTAGATTTCCCCTTAAGCAAAAACGCAGCAAAAAAATAGAAAAGATCGGACTCGCACCTCGGACCCCAGAAAGCTCAAAACAAAAGCCCAAACCAAAACTGAATACCCAAGAAACGCTGGTCCGGTCGCTGAATCCTCGAGGACTCTTTGGCGCCCTCATCGGCGCGCTCATTCCAAGCAATTCCTACATGTCCAGAAACCAAGCAGAAGATAATCTCGAAATCCGCTCGGCTCGACAAAACCGTGGCGTCACGTATATCGCGAACCAGGGATTGTGAGTCGCTATAGATCACAATCCGGTCTCCGAAACGGGCACGTCACTTAATCTCCCGTACCGAGTGGTGTATTGCCACCAGCTCGGCCGTGAAGACAGACGCAGCGCCTGGCAGAGCCCCGCTGACTTACAACAGAGGGGATACGGCGTGGGAGCCGATCCCCTATTGAGACTTGAAGCCATCCGTATATACTGGCACGGTTCCAGCGTGACAGGAGGTTTGCTCCAAAAAGGTCGAATGCAATACTCCTGGCGATGTACAAGATTTGCGAGCAAAGGAGTGGCGACAAATAACTAAATGTGGTACCCTTCAGGGTGGCGTCCTGAGCAGAAACCCTCGGAGCCACTGGCCCGAGAGCTATACCTAGCTTTCGAAGGAGTTTCCTGGCCCTAAGCCCAAAGGCTTAGGGTATGACTGGCGACGCTCGGCGGCATAGACACCGTCGAGATCAGCTGCCGATGCAGGGAGAGCTGATGGCGACTAAGGGAGGCGCCAGGCTCGCGCGTACAGGCGAGTGATGCACTACACGCGGCGTAGAGTAAGTGGCATCTCCCCAGCATCGACCAACAGACTCTCAATGGGGGAAGTGCGGAAGGCACCGGTCGCAAGGCGAAGGCCGGTGTGGTGTTACGAGTCCACCTTCCACAATAAACGCTCGGCTGCGGATGCATAAAACTCGCATCCGTAGTCGAGCTTCGAACGAACAAAGGATCAATAAAAAAGTAGGGTAGTAGCCCTATCAGCACCCCAAGCACTGAACGTCACGGAACGGAGAATATCCATAGCGCGGGTACAAGAGGCCCTTAGGCTGCGAAAATGAGCCTCCCAGGTGAGGCGTCGGTCAAATACAGGGCCAAGGAAACAGTGCGATTCAACCACTTCCAGGCGTACACCATTAAGAAACGAGTCTGGGTTGGGGAGGAGCTGTGGATGGCGACAGAAGTGCACCACCTTAGTCTTGGCCAAGGAAAATCAAAACCTGTGCGCTTCGGCATGGCGATAGACGCGGTTAAATGCCTGTTGGAGTCGACGCTCCAGAGTTGGCATCTGGGCCGCGCCAAAAGAGATCGAAAGGTCGTCCACGTAGAGCGTAGCGAGAACATCTTTCAGCAGCACCGAGGTAATGCCGTTGATGCTCAGGGCAAAGAGTGTGGCACTAAGGTCACTTCCCTGCGGGACACCCTCTTCCTGCTCCTTTGGGCCGGAGGAAGCTCCCCCCACCCATACGCGGAATCGACGACCTCGCAAAAAATTAAGATATAAGCATTGCAGGCATCCCCTCGCCCCCATCGTGTGGAGAGTCTCCATGATACTTTATCGCTATGCGGTATCATAGGCCTTCTCCAGATCGAAAAACACGGTGGCGTAATGCTGTCTACGAAGGAAAGCCTCGCAGACGGCATTTTCCAGTCGGACCAGAGCATCCGACGTGGAGTGGAACTTGCGGAAGCCGCACTGTGCAGAAGACAGATGGCCTCCACTGAACAAGAAAAATGCTAGTCTAACATTTACCAATTTCTCCATAAACTTGCACACGCAAGAGGTTAGAGAGATTGGGCGGAAATCGGTCGGAATAGAGTGATATCTCTCCGGTTTACGAAAGGCGAGCACTGTAGTGATTCGTGAGGAATCTGGAAGAAGACCCTCCATCCAGATCCTGTTGAACAAATCTAACAGAAAGGCCATGCCTTGCTCACCTAGGTTTCAAAGCATGGCGTACGGGACATCGTCCGGACCATGGGTGGTGTCCGCGCAGGAAGCATTAGAGGAGCGCAACTAACTCACAATAAACATATCGTTGAAGGGTTCTCCGCCTCTGGAGGTAAAGTCTAGCCGGCGGCCTTCCACGACATCACGACGTGCATGGGTTGCTGGCGGAGCAGCATCCCGGCTAGAGAATGCGGAAAAATCAGTCGAGAAGGATTCCGCCACGGACGCGGGGTCCGAGATTGCGGTCCCATCCTCCTGGAGAACGGGAGGGGGGTCCTGCAAGAACTTGCCCCGAATCTTTTTGACTCGCCTCCACACCTGTGCTAACGGGGTCTTCCCGTTAAAGTGAAGACACGTATAACCGCCAAGAAGAGCGGTGGGCGTGCTGATAAATATACTGGAACCTAGCCCTAACCCGATGAAATTCAGCAACAGTAAAATCGTTTGGGCGGCGCTTATAGTGCATGTAGGCATAACGCGTCTGTTTGAGGGCCGTCTCACACTCAGCCCGCCACCATGGGAGTGGTCGACATGCAAAACAACCCGACGTTATAGAAATAGTAGTCAGGCCCGCAGCGATAAGGTTGCCGGAGAAGACCTCGACGGCCTCATCTACCGACCTAGGCTCCTCGACTGAGATAGAGAATTCAGTCATTTCCTGAAATGCAGGCCACCGCGCCCTCGCCAAGCACTACCGAGGTGGGCTCTCAGGCGGCAGTTGCTCTGGAAATTATATTTGAATGGGAAAGTGATCACGACCCTGGATGTCATAGATCACCCTCCCAATCAAAATCAGGATGTGCATCCGAAGAGCATAAAGATAGGTCAAGGCAATAAAATGAAGCGGTTCTCGGACAGTGATGCGTAAACTCAGCCACGTTTAGAACACCCATCTCAAGCTCTTCGATCAGATCTGCAATGACTTGTCCCCTGGGATTTATTGTGTAATATCCCGAGAGGTTGCCTGCCGTTTATTTGATGTTTTTTTATAGAGCCCATCTGGCAACTGCATACTTGGGCATAAGTCGCCGGAAACACGACATCCTAGAACTAGGCTACTTCAAAATAAAATTATAAAAAAATAACAATGTTAAATATTGGAAAAACTTAACAATCAGGAAGCAATCTCCGGCAGCGGGAGGAGGTCCCCCTCACCCGGGTGCAGGAGAGTACAACCTACAAACAAAACAATAACAAATGAAAAGAAAAGAACCTTAAATAAAGGGGAGGAGCCCACCCTCCCCCAAAAGTCAACAAGTCCACAAGTCAATGTGCACGAACTCGTCCTGAGTACAAGGGACAGGCGGTAGCGACCCCGCCCATCTCGGTACCGGGACAGGTATCGTGCGCGAAGATCACCCACACTATGACATTCTACAAGACTGTGGCAAAGAGTCTGGGAGACGACGCAGTCGTCACAATAGGGGGCTTGCGAGCGCTCCATCAGATAGCGATGCGTCACACGAGTGTGCCCGATTCGGAGACGACAGAAAGTGACCTGAAGCCTCCGCGGCATTGGGGGATAGGTCCATGAGAACAGTCGCGGCGCAATAGCACGCAACTTTAAGTTCCCTTCGACCGTCTTCCATCTTCTTTGCTAAGCAGTACGAAGAGCTGCCCGTATTCCTGCCGTGTAGTATGTGTGAGGAAGAGCGAAACGCTGGTCCGGTCGCAGAGTCCTCGCGGGCTCTTTGGCGTTCTCATCGGCGCGCTCATTCCCTGCAATTCCTACATGTCCAGGAACCCAGCAGAAGATAATCTCGACATTCGTCTAGCTCGCCAACACCGTGGCGTCACGGATATCGCGAACAAGGGGATCCGGAGATTCCAACGCCCCGAGGGCACTCAGGGCGCTTTGTGAGTCGCTATAGATCACAATCCGCTCTCCGAACCGGGCACGTCGCGTATTCTCTTATACCGAGTGGTATATTGACACCAGCTCGGCCATGAAGACAGACACACAGCCTGGAAGAGCCCCGCTGACTTCAAACATAGAAGATACGGTGGAAGCCAACCCCCTCTTGGGACTTGGAGCCATCCGTATACACTGGCACGGTTCCAGCGTGACAGGAGGTGTGCTCCAAAAAGGTATAACGCAATACTCTCGGTGCCGTACAAACTTTGGGAGCAGAAGCATGGCGACAAATAGCCAAATGTGGTACCCTCCAGGGTGGCGTCCTGGGCAAAACCAGGGGTGCCATCGGCTCAAGAGCTATACCTAGCTCTCGAAGGAGTTTCCTGGCCCTAAACCCAAAGGCTTAGGGTATGACTGGCGACGCTCGGCGGCATAGACACCGTCGAGATCAGCTGTGGATGCAATGAGAGCTGTTGGCGACTAAGGGAGGCGCCGGGCTCGCGCGTACAGGCGAGTGATGCACTGCACGCGGCGCAGAGCGAGTGGCATCTCTCCAGCATCGACCAACAGGCTCTCAATGGGGGAAGTGCGGAAGGCACCGGTCGCAAGGCGAAGGCCGGTGTGGTGGATTGAATCCACCTTCCACAATAAACGCTCAGCTGCGGATGCATAAAACTCGCATCCGTAGTCGAGCTTCGAACGAACAAAGGATCAATAAAAAAGTAGGGCAGTAGCCCTATCAGCCCCCCAAGCGCTGAACTTCACGGAACGGAGAATATCTATGGCGCGGGTACAAGAGACCCTAAGGCTGTGAAAATGAGCCTCCCAGGTGAGGCGTCGGTCGAATACAAGACCAATGAAACGGTGCGACTCAACCACATCCAGGCGCACCCCATTAAGAAACAAATCTGGGTAGGGGTGGAGCCGTGGATGGCGGCAGAAGTGCACCACCTTAGTCTTGGCCAAAGAAAACCGAAAGCTGTGCGCTTCGGCATGGCGAGAGACGCAGTTCAATGCCTGTTAGAGTCGACGCTCCAGAGTTGGCATCTGGGCCGCGCCAAAAGAGATCGAAAGGTCGTCCACGTGGAGCGTAGCGAGAACATCTCCTGGCAGCACCAAGGTGATGCCGTTGATGCTCAGGGCAAAGAGTGTGACACTGAGGACACTTCCCAGCAGGACACCCTCTCCTGCTCTTTTGGACCGGTGAGGGCTCCCCTCAACCCGTACGCGAAATCGACGATCGTGCAAAAAATCAGATATAAAGACTGGGAGGCGTCTTCTCGCCCCTATCGTGGGGAGAGTCTCCATAATACCGTATCGCCATACGGTATCATAGGCCTCGAGATCGAAAAACACCGTGGTGTAGTGCTGTCTACGAAGGAAAGCCTCGCAGACGGCATTTTCCAGTTGGACCAGAGCATCCGACGTGGAGTGGAATTTGCTGAAGCCGCACTGTGCGGAACACAGATGGCCTCCGCTGTCCAGGAAAAAGGCTAATCTAACATTTACCAATTTTCCCATCAACTTGCACACGTAAGAGGTTAGAGAAATTGGGCGGAAACCGGTCGGAGTAGTGATCTCTTCCCGG
Organism: Ceratothoa steindachneri; assembly: GCA_963969495.1. Classification (NCBI taxonomy): domain Eukaryota; kingdom Metazoa; phylum Arthropoda; class Malacostraca; order Isopoda; family Cymothoidae; genus Ceratothoa; species Ceratothoa steindachneri. The sequence continues at coordinate 85,423,340 of OZ018318.1, forward strand.
CTTGCGAAAGGCGAGTACAGTAGCGATTCGCGAGGAATCTGGGAGAAGACCCTCCACCCAGATCCTGTTGAACAAATCTAACAGAAAGGCCATGCCTAGCTCACCCAGGTATCGAAGCATGGCGTACTGGACACCGTCTGGACCATGGGTGGTTTCCGTGCACGAAGTGAGGGCAGGGCGCAACTCACTCACAGTAAACCTGTCGTTAAAGGGTTCTCCGCTTCTGCAGGTAAAGTCCAGCCGGCGATCTTCCATGACATCATTACGTGCATTGAATGCTGGCGGAGCAGCATCCTGGCTAGAGAATGCGGAAAAATCAGTCGAGAAGGATTCCGCCACGGACGCGGGGTCCAAGATTACGGTCCCATTCTCCTGGAGAACGGGAGGAAGGTCCTGCGAGAACTTGCCCCGAATCCTTTTGACTCGCTTCCACACCTCTACTAAAAGGGGTCTTCCCCTTTAAGTGAAGAGACGTATGCCCGCCAAGATGAGCGGCGGGCGTGCTGATAAATATACCGGAACCTAGCCCTAGCCCGACGAAATTCAGTGACAGTGAAATCGCTTGGGCGGCGCTTATAGCGCAAGTAGGCATAACGCTTCTGTTTCAGGGCCGTCTCACACACGGCCGACCACCATGGGAGTGGTCGGCGTGCAAAACGGCCAGAAATTCTAGGAATAGTGGTCAGGCCCGCGGCGATAAGGTTGCTGGAGAAGAACTCAACGGCCTCATCTTCCGGCCTAAACTCCTCGACTGAGATAGAGAAGTCAGTCATTTCCTGAAATGCAGGCCACCGCGCCCGCGCCAAGCACCACTGAGGTGGGCTCTCAGGCGGCAGTTGCTCAGAAAATGATAATTGAATGGAAAAGTGATCTACCATGACGGTCATCGACCACCCCCAATCAAAATCAGGCTGTGCATCCGAAGAGCACAAAGATAGGTCAAGGCAAGAAAATGAAGCGGTTCTCGGACAGTGATGCGTAAACTCATCCACGTTTAGGACACCCATCTCAAGCTCTTCGATCAAATCGGCAAGGACTTGTCCCCTGGGATTTATTGAGTAATCTCCGCAGAGAGGATGCCTGCCGTTCAGATCTCCAAGCCAGAGAAAGGGCCTCGGCAACCGTCCCACGACGCGGCAGAAGTCCCCCGCGTCGAAGTCAGCTGACGGTAGAATGTACGCAGAAATGATAGTATACCTCCTATCCAGGTGCAGCTGCACAGCCACTGCCTGAAATGAGGTATCTAAAGAGGAAGGAAGAATGGAGACATCATGCCGGGTGTAAACCGCGCATTCCCCAGCCCTGCCATCCCGTGGTGGTACGGTCGCAGGACCCTGATACCCTAGGAGGGCGGGCAGGGGGCACGCGCATAGCATGGTCTCCTGCAGTAAATACCTAACGGGGAACGGGACGAGACAAGCCTCGGCAGCTTCTCTCAGTTGGTCAGGAGTCCACAGCAATTCCATTGAAGGAATATGCCCTCCAGGCCTAGCTCGGAGGAGACGCGGGTGCCCTCCTCGAACAGAAGACCATCACGGGAATGGCCGTACGCTTTTCGGAGGCAGAACCCCGGGCGCTGTTGGCCGGATAAAGCTCTAAAGGCGCTGTTGGCCGGATAAAGCGCTGAAGGCGCTGTCGCCTTCGAGGACTCTTTGGGGGAGGTTGGGTTCGCCATGCGAGTCTTTTCCTCTCTCCGCCTCGAAATCTTAGTTGGGCGTTGCGGCTTCGAAGGCGAGGGGACCTTTTTTCGACGAACCACCGTCTCCGAGCCACTCGCTCCACCACTAGGCGTGGGCGAAGAAGCCGAAGTCCTTTGTTGCTGTCCTCCTTTCGGGGGACAGCTTTAGGAACCCCGGAAGATGGCCTGGCGACCAACTTTAGGGATGTTGCCTCCTGTGAGTCTAATGACTCAGTGGAGGCGCGTGGCCGTGTCGGCTTATGGGAAATGGTCGCGCTGGGGGAAGAGGGGGGAGCCTTGGCTATAGCCGGGGCTGGGTATGAACCATTTTTGCCGCCAGCTTTACCAGGGGAGCGCCCGGGTTGAGTAGAGCCCGCCGAACGTCTTCAAATATGCGCGAAAATAACCGTCTTCGTTGGCCTGGATGGGCCAGGAGCAGAGGCTGCCTTTCTATCTATTGAGGCATATGACGTCCCAAGCAGAGCAAGGTGCGCCAGGACCAAGTCCTTAGCCTCGCGGAATGAGAGTCGATCCTGTGCCTGAACGGCGACGATTTTCTTCTCAAGGAGATATGCACCAAATTGCTTCGAAGAAGCGGGGTGCGGCTCTCCGCAATTGACACACTTGGCCACACACGATTTGGACTTATCGTGTGCGACCTTGGAGCAATTTACACAGACTTCGGGTGACCCCGATTTTGCACGTCTACATGATCGATTCGTATGGCCGAAGCGGTGACAGTAATAGCACCGCCGCGGCAGTGGCACGAATGCCTTCACGCGGTAGCGGTACCAACCGGCACGCACCGACTCAGGGAGCTTGTAACAGTCGAACGTGACCAAGAGTGTAGGGGTGGGTCTCGAGGCCACTCCCTGTTTTCTCATCACACGTTCGACCTTGACCGCTCCATGGTCGGCCAGCTCTAGGGTGATGTCCTCAATGGAGTAGTCAACGAGTTCTCTCGCATAAACTACTCCTTTCACAAAGTTCATGGTAGTGTGCGGCGTCACACTCACCGGGGTGCCATGAAGTGTCCGAAGAGCACTTATTTTGGCCGCCTCGGCGGGATTCGCCGCATTCGCCAGAAGGCTCCCGTCCGAGAAACGGGTCACCTTCGGCTCTCTACCAATTGCAGTAGCTAATCCTCTCCTCTGATGGATCATGTTGCCCTTGGCCACCATGGTGCCATCGGTGGAGCGAATAACGAGGAAGCGCTTGAAGCTAGTGGGCTCGAAAACGCCAGGTAACCTCTGAATGAGGGGCCCTGATGTCATCGAGGCTCCGCCCTGTGCACTTTTGGTCTTAGTCAGGTGCTCTGCAACCGGGTGGGCAAAGGGGCCGGGTGTGCCGGTCTTGGCTTGGTCGCTTTTTAAAGTGGCAGCAGACCCATCCGTCCCCGCAGCCCCCACGGATCTAGAGGAGCCCCGAGTCTTCTTTGTCTTTCTTGTCTTTTTATTCTTCTTTTTAGGAGAGGAGGGCGGGGAATTAACCCGCTTCTCACCTCCGCCGGTAGAAGCCCCTAGGCCAGATGGACTGACCTCAGCCAGGTCCTTCTCCGAAATGGAGTAGGTCTTGGTGGTCGCAGGGGCATCATCCGGAGGAGATCCCTTCCCTCCTTGTACTGCCTCAGAATCCCCAGCCGTTTGAGGAGGACCTTGCATAGGGGCGGATTCGGGCTCGGCACCAAGCACCGAGCCCGGATTCTCCCCCATGGAAGGCCCTACCGTCTGTGGCTAAGTTTTCTCAAGGACCATGTCTATCCCCTGAGGGGCTTCCAGTTGGCCATCCCCTCCCAGGACATCGCAGGTCCCGTTGGCAGCGTCATAAGTCTTTTGTGGGGAGGCACAGGCCTTGACCCCGGCAAGGTTTAGTATTCTTGCCAGCAGGTCTTTTGAGGGAAGCGACCGAAGGGGCCTGGCTTCCCTCTCCCCCCTAAGGGGATTTGCATTACCGAGCCGCTTACATGAGGGGCGGTCGGCAATGGGCTGCCTGCTGGCTTTCTTGGCACTCCCCTTAGAAAGAAAAGGAGGGACTGCCGCTGGGAATAGGGAGGTGCCTCAAAGCACCTCCAGAAAAGGGGGTGAGGGGGAGTCCCCTACACCCATAGGCGTAGGAGAGGAGTAAGCATCCTCTCCGGTTAAAGAAATATGGATGGTCCCCTACGCAAGCACAGGGGGGGGGGACCTCCATTCTTTTGGTGTAGCTGCCCGAGGGCGGCTCCGTCGATGAGCAAGGGGGAATTAGGGGAGATGTTTTTTTTTATCATCATTGGGCATGGTGACCCTATTTGTGCTACGGGACGCAATAGCTCATCACCTCTCGCAGTTGCCCGCACTGCAAGAGGTGCTTACAAGCCCGGCAGAGCCAGGCGCCGCCATTTGGGACTACCCCTCCCGCCTGGTGGCCTGGTGGCCTGGCAGTCCATCGGCATGGCGGCTTCACCTTGGACACGGCGTAAAAATATATAAATTGTGAAGAGGAGAGGAAAAGGGATGTGAGGAAGGTATGGGTGGGGATGAAGCAGGTTGTTAAAAAACAACCACCCCAAACCGGAATTCAGGGGTTAGGGAACATTGTCCCCTCCCCTCCCCTCAGCCCCGATCCGGGACGGTTGACTGAGAAGAAGGTCAGCATTTACCCTGTGAAATTCGAGGCTGACCAGAGAAAGTTGTGGGAGAGGTTGTATGAAAAGCAAGGAAACAGGTGTTTTGAAGGAAGGAGAAGAGGCTAAGCTGGGGTCGGACGGGGTGCTGAGTCCCGTCAGCACGGCGGCCAGTATGGCAAATCGCTGCGCCCCTTACGGGGGTCTTGAATGAGAGGACGAGGAATTAGACTAAGTATGATATATTTGAAATTAAATGATTAACTGGAGAAGGAATATTTACTGACCTTTACTAGTGGAATGCCGAAGCACGAGTGGCAATTTTTGTCTTCAATACGGGACCGCTGAAAGCTTTAGTTTGTGTGTTTGACTAAAGGTAGTGTGGCCCCCCAAAAAATGTATCTTAGCCACGTTTTTTGGATTGCAATTATTTATTACAAAACATATATTGAAAATACATATATAAAATCTTTTGAGATTTTTGATTGATAATTTATAATAGGATTATTTAAGATGATTGATAATTTATACATAACTCAGTTGAGATTTTACATAAGATTTAAAGGAATTTGTAAAATAAAATGGGAAAATAAATGGATATTTTTACATTGAATTTAAAAAGGAAAATACGCTAATATTTATGCACAAGGTACATTACGTTAAAGTGATATTAGATAATGGCAATATTTAAATTGATGCAATGGAATTTGGTTACATGTAATATTTTATAGGAATAGCAGAGAGCATTGCTATACACTAATTAAGATCCTGTATAATATTTAAAAAATATATAAGTTAATAAAAAGTCTTTAAGCACCACATTAGCGACCTACTTTTGTATTAGGCGTGTATTGCGAATGTAAATTTTAAACTTAGTTTGTTGCTCTTTTTTAGATTATTTTGAACTATTTGATATTTTAAGGAAGTTAGGTTAGGTTTGGGGAGCTTTAAGTTTTATATGATGATTATAGGTTATTTGCATGTTCTTAATTAGGTAAAAAGTCTAAAAATAAAATTCAAAAGTGAAACATAATTGACTTGTAACGTGGTCATAACGGGACTAAGATAGGCTAGCTAGCTTGTTCGAACATAACCACTTTTCAAACTTATTTTAACAAACTTTCTGGGTAATTAAGAAAGTGAAAATAACTTAGAATCATATAAAACAAAAGAAAAACAACCCAAACAACCTAAAAATCTTGGTAAATTGTTCACTGTAACTCTTAGCTCAACCTCTACAATGGATTTAATAAATAAATAATACCTGGTTTCGTGGGTGATATTTTGTAAGATTCCGATACAAAAGGAACTTATATAAAATATTATTCCTAAATGACTGGTTAAGCGATAAGCTTCGGAGGATTTGACATACAGATGAGATTTGTTTAATATTATTACAATCATGAAATGAGTTTTCGGGGGAATGAAGCCTGTTTAATAAAGGCGAAAGCGCTCGGTATTAAATTTTTATTTTCCTCCTAGTAATTTATATTAAAGATGATATTTCGTAGTACATTGATAAAATTTATATCAGTAAGTCGTTGTGGATTAGGTAGAATTTATCCTTTTGAGGTGAGGAACTACAAAACAGTTATAGTTGGACTGCGCTACATTTCAGAAAATTAGATTAATAGTTATAAAGATCATGTTTATTTTGAAAAAGTGCCTGTTGCTTAAATTTTAAAGAAGGGTCATAATAGTGGTCGATCAAATTATAGAGCTACAAGAGGAACAGCCTTGCCACTCCTCCTTACAGAAGGAGCTTGCGCTTCGCTAGCAGACTTTCGGTCTGTGTCCTACGGCCTATCATGATTCTTTTTTTTTCTCCATCTAAATTTGCTTTAATAATTTTCATGCCAAAATTTTAAGAAATTCTCTGAACTTCACCATCTGTAATTCTTTTAGTTTAAAAAATTTCAGAAAAATTCGATACTTATATTTATTTCTGAACTTCACCATTTTATTTTTTGATATTATAAAGGAATTATTAGAAATAACTTTGATAAAAAAATTAAATCTACTTAGGTGACAACCGAACTAAAAGAAAAAATCAAATTCAAACCTTCAAAAAATCTCGTTCTTAAAATATAGGGTTATGGATAAGCTTGACGACAAAAAATGCTAAGATAACAGACTCAATAATTTGTGACAGGACTATGGAATACCTGGAAAATATAATCTCATCCAAGTTGACATGGTTTTCAAAGGAATCACGCTTGTTTAAGGGAATGTCTTAGTAAAATAGCAACATGACGAGGAAAGATCATAGCATATATTGTGCTTGAATTTACCCAATGTGTTTGATTTAGTTTCCCCATATGACTGATTAAAATGAATATCACTTGGAATAGGGGTAACTTTTAAATTGTATTAAATGCATTATCGGTAATTGACAAAGGGTTATTTAAAGCTTTCAAATGAGAAGGAAGATGCAGTTTACAGTTTAGTTTTTTTATAAAAATACCATGCAATGGCTTCGCCACTCCCCCGTAGGTGGGAGCTTGCGCTTCGCTACTAAAATTAAAATTTAAAATCGAAAAGAAAGGAGCCATGGTTAAATTTTTATAAATTTTCTGAACTTCGCCAATTATAATAATTTTAAAAAGGAACTTTAAAATAATTTTCCCCTTTTCAAAATATCATGTCGCTAAAATATAGTTATAGAAGAAGAAGATATATAAAAATAAATTTTCTGAACTTCACCATTTGTAATTATTCGAGTTTTAAAAAATTCACAAAATTTCGATACTTATATTTATTTCTGAACTTTGATAAAAAAAACATAAGTCATAACCAAACTAAGATGAAATTATTATCAAATACTAAAATAAAATCCCCTTCATAAATTATAGAGTTAGTGCTGATGATGATGATGATTAGTGATGATATACATTTTTATTATGATACGGGTTTCAGAAGTGATTGGTTTCCATCATCAGTCCAAGGAATAATAACTTATGGAAGGCAGTCACTTCCCCAAATTTTCCCTGAGTAGATTTATATATTTCTTTAACAAAACGCCTATCCGTAAAATCTGTCTTCCTTCATATATGATACCTCTATACTGAGTTAAAATATGTTTCCTCTGATGTCTCCTTATAATAACTCTCTCAATGACCGATAATTCAGTTAATATAATTATGGGTAGTGGGAAGGTCCTGTGATTTGTTTGTGCAAAGGTAACCAATTTGAGGGTGCGTGCTCGGAAATTATAAGGGGCTGTCATGAAGAGTCCTCGTCGCTGTTGCACTGCTCAACATCACCCGTCTAGAGTAGTGTGCGGGAGAAGGCTCCGATAGAGTTGACTCGACGGGTAACGAGGACCTTAAGTAGTGGGCCTACTTTATATCCCCGTTGAATTGGTTCTGAGTCCTTATACTCCTTATAGTTTTTTCACGAGAGATTATGCGTTAGGCTGAGCTTACCGAAGGTATCTTTGTGATCTGGGTAAGAAAAGGACTTCGAAAGGACGCGGCAAAAGAAATTAACTTTATTCTTAAATTGGCCTACTAAAAGGGGCAAGCGTTATTAGCGGTCAGTGAGTAGGTTTCTGTTTTATGCGAAGTATCGAGGCTAGAGGCAACTCGATTTAGGCAAGTTAACGGGGCTTCGTAACACTACTAAGGTACCGATTGATTCTCTGATTAGCCGATTCTGATTGACTGATCTTGACTACTGAATTTTTTACTTAATGATCGAATGAATTAACTTTCGAATTGAATGTCTGTCTCTCGGTTTCTCTCTCTATATATATATTGTGTGCCGTCTCCAAGGGGCCGTGACCTTAACTTATCCGTTGTCTAATTTGTTCGTTACTTCCACCTTTTCGGGGTGTTCCGACAGTTATGTGTGCCTGTTGTACCTACATATTTCCCATGTCTCAGATTTATCTGAATTGTCTCTTACAGTTCTTTGTGAAATTTTGCTGGCCAAAACCTGCATTTGTTCAGCTTGCCTGTTGTCTCCCGTTGTAACCTTTTTGCTGATAACTATTCTCAGCACGCGCATGTTTGTGTGTTTCCGCATGACTCAGACGAACCGTTTGCTTCTATATCTATTTGATAATTGTACAATTTGATATATATATATATATATATATATATATATATATATATATATATATATATATATATATATATATATATATATATAATTCTCTTTGGTTCTTTATTTATTACACGACATATTATTTCCTTAATTTACACAAATAGCCATTTTTAGGAGTTGATAGATTCACCAAGCGTCCATTTGTGGAGTTCCTCGCTGGGCATATTAGATCCTGCAATTTGGGTGCCACAAGCCTACCTATTTTACAAGATGAGCCCCACACAATTTTTAAAGTTACCCCATATTCTAAGTGATTTTCATTTTAATCAGTCATTTGGTTCTTGAACCTCTAGAAATAAATTAGGCTTTTATTGTTTGAAAATGTTCCCTTTTTGGTATTGTTTTATTTGCGTCATTTTCCGCTTAATTTCTTCCAATTTAATACATATATAAGAAATCCGATAATATATAAAGAAAGATTAAGTGGAGTTAAAATAAATGCGAATCACAAAATATAAATATTGGGGATAAATCAGATTTCTTGTTAACATAAAAATAGACTAGATCAGAATCGCAGATCGCAAAATAGGGAAACCTAACCTAAACCAAACTAGTCTAATGAAACCTAACCGCTAACCTAAAATGACTTAATACAACCCAATCTACTCTAACTCAAACTAACAACCTTACACAACCTAAAGAATCTAACCAAATTAACATAACTTAATCCAACCAATATTCAACCTAACTTAACTCAACACGACAAAACTCTTCAACAAACTAAAACAGAAGATGGAAGTGTAAGTGATGTTGCAAAATGTGGAAGAGGATTTTAATGACAACGGTACAAAATCCTGAAGCAAATTATTCACTCGACAAAAGGGTCCAGGCGAGATATTGGAGTTGTGTGTGTGGTGTTGTGTGTGTGTGGGGGGAAAGGGGATCAAAGAAACTATTCTCTTTTAGTCGACTATGCATCTTCCCCACGTTTCTCTTCACCGCCTTATGCAGTTTCGCTTACATCTCTAAAAATTCCTTGATAAAAAGCTGCCGGTTCATTTTATTTAAATTAAATAAATAGAACCACTTGATGCCTTATATTCCAGGCTATAGTTCTTTGCATGATGCTGGGCGCAAGATACGATTAAAAGTCCATGACATCTTCGTAGATAAGAAGGCAATGGGAGTAATAATCATGCTTAATACACAGTGACTTGCATGTTTATATACAATAAATAACACATTTCAGTCATTTTGTGATTTTTTATTTGAATAAGTGATTAAAAAAGCAGCTATAATTGCACATCTTACTTTTGAATAAAATTGCTAAAAAATGACATTAGCTTTATATATATATATATATATATATATATATATATATATATATATATATATATATATATATATATATATATATGAGGAATTAAACCACATTCTCCGAAGACAATTTAATTCAGAACAGTTTCGGTGTATCTCACACCCTTTTTCAACTGACACTGGGTAGAAAATTTAAGAGAAGTGCATATAAGCATAACACAAGATCCCCTCTTTTTTCCCCCAATCCCCTACTTGTGGCTAATCGGGGGGGGGGGGGGGTTAGGCCTAAACATATTGAAGGGCTGACATTTAACTATTTTGTTTATATGCTTTCTTATTACAGGATTAAAAGAAAATTGACCCTCAGATAGATTTAAATTAGGAACTGACGATATCAAGCTCGATTCTACAATTCTTCTCTTGACATAGTTAGCCGATTTAAATACCATTTTACTTCCATTGAAATCGATCGTATGATTCTTGTCTCTAACATGGCAAAATATTCCACTGCTTTCGCTCTTGATATCGTCAGTTCCTAATTTAAATCTATCTGAGGGTCAATTTTCTTTTAATCCTGTAATAAGAAAGCATATAAACAAAATAGTTAAATGTCAGCCCTTCAATATGTTTAGGCCCCCCCTCAGATTAGCCAAAAGTAGGGGATTGGGGGAAAAAAGAGGGGATCTTGTGTTATGCTTATATGCACTTCTCTTAAATTTTCTACCCAGTGTCAGTTGAAAAAGGGTGTGAGATACACCGAAACTGTTCTGAATTAAATTGTCTTCGGAGAATGTGGTTTAATTCCTCATCTTTTCTTGCGATATTGCATTAATTTTCATCATATATATATATATATATATATATATATATATATATATATATATTGGTGTGTGAATGATGGAAAAGTTTTGTGTTATTTTTATGAGAATGTTTAATTTTTTAAGCCTGCGCCAGGAAGATTCGTTATTATTTACTTGTTGACCTTATAAAAAATAGGGTAATGCCAGTTTTTTGAAGTTGCAGCGTGTAACTTAAAGAGATGTAAGATTTTTGTTTACAAATTATTCTTTTTTATCACATTGAGATGGCCTCACACGACCAACGAATGCTTACTCCTTCGTGCCATTCAATCCTAAAAGTGAATATGATGAAAGAGAACCCGGAAATTATGCTGCTACACCGAATGATTTAATATGAGACAATGGAACTGGTATCGAGCGGGTTTTTGGATACTCATTTTCGTTTTATTCCGATCTCCAAAATTGCTCGCTATACACGTTTCATCTTATATTCTGAACAATTAGTAAACAAGTCTTGTTTAGAAAGAATTCATGGTTTGATTTCATTATATATTTCTAGAAAAAATTTAGGAAGCAAGAATATATCTGCGTGCTATATATATCTTATGCCCATCTTTTATTTTTTTATTTGTAGTTATTTTTGCAGTTGTTAATTAATGCCTGAAGATTAATAACTTCATTCTCAGGAGGGTCTGGATAGGTGGAAGATGGTTCTTCAGACACTCTGAAAAATAAAACAAGTTTAAATGGGAATTAATTGCGTTTTGAACAGAGAAGAGAATTAGTATTTTACTTTAAGTGCTCATTATGAATAGTAGGAATTGACACTGAACTTGCACCATTATGCGTCAATGAGCCAAGATTTTTTAATCCAGTTTATCCACCTTGTGAAGCAAGTAAAGTGGAAACATCTTACTAGAAGGAATGTGATAGGGGTGAAGTGAATAGAAATTAATTAGAAATTCCTGAGGAACCCCTCCCCCAAGGTCTTAATGGACTTTCGCTGACAGCAGTCAAAACATAAAAATCATGAAACATTTACCTTATCCTGACCAATTAAAATGCTCCGAATAGAAAAAAAACAAGGGCAAAATTACAAAAAGAGTAAACGGTCTGATGCAAGAAAGACAAAAAAAAGAGGAAATGCAGAAAAAACCTCCTCCATGAATTTTTTTTAAAAATTTTGGGAGCTAATCTGGAGAGTGCCTATGGCATAAGTCGCCGTACACAACATAGTATACTACTAGCTTATATTAAAAACAAAAAATCACAATATGTAAATAAGAAATAACGCTTAAAAGGGACAAATGCTAAAAAAATAACAACAAAAAGAAAACAAAGCAAACAGACAAGAAGAAAGCGCGATCCGAAGTCGGGGATAAGCCCGCCTCCCCCCGGCGTAGAAAATGTGACCTACACCACCCCAAAAAATCCCCCAAACCCAGTCAAGTCAAGTAAAGAGAGGAGGCCAGCCTCCCCTAAAAAGTCGTATAGTCCACCAGTAGGTGTGCACGAACCAGTCCTGAGAACAAGGGACAAGCGGTAGCGACCCGACTCGCCCCGATACCGAGGCAGGTAACGTGCGCGAAGATCACCAAGCCTGGGACACTTAACAAGAATGTGCCAAACAGTCTGTGGTACAACGCAGTCGTTGCAATAAGGCGAAAGTGATCGCTCCATCAAATGGTGGTGCGTCCCGTAAGTGGGTCGAATTTGGAGACGACAGAAAGTAACAGGAATCCGTCGCGGCCTTAGAGGGTAGTTCCATGGGAATAGTCGCAGCGAAAAGGCACGTAACCTTAATGTCCCCTCGACCGTCTCCCATCTATTTTTTTAAGTCGCCCAGAGGGCAGACCGTATACATGCCATGTAATCGGTGTGGGGAAGAGCGAAATGCTGATCTGGTCGCTCATTTCTCGCGGACTCTTTGGCGCCCTCATCGGCGTGCTAATTCCTACATATCCAGAAACTCGGCAGAAGATGATCTCGACATCCGCCTGGCTCGCCAAAACGTGGCGTCACGGATGTCGCAAACCAAGGGTTGCGGACATTCCAATGCCCCGAGAGCACTTAGGGCGCTTTGTCAGTGGTTATAAATCACAATCCGGTATCCGAACCAGGCACATCGCGTTATCTGCCATACAGAGTGGTGTATTACAACATGCTCGGCCGTGAAGACAGACACAGCGACTGGCAGAGCCCCACTGACATCAAACAGAAGCGACACGGCGTGGAAACCGACCTCTTCTTGGTACTTAGAGCCATCTGTATACAGTGACATGGTTCCAGCGTGACAAGAAGTGTGCTTAAAAAAGGCCGAACACAATACTCCCGGTGCTGTAGAAGCTTTGGGAGCAGAGGCGTGACGACAAATAGTCAAAGGTGGTAATTTCCAGGGTGGCGTCATGGGCAGAGCTAGGGGCACCACCGGTCCGAGAGATATACCGTATCTCGAAGGAGTTTCCTAGCCCTAAATCCAAATGGTTTAGGATATGAATGGCGTCTCTCGGCGGCATAGGCACCGTTAAGATCAGCTGCGGATGCAGTGAGAGCTGTTGGCGACTGAGGGAGGTGCCAAGCTCACGCGTATATGCGAATAATCCACTTTGCAAGGCGCAGAGCGAGTGGCATCTCCCAAGCATCGACCAACAGTCTTTCAATGGAGGAAGTGCGGAAGGCACTTCCTCCACCTTCTGCAATACACGGTCAGCTGCAAATGCATAAAACTTTCAGCCGTGATAGAGCATCGAACGAACAAAGGATCGATAAAAAGTAAGGCAGTAGCCCTATCAGCACCCCAGGCGCTGAACGTCACGGAACGAAAAATATCCATGGCGCAGGTACAAGAGACCCTAAGGCTGCGAATATGAGTCTCCTAGTTGACGCCTCGGTCAAATACAAGACCAAAAAAACGGTGCGAGTCCACCACTTCCAGGCGCACTCCATTGAGAAACAACTCTAGGTTAGAGTGGATGGCGGAAGAAATACACTACCATAGTCTTGGTCAAGGAAAGACGAAGCCTGTGCGCTTCGGCATAGCGAGAGACGCAGTTCAATGCCTGTTGGAGTCGACCACCAGAGATTGCGTCTGGGCTACGCCAAAAGAGATCGAAAGGTCGTCCACGTAGAGCGTAGCGAGAACATCTTGCAATAGCACCGAGGTGATGCCTTTGATGCTCAGGCCAAAGAGTGTAACACTGAGTAACTTCCCTGAAAGGCACCCCTTTTTTCTGCTCCGTTGGATCGGAGAGGGCTCCCCTCACTCGTACCCGGAATCAATGATCTCGAAAAATTCAGATATAAACATTGGTAGGTGTTTCCTTTCCCCCATCGTATGGAGAGTCTGCATGATACCTTATCGCCATGTGGTATTATATGCCTTCTTCAGATCTAAAAACACGGTGGCGTAGTGCTGTTTACGAAGGAAGGCCTTGCAGACAGCATTTTACAGTCTAAGTAGAGCATCTGATGTGGAGTGGAGCGTACGGAAGCCACACTGCAGAAGACAGATGGCATCCGCTTCCCATAAAGTCGGCTAATCTAACATTCAATGATTTCTCCATCAGCTTGAACACGAAGGGAGTTAGAGATATTAGGCTGAAACTGGCCGGGGTACAGTGACTTCTCCCCGGTTTGCAAAAAGCAAGTACACTAGCGATTCTCCAGGAATCTGGGAGGGTACCTTATACCCAGACCTTGTTGAACAAATCTAACAGAAAGGCCATTCCTCGCTCACCCAGGTAGCGAAGCATGGCGTACGGGACATCGTATAGATGAGGGGCGGTGTTTGGGCACGAAGCCAGAGTGGAACGCAACTCCCTCAAAGTAAACCTGTCGTTGGAGGGTTCTACACCTCTCGAGGGAAAGTCTAGTCGGCATCCTTTTGCGACATCACGACGAACATTGAATGCTGTCGGAGCATCTCGGCTAAAGAATGCGGAAAAAGCGGTCGCGAAGGATTCCGCAATGGACGCAGAGTCCGAGATTGCAGTGCGATTTACCTGGAGAACGGGAAGAGAGGTCCTGCGAGAACTTGCCCCGAATCCTGTTGATTCACTTCCACACCTCTGCTAAAGGATTCTTTTCCATTAAGTCAAGAAGAGTATGTCCGCCAAGAAGAGCAGCCGGCGTACTTCTAAATATACCGTAACCTAGTCCTAGGTCGAAAAAAATTCACTGACAATGAAGTCATTTGGGTGGTGCTTATAGCGCATGTAGGCATATTGCTTCTGTTTGAGGGCCGTCTCACACTCGGCTGACCACCACGGGAGCGGTCGGCGTGAAAAACGGCCAGAGGTTCTAGGAATAGTAGTTAGGCACACTGCGACGAGCTTGACGGACAAGAACTAAACAGCCTCATCTACCGACCTAAACTCATTCACTGGGACAGCAAAATCAGTCATTTCCTGAAATGCAGAATACCGCGCCCGTGCCAAGCACCACCGGGGCGGGGTGTCGGGCGGCAGCGGCCCAGAAAATGATATTTGAAAGGGAAAGTGATCACTACTACGAAAGTTATCGACCACCCACAACCAAAATCAGAATATGCATTTGGATAGCACAAAGATAGATCGAGGCAAGAAAATCAAGCATTCTCGGAGAGTGATGCGTAAACTCATCCACATTTAAGACACATATCTATAGCTCATCGATCAGGTCAGCGAGGACGTGCCCCGGGGATTAATCGAGTAGTCTCTCCAGAGGGGGCGTCTACCGTTCAGGTCTCCGAGCAACAGAAAGTGCCTCGGCAACTGTGCCACGACGCGGCTACACAGCTGCTGCCTGAAAGGTTGTATCTAAATAGAAGAGAAAAACGGAGACATCCTGCCGGTGTAAATCGCTCATCCTCCCGCCCGGCCACCATCCCGTGGAGGTGGGGCCGCAAAACCTTTATTTCCCGGGATGGTGGGCAAGGGGCAGCCTAGCATGGTCTCCTGCAAAAAGATTTCTAAAGGGGAACGGGAGAAGACGAACCACCCCAGCCCCTACCATTTGCACCAGAGTCCGCGGCTATTCCATTGAAGGAATATACACTCCAGGCCTAGCTCGGAGGAGATGCGGGGGCCATCTTTGAAGAGAAGACCCTCACATGAATGGCCGTTCGCTTCCCGGAGGCAGAATCCCAGGCGCTGTTGGCCTAATAAAGCCAACAACGCCTGGGTGTGGGCAAAGGAGCCGAAGCTCCTTTAGTGCTGTCTTCCTTTCGTGATGGCTTTAGGAACCCCGGACGTTGGCCTCACGAGCCTCTCCATAGTGTTGCCTCCTGTGAGTCTAACGACTAGTTGGAGGCGTGCGGCCGTTTCGTCTTCCACGAAAAAGACACGCTGGGGGAAGGGAGGCGAGACCGGTTTTTAGCCGGGGCTGGGTGTGAACCCTTTCTTCCGCCAGCTCTACCACGGGAGCTCTTGGGATGGGTAGAACCCGCAGAAGGGTTTTGAATGGGCGAGGAAACGACCATGCTCATAGGCCTGGAGGGACAAGGAGCAGCTGGCATCTTTCTTAGCATTTGGGTATAGGACGTCCCAGGTAGCGCCAGGCGTGCCAGCACTAAGTCCTTGGCCTCGCGAAACGAGAAACTATCCTGAGCTTGAACAGCCAATATTTCCTTATCAATGAGATACGCACTGCATTGCTTCAAAAAAGCTGGATACCGCTCTCTGCAACTAACACACTTGGCCAAACACGATTTGGACTTATCGTTTGCGGCCTTGGAGCAATTTAAACAGACTTCGGGTAATCACGAATTTGCACGCCTACAGGAGCGATTAGTATGGCCGAAGCGGTGACAGTAGAAGCATCTCCGTGTCAGTGGTACGAATGCCTTAACGCAATAGCGATACCAACCGGCATGAACTCACTCAGGGAGCTTGTCACAGTCGAACGTCACGAAGAGTGTAGGGTTGGGTTTCGAGGACCCTCCCTGTTATCTCATTACATGTTCAACCTTGACAGCCCCATGGTTGGCCAGCTCTAAGGTGATGTCATATATGTAGTAGTCAACGAGTTCCCTCGCATAAACTACTCCTTTCACGAATTTCATGGTAGAGTACGGTGTCACATTCACCGGCGTGACATCAATTGTCCGAAAGGAACTAATCATGGCCGTCTCGGAGGGATTTGACCCATTTACTGGAAGGCTCCCTCCCGAGAAATAGGTCACCTTCAGCTCTCTGCCAATTACACTAGCTAGAGCTCTCCTCTGATGTATCATTTTGCCCTTAGTTAACATGCTGCATCAACGGAACGAATAATAAGGAAGTATTTTATATCCAGCGGGCTGAAAACGCCAGGTAGCCTCTGAATGATGGGCCCCGACGTAATCGAGGCTCCGCTCTGCGCAATTCTGGCCTTCCTCTGTGTGTGACTCCCCACCTGGGGAAGCAATGGTACTGGGCATGTCGATTTTGACTTGGTCGCTTCACGAAACGGCAGCGGCTCCGTCCGTCCCCACGCCCCCGCGGAAGGAGAAGATCCCCGACTCTTTTTTGTCTTTTTGTTTTTTATTTTTTAGGAGAGGAGGGGAGGGAATGAACCCCCCTCACCCCCGCCGGCAGGAGCCCCCTAGGCCAGATGGGCTAGCCTCAGCAAGATCCTTCTCAGAAATGTACAAGTTCATGGCTGTCACAGGGCCACCAACCAGGGAAGGAAATCCCTCTTCCCCATGTAGGTCCTCGTGTACCCGCGCCCTCTGATGATAAGCCCTCACAGGGGCAGACTTGGGTTTTGTGCTTAGCACCGAGCCCGTGTTCGACCCCATGTAATATCCTCCCATTCGTGGCTGAGTCACCTCAAGACCATGTCCATATCAAGGGGAGCCTCCATGTGGCTATCCCCCCGCCCCCAAATACATCACGGATCCCATTCGAGGTACCTTTAGTCATTTCGTCTTGGGCGGGCGAACCGGCATCCGTCGGGAAGAGATTAGGGGCAGAAAAACTGACCACCTGCAACCTGGTCGCGCAAGTACGCAGGACATTAGGAAGCAGGGACCGACGGACCCTGCCATCCTTTGCTCTCTTAAGAGGGTTGGCGCTTTTGAGTCGCTTCCACCGGAAGCGGTCAATTATTGGCGCCTGCCTTTCTTGGCAGTTCCCTTAGAAAATAAAGGGGGACTACCGTGGAGAAAGGGAGTCGCCCAAGGGCATCTCCAGAGAAGGGGGTGAGAGATAGTCCCCTACACACGTAGGCAAAGGAGAGGAGTAAGCCTCCTTTCCCGTTGAATAGTTTTGGACGGTCCCCTGCGAATGCATAGGGGAAATGGGGACCTTCGGTGGAGCTACCCGAAGGCGGCTCCGTTGCTGGTGAAGGGAAAAGGGCAAGAGATTTTTTTTATCTTCTTATCATTGGGCTTGGTGACCCTATTAGAGATACTGGAAGCAAATGCTAATCACCCCACGCAGTATTCCGATCTGCGAGGGGTGAATACGGGGCCGGCAAAACCAGCTGCTACTATTTGAGGCTATTCCTTCTGACTAGTGGCCTGGCAGCCCATCGGCATGGCGGCTCCACCCTAGGTTCTGCGTAAAATGGACAGATAGTGGAATTAGAAAGAAGGGATGTGAGGAAGGTGTGGGTGAGGATGAAACAAGTTGTTAACCCTCACTCCCCAGACCGGAGCTCAGGGGTGAGGGAACGTTGTTTCCTCCCTCCTGCGCCCCGATCCAGGATAGTTGGGTAAGAGGAAGCTGGTTGGCGTCTAGCTGTGAAATTAGAGGCCGACCAGAGAAAGTTTTGGGAGAGGTTTTAGGGAAAGTGAGGAGGTACGGTAAAAAACACTGTCTGTCAGAAAGGAGACTAGGCTTAGCTGAGGCCGTACTGTGCGCTGAGTTCGTCAGCACGGCGGATAAGAAGGCAAATATAAATCATGAAATATTTGTATTTTATTTCACCGCCGGAGGTATTTGATGTAGACAAAAAACATTCAGGCAACGGTGCGGGGATACAAACGACTTGCTGCTGTGTCAGGACTTGATGTTGGTAAAATCGATGAGGTAAGAGGGCATTTTGTTCCTTACCCTATAGTATGCTTGTAAAAAGGAAGCACAAAACTAAAGAAAAAAAAGGCAAGTTCAAAACGAATTTCGTCCTCACAATATGTGGAGGTGTACTGAAATTATTACTGGGGGGAAGCATAGTGGTGGGATAATTGGGTTTAATAGGAAACGGCCTCCAAAGAAGAGTCACAAACAGCTCCTTAATCCAAAGGGTGGGTTATAGTCATTAGACTAGGATTGTAGAACCTGAGTAGGAGGTAGGTCGTCGGGTACTGAATGAATCTCGGCGGCGGCAAGAAGAAAGGAAGGCGCCACGCCATAACTAGAGCTTGATGAGGTCAACGATCACACCCGATGCATGGGTTGAGTCGGTTGCTGCATAATTTTTAGCAAGTATGATGAGAAAGAACCAGTTTTCCTTTAATGTTGGAGTTCAGAAATGCCGGTATCACTCATGATTTGTCATTAGTTGGTACATAGGTCTTAATCAGGTCAGTATGGATATGGAACAATGTTTATACCTGACCTTCGACAAGGATTAGAATCAGAGATTGAACTATTATCCTAAAGGAAGCCTGCTCGGAGTGCTCTAAACTCAGCCGAGATCTGGTCTGTGTCTGTACTGCTGCAATATCCCGTCGTTTGTCAGGCGTAAGAGCAGAGTGAGCGGGATCAGAAAAAATAGAAAACAAGGACAGAGAAATCTTTAGATAAGATGGGTAGTTAATTTTAGAGTCACGGAAAACATCCGAGTAAAGATGCCAAGATGGCAAAATTTGACTTCAAACCGGATCGTGGGTCCCCATAATATCCTGGCAAATTGAATCTTGCAAGGAAAACCCTTCCTCTTCAAATAAATACACTGGGAGGGTCTTTTCAACTAAGCTATGACAGCCACTGCACTATACACACTATTGCGTTAGTTTAGACGTAGGTTCATAATAGGCGGAGTTCTAATTGACGCATGCACGTTCATGTCGACACGTACGACCCACATGCTCGATCAGATGATTTTGAAACCGTCTCAGGATTTCAAAATAATGGCTTACTGAGATTTTGTGATACACAGGATTGAAAAATTGAGAAAGTTCCTCGCGCTCACACGTCAGAATTAACTTAGTATTCCCACGATTAGAGCCAGATGGCTCAATTTACCTAGAGACATGAGTAACGTGTTAATCAGCCAACATGCTTTTGAAGATATAATATAAACGACTAAGGAGAGTCAATAAGGGTCCCGTCTGTGATGACAAAGCTGTTATGAAGGTAATTAATGGTAGGCTGTGATGTATTTCACTCTTTGTTCGTAGATACACGCTGGAAAGTCCATTTCATCATACCACAATAATGCCGCCCACTTCCTACACAAACGGTATAAAATTTACATAAATCTAGATGAAACCTAATCTAGCAAATATTTAATTGGTAGAGTGGTTAGTGTAATTTGAACATTAAACTAAAGTTACGATCAATAACTAATTTTCAAACATCGACTTATCCCCCGCGGTCTTTACAAATTTTTTTTAATTTCTACACTTTGATAATGTCCCTCCTACACAGAATACTGGAAGGGAAAACATTGCATTCGACCTTTTACTCTACAATGTTTCGCCACTGGAGAAGACATTCTTATAGCAATATTTAATTGTATACAATTTATGTAAGAAGATCACATAAATGTACTCCTACAATAGGGGTCCAACATATAAACTAATCAAAGGACCATTTCTGTTTAATTTTCGCATGAGTGAATCATTTAAATTTAGTGAACGGCTTTTAAAAAATCAGATCAACTTACCCTTGCAATCGTAAAGTCAGGCTTCTTAAATGAGTGGGAATGTCGAATCTCATCCAGGGCACAATTTCATTTAGGTCATTTTCGGGTTTGTATAAACCTGGAAATCTTTAAAATTTATGTAATAATCGTGTTAAAGAGAAAATTTCAATTTAAAAAGGGCTACGGCTTAGCTGAGTGGAAACACCGATTTTAGTGAAGTTGAGCTACATCGATGTGGTTCGTTACTGGATCGATTCCCGACTTGGGTCGACTTCCTGGCAGCTGCTATACGTTGTAGATACCCGTGTTTCGGATTACACGTTATCGGTAATTCCCCAATTAGAAATAAAGGAATCTTATAGGAGTGCAGATCGGTGGTAAAACCCCCTACCTACCTATTTTTTTTTGTATTCCAAACTAACCTTTTACTTTATGGAAAGTGCTGAAGTTGATATGTGTGAGAGTGAGGTGGTGTAAAAGAAAATTGGAGGAGGCGGGGGGGGGGATATTAGTGAAATGAGATAGAAGTATTGGGGCTGCAAGATTTGCAAAGTTGCCTGGAAATCAGGCTAATCTCTTTCATCTTTGTTTCTGTGTATGATATACACTAGCGGCCATAATATAAGGGTCAGTGAGAACAAGTTTATTTAAAAATTTATTATAGATGTTTAACAAAACGTTGAGACTATGTATTATGCACATATTTAGAAATATCTATCTTTCGTAAAAATTTCAAGTGAATGGATTAAATATTTCGTAAGTTATGAGGAAATAAACAAACTATCTTCCAAAGTGCAGCGGCAAAATTTAAGGGTCACTTAGAAAAAAGTTACTACCAACCGAGGTATTTTTGATAGGAGACTGTTCATTGGCTAACAGTTACTTCTTATGATTATACATTATTGATAAGAATTTGTGGTGAAGCCACAAATTCTGGCGCAGTTTCATTTTAGCGATGAATCGAAGTTTAATGTGATTGGTTACGATGGTGGGATGTACGTCCGACGAAGATGTGACGAAAGGTTATCTCATGCATGTGTGAAGAAGACAGTGAAATATGGAGGAGGCAGTTTAATGGTATGGAGAGTGATCTCTGCTGGTGGCCCTGGTCCACTTATTCGCCTGCAAGGGAATGTCAATACTGAAATCTACAAGAAAATTCTTAGACAGCATGCCCTTCCACATCTCCGATCCTCGTCATTCAACCTCCTATCTTCGTGCAGGACAACACTCCCTGCCACACGGCGAAGAGAGTCAAAGTTTTTTCAGTGATAAATGGGTTGATCTCATGGAGAGGCCACCTCAAAGTCCCGATCTTAACCCTATAGAAAACGTTTGGAAGATTATTGGAGATGGGGCGCGAAGGAGAAATCCAAAGAACCAAGATGAACACTGGGAATTATTGAAAAACGAATGGAACAATATTACCCCATCATTTTGCAAGAAATTAATTCTATCCTGTAATAACAGATGTCAGGAGGTCATTGCTAGTAATACTCCCGGTGCTGTAGATGTTTGGGAGCAGAGGCGTACCATCAAAGGTGGTACCATCCAGGGTGGGGTCCTGGGGAGAACCAGGGGTGCCACCGGTCCGACAGCTATATCTAGCTCTCGAAGGAATTTCCTGGCCCTAAACCCGAAGGGCTTAGGTCGAGATCAGCTGCCTATGCAGTGAGAGCAGTTGGCGACTGGGGAAGGCGCGATGCTCGCGCGCACAGGCGAATAATACACTGTGCATGGCGCAGAGAAAGTGGTATCTCCACAACATCGACAAGTAGGCTCTTAATGGGGGAAGTGCGGAAAGCACTGGTCGACAGGCGAAGGCCGGTGTGGCGGATCGAGTTACCCTTCTGCAATACACGGTCGGCTACGGATGCATAAAACTTGCATCCGTATTCAAGTTTCGAACGAAAAAAGGATCGATAAAAAAGTAAGGCTGTAGCCCTATCAGCGCTCCATGCGCTGAACGTCACGGAAAGAAGAATATCCATGGCGTGGGTACTTGAGACCATAAGGCTGCGAGTTTGAGCCTACCAGGTGAGGTGTTGGTCAAATACACCAGTTCCAGGCGCACCCCATTTAGAACCAAGTCTGGTTCAGGGTGGAGCCGTGGATGGCGGCAAAAGTGCACCACATTATTCTTGGCCAATAAAAATAGAAGCCTGTGCGCTTTGGCGTAGCGAGAGACGCGGTTCAATTCCTGTTGGAGTCGAAGCTCCACAGTTGGCATCTGGGCGGTGCCTAAAGAGATCGAAAGGTCTTCCACGTAGAGCGTAGCGAGAACATCTTGCGGTAGCACCGAGATGATGCCGTTGATACTCAGTGAAAAGAGTGTGACACTGATGCCACTTTCCTGCGAGAAACCCTCTTCCTGCTCCATTAGGCCGGAGAGGGTTTCCTCCCATGAGTACGCGGAATCGACGATCTCGCAATAATTCAGATATAAAGATAAGGATGTATCCCTTCGCCCCTATCGTGTGGAAAGTCTCCCTGGTACCCCATCGCCATGCGGAATCATAGGTCTTCTCTCCAGATCGAAAATCAGTGGCGTAGTGCTTTCTATAAAGGAAGGCCTCGCAGACGGCATTTTCAAGTCGGACAGAACATCCGACGTGGAGTGGAACTTGCGGAAACCGCACTGTGCAGAAGACAGGTGGCTACCGCTGTCCATAAAATAAAGCCTAATATTAGATTTATCGATTTCTCCATCAACTTGCACACGCAGAAAGTTAGAGAGATTTAGCGGAGGGCGTGCTTCGAAATATACCGGAAGCTAGCCCTAGCCCGACAAAATTCACTGACAGTAAAATCGTTCGGGCAGCCCACATAGCGCATGTAGGCATGGTGCTTCTGTTTGGAGGATGTCTTACACTCCGCTGACCACCACGGGAGTGGTCCGCGTGCGAAACGGCCAGACCTTCTAGGAATAGTAGTTAGGTCCACGGAGATTAGATTGCCGGAGAAGAGCTCAACGGACTCATCAACTGACCTAAACTCCTCAACTGATATATAAAAAAATCAGTCAATTGATGAAATGCAGGCCATCGTGCCAGCTCAAAGCATCACTGAGGTGGGTTCTCGAGCGGCAGCTGCCCTGAAAATGATATTTGAATGGGAAAGTGATCACTACCACGGGGTTATCGACCACCCACAACCAAAATTAGAATATGCATCC
Organism: Ceratothoa steindachneri; assembly: GCA_963969495.1. NCBI lineage: Eukaryota > Metazoa > Arthropoda > Malacostraca > Isopoda > Cymothoidae > Ceratothoa > Ceratothoa steindachneri. Next base: position 85,446,730 of record OZ018318.1, read on the forward strand.
GGATAACACAAAGATAGATCGAGGCAAGAAAATCAAGTGGTTCTCGGCCAGTGATGCGTAAACTCATCCACATTTAGGACACCTATCTCCAGCTCGTCGATCAGGTCGGCAAGGACTTGATCCCGGGGATTAATCAAGTAGTCTCCCTGGAACGGGTGTCTACCGTTCAGATCTCCGAGTAAGAGAAAGGGCCTCGGTAACCGTGCTACAGCTCGGCGGAAGTGATGGCAAAACCCTTATACGACGGGAGAGTGGGCCTGGGGCACGCGACTAGCATGGTCTCCTGCAAAAGGATACCTAACGGGGAGCGGAACGAGACGAACCTGCGCAGCTCCTTCCAGTTGGCCCAGAGTCCGCGGCAATTCCATTGAAGGAATATGCCCTCCAGGCTTAGCTCGGAGGAGATGCGGGGGCCCTCTTCTAAGAGAAGACCCTCACGGGGATGGCCGTACGCTTCCCATAGGCAGAATTGGGGCGCTGTTGGCCGTATAATGCGCTGAGAGCACTGTCGCATTCGACGACTTACTGGGGGATGTTTGGCTCGTCATGCGCGTCTTTTGCTCTCTCCGCCTCGAAACCTTAGGCGAGCCGGGGGTGTTTCGGAGGTGGAGGTCCCTCTTTGGGAGAATCCACCGTCTCCGCACCTCCAAGCCTGCCATTGGGTGTGCGCAAAGGAGCTGAAGTTCCTTTGTTGCTGTCCTCCTTTTGGCGGGCAGCTTTAGGAACCCCTGAAGATGACCTGGCGACCAACTTCAGGGGTGCTGCCTCCAGTGAGTCTAACGACTCGGCGGAGGCGCTCGGCCGTTTCGCATTAAGGGAAACGGTCACGCTTGGGGAAGAAAGGGAAGCCCTGGATTTACCCGCGGCTGGGTGTGAACCTTTGTACCACCAGCTTTACCAGGGATGCGCCAGGGGTGAGTAGAACCTGCAGAAGGTTTCCGAATGAGCGCGGAAACGACCGTGCTCGTAGGCTTGGAGGGGCCAGAAGCAGGCGGTGTCTTTCTTAGCATTTAGGCATAAGACGTTCCAGGCAGAGACGGGCGCGCCAGGACCAAGTCCTTAACCTCGCGAAATGAGGCTAAGGGAGGGCTCTTGACGACCCTCTATGTTTTCTCATTACACGTTCGACCTTGACTGCCCCATGGTCGGCCAGCTCTAAGGTGATGTCATCTATGGATTAGTCCATGACTTTCCTCGCATAAACTACTCCTTTGACGAAGTTCATGATAGAGTGCGGCGTCACACTCACCGGCGTGCTATCTAGTGTCCGGAGGGCACTAATCCTCGCCGCTTCGGAGGAATTCGACGTATTAGCCAGAAGATTAGCGTCCGAAAAACGGGTCACCTTCGACTCTCTACTAATAACGCTAGCTAAGGCTCTCCTCTGCTGGATCATGTTGCCCTTAGCCAACATACTACCATCAGTGGAGCGTATGGCGAGGAAGCGTTTAAAGCCATCGGGCTTAAAAACGCCAGGTAGCCTCTGAATGAGGGGCCCCGACATAATCAAGGCTCCGATCTGCGTTGTTATGGTCTTTGTCGGGGAATCCACACCCGGGGACCAACAGGGCCAGACGTGCCGATCTTGTCTTGATTGCAGCCACCGTGGATGGAGAGGAGCCCAGAGTCTTTTTGGTCTTTTTTCTATTTTTTATGAGAGGAGTGCGGGGAATGAACCCTCTTCTCGTCTCCGCCGGCAGGAGCCCCAAGGCCAGATGCACCGGCCTCAGCAAGATCCTTCTCCGAGATGGAGAAGGTCTTGGTTTTTACAGGGTCACCAGCCAGATTAGGAAATCCCCCTCTCCTTGTACAGCCTTGGAGAACCGAGCCGTCTGAGGAGGATCTTGCACAGAGGAGGATTCGGGTTCATTGCTTAGCACCGAGCACAGGTTCGTCCTCAAGGAAGGTCCTAGTGTCTGGGAATGGGTTAGCTCAGGGACCAGGTCCATCTCATGGGGGCCTCTATGTGGCCATTCTCCCCCTGAGGACATTACAAGTCCCATCGTCAATGGTCGGGTAAGATAGGGGGGCACGTAGGGTAACCCCTTCTAAACTCAAAATTCGAGCTCGCAGGTCTTTGGAGGGAAGAGGCCGACGGGCCTTATCTTCCCTCCTCTCCCTAAGGGAGTTTGCCCTATCGTGCCACCCCCACCGGAAGCGGTGAATTATGGGCCGCTGCCTTTTTTCGCAGTCCCCTGGGGAAGTAAAGGGGGGGACTGACGTTGGAAAGAGGGAGACACCCAAGGGCACCTCCAGGGAAGGGGGTGAGGGGGCAGTCCCCTACACCAGTAGGCAAAGGAGAGAAGTAAGTCTCCTCTCCGGTTAAAGAGGTTTGCAGGAATGTGTGGGTGGGGCTGAAGCAGAGTGTTAAAAGCCAACCACCCCAAACCGGATCTCAGGGGTGAGGGGTCATTCCCCCCCCCTCCCAGCCCGATCCAGGATGGATGGGTGAAATGAAGCTGGTCGGAGTCTACCCTGTGAAATTAGAGGTCGACCAGAGAGAGTTGTGGGAGAGATTGTAGGGAAAGTGAAGGAGTAGGGTAGACACGCAGTGGGTTGTCTGAAAGGAGAAGAGGCTAGGCTAGGGCCGTATGGGGCGTTAAGTCTCATCAGCACGGCGGCCAGGAAGGCAAATCACCGCGCCCCTTACGGGGAATATCAGCTGGATTAATTTATACCACACTCCACATAGTCACACTATATCAAACGCCTTTGATACGTCTCTGCATACGATGTTGATATAGTTTCGATTTTTCTTCGATTGTGCAATCTTCTCCATGATGATATTTATTGCCATCTCAGTGCTTTTCTTCTTCCTGAAGCCATATTGCTGCTTATTCAGAGGCGAACTTTTCCCCAAGTTCTCGTTAACTCTTCCATTTAAGGTCTTATTGAAGAGTTTCCCCCAAATTGAAATGGGATATTGGGCGATCACTCGTTCCTGGTCGGGGATCTTCCTGGCTTGGCTATAAAAATAATTTTTTACGTATTTCGGAGCTTTGATGATATTAAGCTTAGTTAGTCCTGACCAGCCTGTTGCTTTCTGTTTGAGGGAATGGAGCCGTACCTTTACCTAAGCTAAGCTTTTATACCGGATATTGCGAAAATCCAGTTACACTCGTTACAACACTCTCAGAAAAGACAATGATAGTGTTAATGCAGTTAGACACGTTTTTTTATTGATTTAACATATAAATATGTGTTTAACTTGAAATATTAATCAATGAGGCCGACCTCGGCAGGGAGCACGTACTCCAGGCGATTTTTTTTATTAAGAATCTATCTGGCGACTGCCTACTAGGGTAAAGGTCATCGTAATCACCAGAGCTTACGAATAGCGTATATTAAAAGACAAATAACAGTAAGTACATAACAAATATAAAATAAGGTCAAAGGATAATAAAAACAAAAATGAAATAAAGCCAAGAGGTAACTAGAAGGAAGCGCGCTCTGGCGTTAGGGGTAGGCTAGCCTCACCCCAGCGTAGGAACATGCGACCCACAAAAAAACAGTAAAACAAAGTGGAGGAGGCCAGCCTCTTCCAAAAAGTCGTATAGTCCGCAAGTCCTTATGCACGAACCAGTCCCAGGACAAGGGACACAAGGTAGCGACTCAGCTCAGGTAACAACAAGAATATCCCCAACAGTCTGACGGCTAACGCAGTCGTCACAATAAGCCGCAGGCGAGCGCTATATCAAATGGCGGTGCATCCCGCAAATGTGTCCAATTCGGAGACGACAGAAAGCAACCTGAACCCACCGCGGCATTGCATTTTTAAGTTCCCTTCGACCGTCTCTCTTCTTCTTTGCCAAGCAGCCCGGAGAACTGCCTGTAGTCCTGCCATGTAGTCGGTGTGAGGAAGAGCGATACACTGGTCTGGTCGCACAGTCCTCGCAGACTCTTTGGCGCCCTCATCGGTGGGCTCATTTCCAGCAATTCCTACATGTTCAGGAACCCAGCGGAAGATAATCTCGACAGACAACCGGGTCCCCAATACCGTGTTTTCACATATATCGCGAGCTAGAGGATGCGAAGATTCCATTGCCACGAGAGCACTCAGGGCACTTTCTGAGTAACTATAAATCACAATCTGGTCTCTAAACCAGGCACATCGTGTTACATCCCCAACCTAGCGGTGTATTGCAACCAGCTCGGCCGTGAAGACAGAAACAGAGCATGGCAGAGCCCCTCTGACTAAAAACAGAGAGGATACGGCGTGGAAACTGACACCTGTTTGGGACTTCAAACCATCCATATACACTGGCACGGTTCAAGCGTGTCACGAAGTGTGCTCCAAAGAGGCCGAACGCAATACTCCCCGCGCTGTACAAGGTTTGGGAGTAGAAGCGTGATAACAAATAGTGGAAGGTGGTAACCCCCAGGGTGGCGTTTTGGGCATAATCCGGAGCGCCACCACCTCGAGAGCTATACCGAGCCTTTGAAGGAGTTTCCTAGCCCTAAACCCAAAGGGCTTACGGTATGACTTGCTTCTCTCGGAGGCATAGGCACCGTCGATATTATCAGCTGTGGATAGAGTGAGAGCTGTTAGCGACTGAGGAAGGCGCGGTGCTTGCACGTACAGGAGCAAAATGCACTCTGCATGGCGCAGACCAAGTGGAATCTCCCCAGCATTGTCAAGTAGGCTCTTAATAAGGGAGTACGGAAGACAAGGTCTCTAGGCGAAGGCCGTTGTGGTGGATCGAGTTTACATTCCACAATACACGGTTGGATGTGGATGCATAAAACTCGCATCAGTAGTCGAGCTTAGAACAAAGAAAGGATCGATAAATCAGCGCTCCAGGGCCTGAACGTCACGGAACAAGGAATATCCATGGTAAGGGTAAAAGAGACCCTAAGGCTGCTAATATGAGCCTCCCAGGTGAGGAGTCGGTCAAATACAAGACAAGGAAACGGTGCGAGTCCACCATTTCCAGGTGAGCCCCATTAAAAAACAAGTCTGGGTCAGGGTGGAGCCGTGGAAGGCGGCGCAATTGCACCATCATAGTCTTGGCCAAGCCTGTGCGCTTTGGCATAGGGAGAGACGCGGTTCAATACCTGCCGTAGTCGACGCTTTAGAGTTGGCCTCTGGTTTGCGCCAAAAGAGATTGAAAGGTCGTCCACGTAGAGCATAGCGATAACATATTCCGGCAGCACCGAGGTGATGCAGTTGATGCTCAGGGTAAAGAGTGTGACACCCTGGACACTTCCCTGTGGGACAACTTCTCCCTGCTTCCCCGTAAGGGTGACCACGATTTGCTTTCCTTGCCACAGTGTTGACGGGACTCAGCGCCGCGTCCTACCCCAGCTTAGCCTGTTCTCCTTCTTTATGACACCCTGTCTCCTCTCCCTACTTCCTCACTTTCTCTTCATCCTCTTCCACAAATTTCCCCGACTGGCCTCTAATTTCACAGGGTACACGCCGACAATCTTCCTCTTACAAAACCATCATGGATGGGTACTGAGGGTGGAGAAGACAATGCCCCCTTCTCCCTAGGCTCTGGTTTGGGGTGGTGGGTTATTAACAAGCTGCTTTACCCGTATCTTTACCTTCCTCGCATACCCTTTCTCTAACCTTTCACTGTTTATCAATTTTACGACAAGCCCAAGGTGGAGTCACCATGCAGAACGGCTAACTGGCCACTGGGCAGGAGGAGTGGTCCCAAATGGTGGCAGCCTGCTCTGTCTGCCCAGTAGTCATCCTTCGCATACAGGGCTACTAGGTAGAGTAAGCGTTTGCGTCCCGTGAAGACAATAGGGTCCCCATCCTCAAATATGAAAACTCTAATACTTACACTTTACCTTCCCTCCTACCATCGCCGGAGCCGCCCTCGGGTAGCTCCACAGCATCTAAAGAGGTCCTCCCCTGTGCTTTCGCAGAGGACCCTACAAACCTTTTTGAACGGAAAAGGGGCTTAATCCTCTCCTATGCTTTTGGGTGCAGGGGACTCCCTCTCACCCCATTTCCTGGAGTCTCACTTGGGCTTCTCCATTTATCCAGTGGCATTCCCCCCTTTACTTTTTTAAAAGGACTGCCAAGAAAGCTGGTAGGTGGCCCATAATTGCCCGCTCCTGGTGGGAGCGGTTTGATAGGGCCAACCTCCTTAGGGGATCAAGGGATGGCAATGGCATGGCCCGCTGGCTCGTGAACCCATATATCGTGCGTGCCTGCGTGACCAGCTTGCAGTGGGTCAGTAAACCACCCCCCTCTCTTCTCCAACGGATGTCGTTTCGCTGGCCCAAGGCAAGAAAAAATGTTCTTCGAAAGGGATACGTGATTTCTTGGGAGGGGGGACAAATGGAGGAAACACCCTGGGATGGACATGCTACCTGAGGTGAGCCAGCCCCAAACGGTAAAATCTTTCATGGTATAAAACCAGGGCTACGTGTCAAGCACAGAAGCCGAGTCCGCACCTTTGCAAGCTTCTCCTCAAAGGTTCGGGTCTCCGAAAACACACAAGGAGAGGAGGGATCATCTCTCCTTGTCAGCAAAGACCTTCTCCTTTTCAGAGGAGGATCATGCTGAGGACGGTCCATCTGGCCTAGCGGCGGAGGAGACAAGCGGGTTCATTCCTCACTCTCCTCTCCTAAAAAGGAAAGAAACAAGACAAAAAAATTCGGGGCTCCTCTCCCTCACGCGGGCTGTGGGGACGGATGGGTGTGCTGTCGTTTTGTTAAACGACCAAGACAAGATCGGCACGGTCCGACCCCAGCGCCTCCCCTGGTGTGGAGTCCCACACTAAGACCAAAAGAGCAAGTGCGCAGAGCGGAACCTCGAATACGTCGGGGCCCCTCATTTAGAGGTTACCTGGCATTTTCTAGCCCAGTGGCTTCAAACGCTTCCTCGTTATTCGCTGCACTGATGGCAGCATGTTGGCCTATGACAACATGATCCATCAAAGGATAGCTCAAGCTAGCGTGATTGGCAGAGAGCCGAAGGTGACCCGTTTCTCGGACGGGAGACTTCTGGTAAATACGTGAACTCCTCCCAGTCGGCCATGATTACTGTCCTTCGGACACCTGATGGCACGCCGGTGAGTGTGACGCTGTACTCTACCATGAACTTCCTGAAAGGAATGGTTTATGCAAGGGAACTCGTGGACTACTCCATATATGACATCACCTTAGAGCTGGCCGACCATGGATCGGTCAAGGTCGAACGTGTGATAAGAAAACAGGAAGGGGCCTCGAGACCCACCCCTACACTCTTCGTTCCACTGCCTTGGATGTGCTACTAATGCCACCGCTTTTGCCATACTAATCGCTAATGTCGTCATGCAAAGTCGAGGTTACCCGAATTCTGTATAAGTTACTTTAAGGCCACACCCCTCTTCTTCGAAGCAATGTGATGCGTATCTACAAATCGTGTGTGGGTAAGTGCCTCCATTGCGGAGAGCCGCATCCCCCTTCTTTGAAACAATGTGGTGCCTATTTCCTTGAGGACGAAATCCTGGCCGTTATGAAATAGAATCGTCTCTCATTCTCCAAGGCTAAGGGCTTGATTTTAGTGCGCCCGGCGCTGCCCGGGACATCCTTTGCCTCAATTTTGAAAAGACATTCTTTACTCCTAGCCCATTTAGGCCTACGAGCACGGTCGTTCCCGCGCCCATTCGGAACCTTTCTATGTGTTTTACCCAACCCGGGCACTCCCCTAGTACAGCTGGCGTCATAAAAGGTTCACACTCAGACCTGGCTAAGAGCAGGGCTCCCCTCCTTTCTCCAGCGTGACCTTTTCCATAAGGGGAAACAGCCGCATGCCCCACCGAGGCGTTAGACTTAATGGAGACAACACCCTTGAAGTTGGTCGTAAGGCTATATTCCTGTGTTTCTAAAGTTGCCTTCCGAAAGGAGGATATCACTAAAGGAGTTTCGGCACTTACACCCACACCTAGTGCTAGGCTGGGTGAGTCGAAGGCGGTGGATCCTCCACATGACGGATACCTGACTCCGAAGCTGTTCCGCTTGCCTAAGGTTTCGAGGCGTAGGGAGGAAAAGACTCACATGGGGAGTTAACCTCTCCCGATAAGTCGTCGAAGGTGAGAGCGCCTTCAGCGCATTGTCCGACCAACAGCGCCAGGAGTTCTGCCTCCGGGAAGCGTACGGCCATTCCCGTGAGGGTCTTCTTTTCAAAGAGTTCCCCGCATCTCCTCCGAGACAGGACTCGCCCCTTTTTCACTTAGCTATCCTTTTGAAGGAGGCCATGCTGGGAGCGTGCCCCCTGCCTACCCTCCCGGAGTATAAGGGTTTTGTGACCCTACCACCTCGGTATTGAGGCGGGCAGAAGGATTCGCCATTTACACACGGCATAATGTGTCCGTACTTCTCTTTGCTTTGAATACCTAATTTAAGGCAGTAGCTGTGCAGTTGCAGTTGGATAGGAGGTATACTGTTATTTCTGCGTACATTCCACCGTCAGTTAACTTCGACGCGCGGCACTTTTGCTGCTTCGTGGCACGGTTGCTGATGCCCTTTCTCTTCCTCGGGACTCTGACGGTAACAACGTCTTTGAGGAGATTATTTCATCAATTCCAGGGGTCAAGTCTTGCCGACCTGAAATACAAGCTTGAGATAGGTGTCCTAAAAGTGGATGAGTATACGCATAACTGCCTGAGAACTGCTTCATTTTCCTGTCTCGATCTATCTTTGTGCTCTCCGGATGCACAAGTTGATTTTGGGTGGGGGATAGTCAATGACTACCATGGTAGTGATCACTTTTCAGATAAAATATAATTCTCTGGACCACTGCCTCCTGAGAGCCCACCCCGGTGGTACTTGCGCGGGCGCGGTGGTCCGCATTTCATAAAATGACTGATTTCTCTGTCTCAGTCGAGAAGTTTAGGTGGGTAGATGAGGCCGTTGAGTTGTTTCTCGGCAAACCTTATTGCCGTGGGCCTAACTACGATTCCTAGAATGTTTGGCCAAGTTGAACGCTGACCGCTCCCATGGTGGTCAGCCGAATGTGAACCGGACCTCAAACAGAAGCTTTATGCTTACATGTGCTATAAGTGCCGCCCGAACGATTTCACTTTCGGTGGATTTCGTCGAGCTCGATCTAGGTGCCGGTATGTTTCGAAGCTCGCCCGCCACTCTTCCTGGTGGCCAAACGTGTCTTGAATTAACGGTAAGACTCTTCTAGAAGGGGTGTGGAAGCGAGTCATAAGGATTGGCGGTAAGCTCTTGCAGGACCCCCTCCCGTTCTCCAGGAGAATGGGACCACACTCTCGGACTCTGAGTCTGTGGCGGAATCTGGGCCCGCTTTCTCTAAATAGGAAACTGCTTTTGCCAGCATTCAATGCGCGTCCGGATGTCACGGACGGCCGCTGACTAGACTTTACATTCCGAGGCGGAGAACCCTTCAACGACAGGTTTACTTTAAGTGAGTTTCGTTCCGCTCCCCCATCGTGCGCTGACACCACCCCTGATCCGGACGATGTCCCGTACGCCATGCATTTCTATTAGATTTGTTCAACAGAATTTGTGGAGAGGGTATTCTCCCAGACTCCTGGCGAATCGCTACTGTGCTCGCTTTTCTCAAACCGGACAGAGATCACTCTACCCCGTCCAGTTTGCCTCCAAGCTCTCTTATCTTAGCCTTCTGCTTCTGCAATTTGATGGAGAAATTGGTAAATATTAGATTAGCCTTTTTTATGAACAGTGAAGACGATCTGTTTTTCGCAGAGTGCGGCTTACGCTAGTTTCACTTTAAGTCGGATGCTCTACTCCGACTGAAATGCCCTATCTGAGGCCTGCCTTCGTAGACAGCACTGCGCCAGGGTGTTTTTCGATTTAGAGAAGGCCTATGATACCGCATGGCGATACAATATCATGGAGACTCTCCACACTATTGGGGCGAGGAGACGCCTTCCAATCTTTTTCTCTGAATTTTTGCGAGATTGTCAATTCCGCGTACGGCTGAGGGGAGCCTTCTCCGGCCCAATGGAGAAGGAAGAGGGTGTCCCGCAGGGAAGTGTTCTCAGTGTCACACTCTTTCCTCTGATCATCAACGGCATCACCTCTGTGCTGCTGAAAGGTGTTCTCGCTACGCTCTACATGGACGACCTTTCGATCTCTTTTGGCGCGACCCAGATGGTAACCCTAGAGCCTCGAATCTAACAATTATTTAACCGCATCTCTCGCTATTTCAAAGCCCACAGGCTTCGGTTTGCCTTGGCCAAGGCTAAGGTAGTGCAATTATGCAGTCATCGATGGCTCTACCCTGACCCTGACTTATTTCTAATGGGGTTCGCCTGGAAGTGGTGAACTCGCACCGTTTCCTTGGTCTTGTATTTAGCCGGCGCCTCATCTGGGAGGATCATATTCGCAGCCTTAGGCTCTCTGGTACCCGGGACATGGATCATCTTCGCTCCCTGACGTTCAGGGCCTGGAGCGTTGAATGTGCTGTTGCATTATATTTATCAATCTTTTGTTCGTTCGCAGCTCGACTACGGATGCGAGTTTTATGCACCCGAAGCCGACTGTGTATTGAGGAAGGTTGATCCGATTCATCACACCTTCGCCTGGCGACTGGTGTCTACCTCACTTCCCACATTGAGAGCATTCTTTTCGATGCTGGGTAGATGTTACTCGCTCTACGCCATGCAGAGTGCATCCTTTGGCCGTATGCGCGAGCCTGGTGCATCTCTCAGTCACCAACAGCTCTCACTGCATCCGCAGCTGATTTCAATGGTGCCTATGCCGACTAGAGACGCCATTCATACCCTAAGTCATTTGGGTTTAGGGCTAGAAAACTCCTTCAAGAGCGAGGTATAGCTCTAGGCCGTTGGAGCACATGTTTCTGCCCAGGACGCAACCCTGGATGGTACCACATTTAACCCTTTGTCGCCACGCCTTTGCTTCCAAAGCTTCTATAGCTCCGGGAGTATTGCGTTGGCCCTTTTTGGAGCACACTTCCCGGTACGCTGGAACCGTGCCAGTATATACGCATATATGGATGGCTCCAAGTCCCAAGAGAGGGTCGGTTTCCACGCCATATTCCCTCTGTTTGAATAAGTCAGCGGGGCTCTACCAGGCGCTGCGTCTCTTTTCACGGACGAGTTGGTTGCAATACACCGCTCGGTACGGGAGATAGCGCAACGTACCCAGTTTGGAGAACGGATTGTGATTTTTAGCGACTCACAAAGCGCCTTGAGTTCTCTCGGGACATTATAATCTCCTTATCCCCTGGATCGAGATATACGTGAGGCCACGGTTTTGGCAGGCCGAATAGATGTTCAAGTTATCTTCTGCTAGCTGCCTGGACATATATAAATTGCGGAGAGGGAGTACGCCGATGAGGGCGCCAAAGAGTCCCATGAGTACTGGGCGACCAGACCAGCGTTTCGCTCTTCCTCACACCTTTCTCTTTCTTTTTATCTTTGTTATTTATTATTTACATATTGTTTTTTGCCTTTTAATCTACCCTACTAGTAGGCTTTAACATGAGTACGTCGACTTATCCCGTGGTATGCAGATGGTATCTCAAAATTTAAAAAAAATTAAAAACTCACTTTGCCTTGATCATCAATGGTATTAAATCGTTGCTTCCGGATGATTCTCTCGTATTTGTCTACATAGTGACATTTCTAGCTTTTTATCTGCACTCAGATGCTAACTCTAGAGCCTCTGGCTAAACAGGTTTTGAAACGTATTTCTCACTATGTCGAAACACACTTGAGTCGGTTTTCCTTGGGAAAGACTTAAAAGGGACAAAGGTGCTGCATTACCGTACTTCATCTCATTTCAGACTTGCTCCTAAATGGGGCTCACTACTTGTGGTAGATTTTTATCGTTTCCTTAGTCTTGTGTTTAACCAAATTCTTACCTGGTAGCCTCATATCAAGCAGTCTTACAGCCTCTTGTACTCGCGCCATAGGCATTCTTCGTTCCGTGATGTTCAGCACTTAGGGGGTATGATAGAGCTACTTTTTTACCTTTTAACTACTTACCTGTTTGTTCTAAGCTAGACTACGGATGTGAGTTTTACTCATCCACAGCCGAGCGTGATTTGGGAAAGGAAGACTCAATCTACCACACTGCCCTCCTTTTCCGACCGCGCGTGTCCAGCATCCCCCTCGATCGCCATGTGCTCTCATGACTTGAGCACATCTTCGTCCACAGGACTTAATTTCTCGCCATTGTTTGTTTGTAATTTTATTCAATACTTTTTTTCCATCGTTGCCAGATATCTTTAACATTCGTTAGTTTCTTAGTAATAACCTAACCGAGTATCTTCCATAGATTTGCCCTCTGCTTTAAATCAGTGAAATGAACAGGCTAGCTCATCACTTCGATATTCAGCGCCCAATAACTGTTAACCATATTAAGGTAAACTATAATGTACATTGCAGTTCAACTTACTATAATAAAATATAGCGTGGCTCCACGGGTGGGTGTAAACCATCTTATGTACTGCAACGGAAAATGTGAAGGTCAAATTACCCAATTTATACAATTCTTTTAGGGCTGTTATATTGGTCTATAGATACAGTCACTTGCTTGTGTGTGAATGAAGAGTCCTCTAGGCGTGCCCGGTACAGTATGATTGCTATACTAACCGAATCTGTAACCGTCTTTGATGTGTGGCACGGAAAATTACCCTGAATGAAAACAGAGACGTATTCCAGACATTTCTGAGACAAATTCTTTTATACCACAGAGTTTCCTTTGCGCGTAAACGGAACAGCGGACATACTACAGCATAGAAAACATGCCCTACAGCATAACGCTGCCCCCTTCAAATTCAACTATCATTTTTATGCATGTTAGAATTAAATATTTCACCTGCTTCTCACCAGATACGAACAAATTAAATGTGCTTTCGTCGCTGAAAAATACTTTCCCACTTTTCAACATTCCACAGGAAATGCCCCGTGGCGAAGATTGGCTTTGAAGTGGAGCGTGTTATGAGTCCTACCTATCTTTAGCAACGTGATGCAATGTAGTTAGACCCATTTAGGTTCAGGTTCTCGGTACTTTAACGTAAAAATCCCCTGGCTGCTCTCTCAAATCGTTCATTCATCGACATCCGTTGCATCAGGTGATCTTCGATGGGAGACTGTTTTTTATTAGGGCGATTCCCATTTGCTTCGTCGACTCACATAAGGCGGTATCTTCCTTGGGCTTTATTATGAGTGAAATCACAATTTTAAACCGATAACAACGTTTCAAACTGTCTGAGTATCATCCCTTTACTCTTCCGCTGAACAACTCTTCTCGGATTGGTTATTCGATAAATGAGTACCACCATCAATAGCATTCTACACTAGACGTGAGAGTGTTGTCATAGGAAAGTTAGGAATTTTAAAGTATATAGGATAATGAACGTTATGTTATAGTTGTCTAGTTTTGGAAGGATGCTTTCTTCAAATACACATTACTTACATTATAACTTTTTATCTGCTGTTCTATTCTATGAAATGAAACTTGGAAACAATTGGAGCCAAATGTTAACAAATATTTTGTGCAATTCTCATGGAAATTAAACGAATATTTTCAAGAAAATATAGATTTTGGTGCTTTGGTCTCTAGTTTTGGACGGTAATAAAATGTATAAACGGGAGAAAGGGACTTATTCAATGGATAACCAAAAGAGTATCTAAGTGTTATTCATATATGTTGACCTACTCCATTCAAATTGGCAAATGTAAAGATTGACATTTTCTTGGGGTGATATACACCTCACCCTTTTCAAGCTCTTCTGCATCGCTTCATAAACAGCATTCTTAATATTCAGATGACGTAATATGCGTTATACTCACGAGAAAGTGACTTAAAGTCTCAAGAATATGACTGATGACGAAAGGAGGAAAATCGTGACTATTCCTCTACTCTTATATTAATATCGTTTTTAAAAATGCCTTGTATGTCTAATTTTACTAAAGAATGGGCAACTGACTATAACATCTAGATTTTCTAACTATTTTTTTTTAATATAGTGGGTTAGGTAAAGTTAGGTTAGTAGCTCCCTCGTTGTTGCGGTTCTAAACCCTATTTTACACATTGATACAACATTTATTTAGATTTTGTTTACCTGACATAAAACATCCTGCTGTAGTTCGAAGATAACTCGAGTGACTCTCGTAGATAACGAAGGGCACACTCGAAAAGCATTTCCTCGTGGATGGTCCGGGTGATAATCGACTTGGTCACTTCCGATTTAGCCGTCTTCTGAGAGCCCACAAAAATGATCTACCGATGATCGAAGCAGCGATATCAGTGCAAGCGTTTAGAAGTATATTTCCATGGTCACGCTCCTCATGAAAAGAGGATATAGTCTTGTCCTTTCTCTTTTAATTTTCCAGTCTCGACGTCAATACTAATATTAATGCAAAAGTGAGTAACATTTTAATCTAAAATAAATATAAAGAAGAGGTTAAAGTTGGGGGAAAATGCGGGAGATAGTTAGGATGTACTAAGTTGGGAGTTAAATATAAAGGGCATCAGGTGAATGACTCCTCTAATGCATATATATGTGTTCTTTTCAATTAAAGGTGTTGTTGGAGTACATAGACACAACCCTATGCAGATATCCGGTGGTCGAGTCTCTACTTATACATCACACCTTCTGTGTATATATTTTAAGTAGTTTGTTCGATTAGTATCTACAAACTTATAACTCATGTAAGGTGTCTCTAGTTTTTATATGAATACTCATACTCTCATTCTCTCCAAAAAAATTACTGGAGTCACGGTGAAATTATTTCTAGTTAGTTTCAACTGCAAAGCCAAATGTATAGTGATACTTAAGTATAATTTATCCTTACCTTTTGCGGTTTGGCAGGTCACTTTAGGGATAATTTTATAGCATATTCTTTTTAAAGTACAAGGTGGTCCGAAAGTCTTGTCACCCCCTGTAAATATTGTTTTTATTTTCTATTTTAAATATTGTTTCAATTTTATATTTCAGATGTGTTTGATATTCTTATATTGTTCCTCTATTCTTAATACTTTTCGGTAGGTGGTGACAAGAATTCGGACTATATTGTATAATGCTTCATATTTTTGGTGATTTTTAGTATTTATTATATTTCCCAGTTTTAAAGTAAACATAAACATAGATCAACATAGTGTCAGTTATGGTCAGAATTTATCAAGGATAAACATAATTATCCTTTTAGATGCTTAAAGCTCGAAGAGGAATTGCAAGAAAAAAAATCTATTAAACTCTTGTGTTGAAACAGGCTTAAGTCTATTAATAAAATTAAAACGATAATAACTTTATCTAATTACCATAAAAAATGAGTTATATTAGCCTAGCTTTGGACAGCTTGAACCTGGCATCTTCTCAGTTCTCTCCATTGTTCGATATGAAAACTGCTTCTTCAGAATTCGGTGCTCTAGACTATTCAGATACAAGTTGCCACTCACCTTTTCATTAGGATTTTTAAAGTGGTTTAGCAACCACTCACTGGGGCTCATTAGCAGCGCCTGCCTCTCCCAGCTGTCCATTGAACAGTAATCCTGATAGTCATAAACCTTTGGAAATTGATCAAATAAAAGGATATTAATGAAACCGATCTCTGATCGTTTCAAGCTTGCCAATGGCCATCAACAGGAGACAACACCAGGTCAATGGTCTAAAACATTTTTAAATATAAACAAAAAAATAAAAGGGTGAGTACATAGATGGAAAAAAGAGGGATAACTGTCAAGAACAGGGATAATTTAAAGAAACTAAAGACAATGACAGCATCTATCGTTAAACTCATAGCTGGGAGGGCTTATTATAAACCCACAAGAACAAATTTTTAGATAGGGTCACTACGAATACGAACCTACGAATATGAGAATAAGGGGCTAGACATGTCAAAAACCGTTTCATCAGTTTATTATCTCCAACCACCAAGGTCATGGAGGCAGGACGTACAATTTAACGCAATATTCGATCCCCCTACTGCTACAGTACGGTCGCCTACAAAAATCAAACAAAAAAAAATTGCTATATCCCTTCTTGCCACTAACAAAATTCAATGTAACTTAGCTTCGCTCACAATGGGGATTAGGCATTTCACTTAAACTCCCATAGATCCAGTAGGTCTTTTTTATTAGTATAGGGCAATATCTCACCTTACATTTCGAGTAGGTTGTGAGAAGATGCTTGAACGAGCTGATCACCTTCTCAAAATCCTTATCCAGTTGCTCGAGGGTCCAGATGATGAGAACACTCACTTGTCCTCTTTCCAACCGGTTGAGCCCCTTTGAAATCACTTAAGAGATAATAAAAATATATTTAGTGCAAATGATGGAACGTGGAAAAACATGACTATGATTACTAATAAAGTTTAAACGATTCATGTACCAAATACTCGAGCATCACTCTTAATATTTTAGCTCTCTCAATCTTCAATGGTACATTAGTATGGTTGATGGTGTCCCCTGTCTTGTGTGGATAAATGGCGTGCACCAGGCGTACCTGTTTCGGTGTGAAAGGGGTTAACCATTTCTGTAGAAACCAGATGGTACGGACACTTGTAAAATACAGCATAGCCTCGAAAGTGGGTGGACACCATCATGTGACCACAAACATGATGGTTAAAATAGCCGAGTAAACCCGCTCTGGATCTCTCGTTAGCCAGATAGAGAAGCTCTTGGACTTCTAGCGCCTAGGTATCGAGTTTAGTGCTAGCAAAAGCAGTCACAAATACTCAGGCGTTCGTAGGGAGCTAGGTGCTTATTAGCAAGACGCCGAGTTTGATGCTTGGGGGCAATCAGTTCCATCCACACACATCAGCACACACACAGCCAATCACGACACCGCTGGCTCGTTCTCCCTCTCCTATTCTCACAGAAAACCACTCTGTCATGGAGCCAGCTGAAGGGGGCTCCGTATCCAGCAATGGTAGGCCCATTTCACACTGAGGATAATAATCCGTAAAAGAAAGCTCGTTAAATTCAGTAAGCGAGAAAAGGTAAAGTATTGGAAGAGAGAAGAAGAGAAATCGAATAACGAGAGAAAGCAAAATACTACAGGAAAAGAGTCAAGCCTAAAAGACAGCGCCATTGCAAGCCTCTCTGCGCCCAAATAATGGGCTCATTCAAAGCCTTAACGAACAAATTCGTATAAAAGAGATCTGCTACTCAAGAGTACAAATTTATAAGACGTCACAAGAAAAGGTACGAGTAGACTAAGGTCATGGAACAGGTATTTAAGTAATGCTCGCTTGACCATGTGATGTTTACAAGTTGGTGTCTCTTTTACGTCCGTAAATTCGTTTGGGATGTGGAGAAAACCTCCCATACACTTTTGCAAGAGACCAAGAGATTCACATTATTTTGGCAAACACACACATCATCTATGTGCCTTATTTGCATTGCTATTGCATTCCCATAAGATGACTACTTATATTACCATGACAAACGCAGAGGACGGCTATGTATGTAGAGTATCGTGCAAGATAACAAAATACCATCAATATTATTTTTTTTAAATACTCTTTTAATTTCCATGAAAATTTCACATAATATTTAATCTTTGTAAATTGCCTCTGTTTGTGTCAAACTTTTATTTCATAGAACAGTGGTTTTAAAGTTATAAAGAAAGAAGTGTAGAAGATGAAGGCGAATATTTCGAGGTGTCATAATCATCAAAAAGTGCGATTTCACACAATAATAAAGCTCGATAAGGATAGCGCATCATAGGAGTCGAGGAAAATCGCAGGATACAACGAATGTCGAAGAAGGATCGATTTGAGAAAGCAACATGTATTTCACGTGAAAGTGCCGGAAACATGAACCAGAATGTGTCTCGCCAGACTGTCTATTATTGCCCGAGAGAGGAGTGACTAATCACACGCTACAATGCTAAGATAACCACTCATAAGTAAAAATAATAAAACGGATAGTTTGGCCATCTCCTCTCAGTGTATCCGTTTGAGTTCTGGAGTATTAAAGTGTTTTTCAGCGACGAAAGCAAACTTAATTTGTTTGGATCAGATTGGAAATAGCATGTAAACGACAAACATGTGAAATATTGAATCTCATATGCAGGTAAGGATGGCGGCTAAAATTTTAGGTAGCAGCGTTATCGTATGGGATGTTTCCATACGCTGGCGTATGATCGATCGTCCGCTTACGCGGCAAAATAAACGCAGTGGTATGTAAGAATCTGCTTC